>CM077247.1:13001626-13504126 GCA_039654775.1 Spinibarbus caldwelli
GATTTACTAACAATGCGCAAATTAAAGAACACAGATGCAACATCTCATTTACATATCGACCAATGCAGTATACCAAGCGCAGTGCAAATTAGCGTGGTCGCAAATAAAGAATAAAGAAATAAAGAAGCCACAGTACATTGAAAAGAACCAGAGGCCTAAAAACGAAGGGTTGCAAGAAGTTTTGATAGACCTGGTATTGCGTGTCTCCTAGTTGAGGGTTCCAAGTCGTCTTTTATTTCCTGAAGCAAATTAAAAATAACATGGCTTGGCAAACTGTATGTTTGGATAATGTGTTATTCTGGCATTCCAAATAAATTAATACGTGTGGAAAAAATCCTCTCCCTTCTACCTTGCACTCTCTGTTCTCTGTTGTCCCTCCTCGTAGCTACAATAATTGCAGCCATTTCAAGCGCAAAACAGTTTAAGACATGCTTTTTTTGGCCGTTAAATAATGGTGCAAATACCGGTAATTTGACGAGTGCAAACGTTAGTAAATCTCATAGTGTGATTCATTTGAATACTCTCCTCCCATAAATTTTGCGTCTGACAAGGAAACTCCAACAAATGTATATTCAATAAGGTCAGGCACAAAAGTAACTGTGTCCTTGCCTTTTCAGCGCTAATTTGTCACTGCGCGTCTTTAGTAAATCCTGACAGTACTATTTTAACGCCAAAAGACGGTTTGCGCTGGCGCAAGCTGTTAGTAAAACTGGCCCATTAACTGAAATAAAGCTGAAATACAATAAAATATAAATATTACACAAACAACTTGAACTAAACAAACTACTAACTGAACTAAGTTTAAGCTAAAGTGCTAAAATTACTAACTGAAATAGACATGAAACTGAAAAAAAAAACCCTTGAAGATAAAACAACTGGAAAAAAAAGAAACTAAAACTGTTTAGAAATATAAAAATGGCAAAAGCACAACAAAATGACTAAGAATTAAACTAAAATGTAAAATCTAAATATTAACAAAAAAACTGTAATAATATATAAATAATATTAAAGTAACAAGGCCAGAATTTAAATCATACCACTTTAGTCACCTTAAATGTCAGTCTGTTCCTCAAACAAAGATACTGTATGATTTCAGAAGTCTTGGAATATAGAGCATAAATCATATGGAACTTTAATGGTGCTGTTCTATCCTTTAGCATGGAAAACGGTTTCCTTTTTTGTGTTTCGCACAAGAAATAAAGTCATACTGGTTTGAAATGACACAAGGGTGAGTAAATGATGACAGAATTTTCATTTTTCAGGTAAACTATTACTTTAAACCATTGTCTTTCGGTATGTTGCTCCCCATTCCCATTTTGTCTAAATGAGCCTCAGAAAATCTCACTCTATAGGTATCCGAAGTCATAAACTGTTCGCATCTGTCTCCTGTGGGACTGATTCTCTGACGGTCACACACATATACATATACACACTCGCGCATATACACACACTGTCACCGCAGTAATGGAGTTGTGGGCTCTTGGCAGCTGAGGCGGCGTATGGCAGCGAGGCGATTACGGAAATGAAAAAGCTCCATCTCTGAGAGGGGCCCGAGGCGGGGGGGGCCAGGGAAAAGCCCCCTGGGGGGTGATTTGATTTGGGAGATGATGTACAGCCGTAAACTGATAATATCACTCTATAAACTCTGCTTACCTTTCCCAGCCTGCACTGCTATTTCAGACCCCACAAACCATCGGGCATTCACTCACACATTCACATCCACACACATACACGTGCCTTTTCGGTGGCAGTGAGATCTAATCATGATATAAGTCCATTCATATGTATATTTTTTGGAAGCGAGACTGAGTTTGGATTGTATCTTTCATCCTTTCTTTGCAGGGATTGAAAGAAAATCTGTATTCAAGATACAGAGACGGCTCTGATTTAAACTCACTGTTCATTCTGCTTTCTGCCTTTGCCTCAGCCATTATTTGTCTGGCTTTATGGCATCGCATTTGTTGTGAGTTCGTATATGCACCTGTGAGTGTTTATGTGCACACGTGTGTGTTTGTGTGTGCAGAGAAAATAAACCTTAAAGATCCAGACGGAGGTCAGATGGCCCACTGAAACAGTTTGCAATTGTGGACACCACTCACATGGAAATGTGTTACACATTACTGGTTTCATTTTCGAGACTTCATGAAGACTTATACAACACATTACTGAGCCCTTTTATGAAGCCTGACTGTTATTATCCTCCCACAGTCACTCACAGTTGGACTAGTTTTTGAAATAGAACACGGTGAGTGCCGGTAGTTTATGTGTGCCGTAAGCATGTGTAATAATGCTCTCCATGAGCTCTGAGTGCTGCCTTAGATCACGCAAGAGCATGCACAATGTGATTTACTAATGCAATCTCACCGTTCCATGCAACCTATAATCAAGTAAAAGGGGTTTAAGTGTGAATGTGTGCATGACCGTGTGCTTACACGTCTAGTGGAAGTCCTAAAGCACAGTCCATAAAAATGTCTCTATCCTGTATACCACATGTGTAGTTATGCTGCAAATAAAGTTAAAACAAATAAAGTCAGTTATTACATAACTATTAAAAATGGGTTAAAATAGAGTGTCCAGTATGGTGCCTAAAATATGTCTGCATTCCCAATGAGCATCTGACTTAAAATTTCACTTAAATTCTTGAGTGTATGGACAGCTGCTGCTGATTAAAAATGCAAAAATCTGTGCTAGAAAGAAATCTGCTAAAAAAGTGATCTAGAACAAGGCAGAATATTGAATTAATATATTGAGCATCACAGTTTTAATAAAATGATTAATAAAAAATACAGAATTATATAAATTATTTATCTTTTTTTTCATTTTTCTTTTGATATTCCTTGCAAGAGAGTCATAAAAACCAACACACACACAAAATTTGTGATTAGATTGTGGATTGTGATTCTGCGTGGGAAAAAAGAGATATATTTAACTGAAAGGTAACATATTTAACTGAAATCTTTTAAATACTTTAAAGCCAATCAACGAATCAATCAATGAATCAATTAAATGTAAAGTGCTTAAAAACCTTCTTGAATGCCTATTCTTTCTGTAAAACTAAACACATTCACACCAAACCTGTTCTCAGCAAATTATGCAATTCTCTGCGGAAAATTCAGATACCTGAATTTCTTGGTATGAACCACAAAAAGTTTCCTCCTCCTCAGCCACTGAAGATGTTGTACCAATGTAGTTAAGTACCGTTTGGAATAAAAGTGTCTGGTAAATGCACAATAGGACAGAAATTCCATTAAGAGTGTGGTGAGCTGGACATTGACCTGTTACCAGTGTGAGTGGAAGAATCTCATCTGTTTTATGAGGAAAAAGAAGTGAGCAATTATCCAATTATCCATTCACTCCAACCACCACAACATTCCTGATACTTATTTTCTCCATTTCTTTCTTTTTGTATAGGACAAGGTAACATGGACTTCTACTATTCATCACCTGCTTCATCTCAGCTTCAAGAATTTTTTTAGTGCCCAGAGCTGTAGGTATCCCACTGAACCTCCCTATCCTTTAAGTCTCTCTTTCTGTCTCTCTTCCTAAACCTCTTTTCTCAGGCATTGAATCTGAGGCATGCTATTATCCTATAAGGCTGAGTAAAAAAGGGGAAGAGGGGCACCAGAGATCACTTAGAGAATGCAAGGACATCATGTTCACATCACCTCTTTTATCTCTCTCTTCTTCTCTTCCCCACTTTTTAATGGAGCCTTGCTGCATGGGCTGGCAGGGAAATAAGGATGGACGTGCCCGTATGTGAGCAGATGCAGCCCCTCTCCTCCAGTACAAAACAGGATAAGGTCTTTTCAGTATAACCTGCCCTCTCTGTGAGCTCCTAGCTCACTTTTGTCCTCTCTCTGTCTCTCCTTTTAAAGTGGAGAGGAGGGATCATTACCTCTGAAATGAACTGAATGCTAGAAAGGAGAGCAGTGCAGGGCGGAAAGGAAAAAACAGGGACAGGTGCTCCAGTTCACTTTTTTTTTCATCCTCTCAGTTATTACAGAATACCTCAAGGCAGGTCTATCAGAGAGAGAGAGAGAGAGAGAGAGAGAGAGAGAGAGAGAGAGAGAGAAAGAGAGAGAGAGAGAGAGAGAGAGAGAGAGAGAGAGAGAGAGAGAGAGAGAGAGAGAGAGAGAGAGAGAGAAAGAGAGAGAGAGAGAGAGAGAGAGAGAGAGAGAGAGAGAGAGAGAGATAGAGAGAGAGAGAGAGAGAGAGAGAGAGAGAGAGAGAGAGATGGAGCTGAGAATTTCAGCAATGGAGAAAATTACACAAAGTAAAAAATACTCATCAACATACTACTGATTAGAACATTCACTTTATGACGTTTTCTTCAATCTCTGTAAATATGGAAAAGATAAAGTAACTTCAGTAGAGCGCACATGGTTTCATCAAGTTTTTTTTCTGGTGCCATTTAGATCTTCATTACAGTACCTCTTGAAACACAAACACCCTTGCTATCATTCATCTGCATTCATTAATTGTTCCTTCATGCTTTTTTAAAGCCTTATTGAGTGCTAAATGTAATGTTTTAAACCTGGGTTATAATTAAGTTGTCTCTCATTTGTGAGAATTTTTTTTTCTCTATTCAACAGATTCTGTCTAATAAATCAGTTCACCTGATTCATGTTGAACTGATCAGTTATAAGTTGAGATCAGACCAAAGTTCTTTGAATTGGTTATTTTGAATGATTCAGTAGAAGCAAACTGTAGATCAACTTAATTTTTGATTTATTATATTCTGAATTATATTCTTTCCAAATTAAAGGCCCATATTAATCTAATTAAATACAAACACACTGAATTCCAACCTGTTGTGCTCTTGTGAAGTTTTTGAACCTGGACAATCACAAAATAATTCACAAATGACATGTCCATGAATTTAGAGCTAGTTTCTATTCTTTCAAAATATACATTTAAAAACGTTTCTCAAGTGTCAAGCTGAAAAGTCTCTGTTATTGTCACAGGCATGCAATTTTGGGCCTCTCCAAGATCTCCCATTTTAGAAAGAGAACCACTTTTCCAAAGTGTCCAAAGAGGTGACAAAAAGAGGTTAATAGAAATATAGATGGACAAAGAAAATACAGGACAGTAAAAGGTTTAAGAGGACAATATCTGCTCAAGCACCTATCAACGGAATTGCATTGCTGATTTGATCAGGGTTTTTTGCCATCTCACAAAATAGTACCACATTTATATTCAATGACGCACCACAAAGTGATGAGAACAGCATTAAATGACATGTTACAACTCTAAATAGGAAGCTTATTATTAATGTCACAAGAAGCATATCATTAACAGTCTTTCACCTGTGCATGCTGACCTCGGGCTGGGGGGGAAGACCGTGTTGCCATGGTGCTGTGACCTTTGGAGCTTCTTTAGTGGATTTAGAGGTTGGTAATGGCTCAAAAGGAAAGACGGTGTGCTGTGTCATTAAATACATTACACAGAGAAACAGACATAATGTGATGCCTCCCAGGTTTAAAAATAACAGCATAATAGAAGACAAAGCACAATGGACACACACAGACAAGTGTTTACACACACTTTCCCTGGTGCTGCCATGGTTAGGAGAATGCATATAGGCTACAGACTATAGATGCTGCTTAAAAATACAACCCAGTTATAAAAGCTTTGGCTTTCTCTTTTCCATGAAACACAAACTGAGAAATTCTTAAAGGGATAGTTCACCCAAAAAATATAAAGTGTGACCATCACAATTATCAGAATTCTCCTTTTGTTGTTTTATATAGATGAAAGAAAGTCGCATCATCAGTTGCATAACAGAAGTTTCATTTTTGAGTGAACTTTCCTTTTAACCCAAAGCAAATGCTACCCAGAACAAGCATAGTCCCCTACAATGTGTAAATAAATTACCTTACATGTACTGAAAAACTTAAGTTTTGCATCAGCCTTTTCTTTCCTCCTTCCTGTTAACTTTGGATATACATAAAGCCAAATTTAAATCCAAGGCATGCATTTAATTTCATGTTAATGTCAAAAACTGAATTTTTAAAAAAGTTTCATTCACAGCTGTCAAAAGTAATACAGTGTGTCAAAGATCTTTATATTTTTTATTTTTCTCAAACTCCTTTCTCCTAAGTTAACATTTCAATCAAATATTTAATTTCATTTTGTGGTTTTGGTTGTGTATTCATGCACTCTATTACGTTCTTTGTTTTTATGTGAAATGCATTCACTATGCACAATCTCAAGGTTTTTAACGTGACTCACAAGCTGAATGTGGGAGTTGATGTGCAGCAAGCAATCTGTTTGAGCAGAACCTGCAAAAGCATTGCTCTGTGTTTTCAGAAGGCTGAGAAGGCCTTTGTAATTAATGAAGCCCAATTAGCCATGCACTTTTTAATCATTGAGCGTATACAAGTACAGCTTGCTAAAAATCTACTGAATTTATTCAAAACAATAGTAAAAACACTTGAATTTTCATAATAAACTGATAAACCCAATAAATATTTAGACACTTAAGCCACACTTAAAACTGTATGAATGTTATTGCGTTAGATTGAAATAAAAGGATTTTTCATTTTAAACCATTACTTCTGGCCAAAATGCCAGTCCATAATGCTTCCTCCAGTGAAAAAGTCAATCTCCTGTTGTTCTCTCACATCAAAATCCACCAACATACTTTTTCTACAACTGTTTTGGCTCATAAACAATGCTTGATCTGTGCATATTTCTCTCCTGATTCAGACAAGACAAGTTTTTCCCACTGGAGAAAAACATCCTAATGATGAATTTGTTTCTTACAAATGTGCAAATTTTCTCATCACAAGATGATAACTGATGGACTGGAGTCATGTGGATTGTTTGTGGATTATTGTGATGTTTTTATCAGCTGTTTGGACTCTCATTCTGACGGCACCCATTCACATTGGTGAGCAAGTGATGTAATGCTAAAATTAAAATCTGTTACAATGAAGCAACAAACTCATCTACATTCTCAGCCTTTTTTTTTGTTTTTCATTTTTGGGTGAACTATTCCTTTAAGTTTTTGGAGTCAGCATTACCATATAGCCATAACATTTCAGTTGTTAATGGGGACACGAATCAAAAGCAAAGCAAAAAGCAACGAGACCTACTGCTTACATCAGAAGATAAGAAATCAAACAAAGCAAGCTGCTCTCAATTGAAAGACAAATAAATCCACCCAGACCTCACAATATTAATTTTGATTGTGTCATGTATGGTAATTTGACATTTTGGAGAGTCACACTGACAGAAGAAAATAAGACAGTGATTGTGGTGCTTGTTAAAAGAATAATCAAGTTGACATATTTCTGCCCTATTTATGTGATTGATGTGTGCCATTGTATTATGTTCCTTTACACTTGAGAGAAACAGAGCGCTGTGGGAAGAGCGCGTGTGCTTGCATGCATATGCGTGTGGCAAGAAAAAGCAGATATTATTTAGTTTTCCTTTTTTCAAAATATATTATTATCAACAGCAAGCAAAACATAACAAATGTGTGGGTGCATTTTCATTAATTCAGACAAGGAAGAACTAGAGGCTTCCTGATAATGGCTGTGATAGCTGATCCTCTGTGCTCTCTGCCCTCTTTGTGTCAGCGACTGGCGAACAAAATGTCTGTATGGATGAAGGAGAACGAAACCATTTTCTCTGCCTAGCATTTCTCTGTTTGTGTTATCCTCTGTGGAGCAGCGTTTATGCATCTGTATCCCATGTGAAACGGATGCTGAATATGAGCATCTCCATCATAACACTGCAGCACAGAATAGGGTGGACAAGTGATGGATTGTGTTCGCTATTCTGTGTGCTATGCTTCTTGAACTCTCGCTATCTAGATCACAGTATCACTTTGATACATTCAGATGTTGCCCTGGGCAGAATCCAAACTTCCGAACCTTGGAACCACGGGTATTCAAGGTGGTCAATGAGACAAAATACCTGATGTCTTTTTATGCAGTTGTCTATTACATGAACATCTGCTCTTAAGCCTAGAATGCATAAAAGGAGTCAATTCCTGGATATGCCCTGTTTTCCTGATAAATCTTGTATGCAAGCTTCAGCAATAAGATTTTTAATGCTTTTGAAAGAAGTCTCTTATGCTCACCAAGGCTGCATTAAAAAAAAAAAAATACAGTAAAACTGTATTACTACAATATAAAACATCTGTTTTAGATTTTAATATTTTAAAATGTAATTTATTTCTGGAATCTTTAGTGTAAGTTGTGTAAGATGCACTGGTTCCTCTATATGTATCTACAAGGATCATAGTGAAATCTGCAAAGTGCAATCTTGTACTCTAGCTTGAAGTCTAGGGCAACACATTCTGACAGTCTAGCAGCTCTCTTGTGCAAGCTACACACCTGAATTGCACTTTTGCGGTGCACGAGTGATGTGCAGAATACTAAACTCTCACTGGTTATTCTGGGGATTTCACACTTTGTTCTCAGTGCACTTTAAAAAATCAAAAGAGCCTTTTTTTGAGAGAACATACAGATTCATTCGGCTCTAAATAAATGGAAAATGTACATTCAGTTTCTCATAAGTACATACTGTATGCAACTAAAAGGGTCTGAAAGCGACAGTTTAATTTTCAAACACTGGTTCCAACATTCACCATTACAGTTAATGGCACAGCCTGCAATCATGTGTCATCATTTACTCATCCTCAAGAACATTGGACCTCACAGACATTCATTGTATGGAAAAAAAAAAAAAAAAAAAAAATCACTGAGAAATTCTTTAAAAAGACAGACAGGTTTGGAATGAGGGCAAGTAAATGATGGCAAGTTTTATTTTTTGGTGAACTATCCCTTTAAATACGGATGCTCTATTAAGAGATAAGATTGTAAGATCGTATATGTGATTTGAAGTTCAAACTGTTGCATGCTGAACATACTTAAATCAGCTGCAGTGACCCTTGAGAAACACTGTTTAGAACCAGTTCTCTGATGAAACGCACCAGCAGTTACAGGCCATCTCAAATATGGCAGGAAATGGTTTATTCTCAGGTCATCCAGTCTTGCTGCATACCCATCATCTCTCTGTGAGTGTGTTTGTATGTCTGGGTCAGGTTTAGCAGACACTATTTGGACCAAATGACTCCACAAAGATAGTAGACCCTGAGATCATCCACATTGTAATAAATATACTAAATATGACCTAAAATTTTTTTCTATGAAAGTTAGATTTATGGATAGGGAGATCAAAAACATCATCAGCTCTCTATAAACAACAGTCAAAAGAAACATCAAAACAAAATGCACCACATAAGAAAAAATATGCTTTGGTAAATATTAATCATAAGATAGAAAGTCCATGTTTTTAGATACCAAGTTTTAGTTATGCAATAAAAAGTAAAAATTATGAGATACTCAATCAAATAAAAAAGTTTCAAAATTAAAAGTTGAAGTTATGAGATGAAATGAAAAGTCATAATTATGACAAAACATTTATGATGTTAAAAGTTAAAATTATGAGCTACTAACTATTAGTTGAAATATTGTCATAATCAGGGCCTGAACTTCCCCGAATTCCCCCCTTACATGGGTCACATGGGGGGGATTTAAAGATTAATCATCTTCATTTATTTATGTCTACAGATTTTAATGTATGGTGGTTTTCAAAACAGCTTAACAAAATTTGTCATGCTCTCCTCCAAACTGACATTAAGAACTGTATTAAAACTATATAAAAATGCTTTTCAGAATCAGTGTATTTCATATATTCCAGTTTCAGTTAAATTTCTTTTTGTATAAAAAAATATTTTCATGGTGTATTTTGTATATATATATATATATATATATATATAAAACTTTATACGAAATACACCATGATCTCCTTCAAATTGACATTAAGAACTCTGTTTAAACTAATATATGTCACTTAATGTTTCATTGAGAGTTGCTTTCAGTTTTATGCCTTCTGAATGAAGAAGGAAAGTCTCCGCTTTCTATGATATAGCCTAATTATTTTTTTCTAATATGTTTAATTAAAAAAATCTGATCAAAAATTAGCCTTCCCATTACAAGGTGATATTTGACTCAAAGTGATTTACAGGGGAATTTTATTTTTACCTTTGTAATGGCATCTAACTTTATTAAAAGTATGTCATCTTTTATGTCAAATTTAAAAAAATACATATTTATAAGCTTTTTAAAATTTCTAATTAAAACAATACAATAAGAACAAGTAGAATAAGATACCAATCAAATTAAATCAGTATTAACCAATTATTATTTTCCATTGAGGTGGAACAGAAGAACACAAAAGTGGCTTGTAGGTGTATTTTCAGACGTTTGGAGCTTCAGAGTTGGCATGAGTGCAATTAAATTTATAAATTCATGTTGAGATTAATATTTTAAATATAAAATTTGAATAGGTTATAGAAATATTAAATGATTTAAATAACTGAAAGATACTTTAAAAATGAAACTAAAACTGCCAGCAGGTGGCGATAAGGCACTGATTTGATCACTGAATCATTCATTAAATTGATTCGTTCGAACGGCTGATTCATTCAGGAATAAAGCAAGTGACTGTCTTTATGAATCGGTAATTGTATCATTGACTCACTAGATTCGTTTAAAAACGCATGTTCATTCATAAACGAGACACGCTGTGTTTGAAAGGAGATGCGCAGCGGCTCAGCAGTGTCTTTGATTCAAACTATTTTCGTCGACGAAATAGAGCAAAATCAGGCAACAGTGTTATAGTAAGACAATGTAAGTCACTTAATATTAACTTCTTGTTTACTGAACTGTTGTATTAAATCAATATCACATTTACAATCTCCCTTATTAATCATTACATCCGTCACTCTCCTTAGTTCATCGCGATCTCACAAAGTTCTATAATAATCAACGAAGCTCTCTAAACTAAACAATGAATCTCTTATTTACAGTGTGTCTACTTTGTTTATGAAAGGATTCGTGAGATATGTCTGCAATACATTACTCAACTCTGCAAAAACGCATAGAAACCTTTGAAGCTCCCCTCAGCGCAAACACAAATATGCTCGGGTCAGTCGCACTGGTGCTCCTAAATATTTTTTCACAGTAGCACGCAGTAGTTTTATATTAGAGAACAGTAGAATATTAGAGCGCGTCACACAGCCTTGTGTGAATAAGATCAGCGCGACGCAGACCACAGAGAGCACACCGATGTTATACAGGACTCAACGACAGTCAGAGAAGACAGCTGCAGCGCTGTTTGTGAAATTAAATTAAAAAATAAAGAGACTGTTTGAACCGATGATTTCTTTTTTCGCTTCTGTGGATGTATTTCTTAATTTGATCTGAGATGAAGCAAATACATTTGTGCGGGAATTTCTCGCATTATAAAAGTTAAATTTGCGGGAATGGTTTAAATTATGCGCAATCCCCGCAATCCCGCGCCGAAATTCAAGCCCTGATAATTATGATTTAGTATCTCATAATTTCGACTTTTGACTTCATGCTTGTTTTTATGCCATAATTTTGACACACACACACACACACACACACACACACACACACACACACACACAAAGACAGACACACACACACACACACAAACTCTTTCTGTTCTTTCATCCTCCATAACAAAAACTATCATGCTTTTGTGCGAGATGCTAAGATACTAAGTCTTATTTATGATTAAAAAAAAAAAAAAAAGTCAAAGTTACGAGATGACAAGTCCTAATTTTGACAAAATGCAATACTTAGTCATAATTATGACACAAAAAGTCATAAATATGAAGTTGAAATGTCTTAATTATGAATTTTTATCTTATAGTTTCAACTATTTTCTGTCATAATTATGATTCTATGTCATAAATTTGGCTTACAAGAGCATGACTTTTTTGTGTGGTGGAAATGGGCTTCCACATAATACATCTCTCTCATCACTTCCCAACCAAGACTGATGCTAAATAACAGCACTTGGCCTACAGGGGGCAATGTTACTCTTCAACCAAGGCAACTAGGTAAATGGGTGAGCAAAAATAAGAGGGAAAGAAAAAGAGAGACTTCATATTGACTGTCTATTTCAAATGACTGGAGAGGAAATGATATGCGTTCAGACCTTCCTGCAGTCTTCACTCAATACAGACACACACACACACACACACACACACACGCACACATCGTATACACAGCATGAAGGCTCATGACAATAGCTTTTATTATACACCAACCACCGAACTCATACACAGGGCACAGAATTATTACCTTCCACGATGAGAGAGAGAGACAGATAGATCATGGAGTGTGAGGGAAGACACAAAATAGGTTCAAAGCTACACACTTGTTAAATCAAGAGAATGACAGTTTTGGGCTCTAAATGGTGGTCCTCATACTACGGGTGAGTTAAATCAAAAACAATCACGAAAATGGGTTTAAAGTAGTGAGTTGATAACGGTAGAAGTGACCCGTCGATGCTCCAAAAAGGACTGAAAAGAGAGAGAAAGAGGGGGCGAGATGCAAAGACCTAAAAATGTGAGGAGATGACACGGAACTGATGGTGTGGTAATAAAACTGTCAGTGCTGTCACACCTGTGCTCCATAAGGCAGCTGCAGCACACTGCTGTTGCACAGAGAAAGAGCCGGAGACGGTGAGAGTGATTCTCCTGTCATTCTTTCTGCTCTCCCCTTGTCTGCTACCTCTTTTTGTGTCAGCACTAATGTGCTGCTTTTATAAGAGCTCAGAGCAGAGAGCCCTGCTGTCTCACAGAGAACATCATGTACACACTCTGCACACATTAGCCACTGCTTCGCACCCAGACACGTGAGCACCCCTGTAGCCATTTCAACTGGTAATTAACCCTTTTTTAGTTTCTACTGTGTATTTAGGATCTTAGGTGAATATGCTTTCTTATATCAGTTTTAGCCCAGGATGACTTGTGAAACTACTGTCTTACTGTCTAAGTATTTCTTAGAGCTACATTAACCATTGAAAAGTTCAGGGTCAGTAAGTTTCTTAAGAAATTAATGCTTCTATTCAGCAAGGACACATTACATTTACCAAAAAGATTTATAATGTTACAAAATGTTTCTATTTCAAATAAATGCTGTTCTTTTGAAATTTTTATTCATCAAAGAATCAAAGGGGGGAAAAATAATCACAGTTTCCACAAAAATATTAAGAAGCACAACTGTTTTCAACATTGATAACAGTAATAAATGTTTGTTAAGCACCAAATCAGCATATGAGAATGATTTCTGAAGGATCATGTGACACTGATGACTGGAGTAATGACTGCTGAAAATTCAGCTTTGCCATCACAGGAACAAATGTCATTTTAAAATATATTTAAACAAAAAACAGTTCTTTCAAATTGTAATATTATTTTACAATAACACTGTTTTTACCGCATTTATGAGCATAAAAGACTTCTTTCAAAACATAAAAAAACTATTTTTGAACAGTAGTACATTCTTAGATTAACAACAATTTATGTATCATTTATTGTATGTCAGATTCTTACATTTAATCAGTAAATTCAAATTGTAAGACACTACAGGGCTGTTACCAATCAAATGAAATCAGTATCAACAAAATTGCTGCTTGCAATGCAGAGGTGGCATAGAATATGAAATATCTGATATTTAGATGCATTTACACAGACTGTGTAAATGCATCTGAAAGAAAATATACAATAAATATAAACCTAAAATCAAATCACTGCATGAGTGAGTCACTGAGTCATTCATTCAACCGATTCGTTCAAACGGCTGATTGATTCATTAACAAAACGTCTCGGGTTACTTGACTGTAACCCTGTTCCCTGAAAAAGCGGGAACGAGATGCTGCGTTTCAATAACGCTAATGAGAACATTCTTTGTTCGACCGGTTGTGAAGCTCGTGTGTCAAACATGCCAAGAATTGGCTTAAATAACCTCGGTAGGTGACGTAACTGATTACACGCACCTGGAGGTTATAAATAGACGTGACACGGAAACATCCTCAGGTTACACCTTTGTCTGAAAGGACGTCCGGGCACGCCTACAGTGCGGCATTGAGGCGCAGCATCTCATTCCCGCTTTTTCAGGGAACAGGGTGACAGTCAAGTAACCCGAGATGTTCCCTATCAAAAGCTACTCTCGATGCTGCATTTCAATAATGCTAATGGGAACGAGAATACCAACGCCGGCGCACTGGAAGTGTCTGGACCCCTCAAGGTTGTGTAGTGTGTGCGCACAAACATTGAAAAAGGTCTCAGACATGCCTATGGGATGTTGACTCAAGGACATGCGAGCCCGGAGTAGCATGGACATCCACACTGTAGCATCTGGCAAATGTGTGCGGAGAGGACCAGCCTGCCGCATCACACACTTGCTGCAAGGGGACACCTCTTGCCAAAGCTGTAGAAGATGCAACCCCCCTGGTTGAATGGGCCCTAAGTCCTAGAGGCAAAGCTTGACCGCGCGCCTCATAGGCTAGGGCAATAGCATCCCTCACCCAATGTGATACAGTGTGCTTCATGGCAGCCGCCCCCCGTTGCGGCCCCCATAGCATATGAAAAGCTGCTCCGACTTACGCCACTGGCTAATGCGGTGGACGTAGATCTGAAGAGCACGTACTGGACACAGTAAGTGAAGTCTTTCTTGCTCCGGTGTCGTGAACGGCGGAGGGCAGAAGGCTTTAAAAAATGACCGGATTCATGGTCAAGAATGGAACTTTCGGAAGATAATTCGGGTGAGGATGCAAAATAACTTTGACCAGACCAGGGGCAAAGTCTAGGCAGGATGGCAAGATTGACAAAGCCTGCAAATCCCCAATTCTCTTAAGAGAAGTAATTGCATTAAAAAAAACCATCTTTAGAGTCAGAAACCTGACAGGCGCTGACTCCAGTGGTTCAAAAGGGGTCCCGGCCAGACCCTCGAGCACAATAGCTAAGTCCCATGAAGGGACTGTCACTCTCGTGGATAGCCTTAACCGTTTAGCTCCCCGAATGAAGCGGGCAACTAGCGGATGCTTTCCGACAGAAACCCCATCAATGAGAACATGGCAAGCTGAAATAGCGGCCATATAGACTCTGAGAGTACCAGGACATGTGCCTGAGGACAATTTCTCTTGCAGGAACTCCAGCACTGAAACAACTTGGCAGTGAACTGGGTCTACATAGTGTGCTATACACCAATTTTTGAAAATGTGCCATTTGAAGGCATAACTTCTTCTAGTAGAGGGAGCCCTAGCACTCAGAATAGTCTCCACTACATCGGCTGGAAGCCCAGCATCTCTTAGTTGGTCCCCCTCAGGGGCCAGACATGAAGGTTCCAGAACTCGGGTCGGGGAATAAATACTGTCCTCTGCGCCTGAGATAGTAGATCTCTCCTGACCGGAATCGCCCACAGCGAGCCGTCGAGGAGGGATATTAGATCTGAGAACCATACTCTGGTCGGCCAACGGGGCGCTATCAGTAAGAGGCAAGAACCCTGTTGACGGACCTTGGCCAGGACTCCCGGGAGCAGAGCGATCGGGGAAAATGCGTGAAGACCCCGCCTGGGCCACGTATGGGCCATAGCGTCCAGACCCAGGGGAGCTGGAGGAGTCAGGGAGAAGTAGAGGGGACATTGTGCTGTCTCCTGTGAAGCAAAGAGGTCCACCTCTGCTTCGTAAAATCTTTCCCAGATTTGACTGACTACTTCGGGGTGGAGTTTCCATTCCCCATGTGTCACAGTTTGTCTGGACAGCAAGTCTGCTCCCATATGCCCGGGGATGTAAATCACCCTGAGGGACAGGAACTTGTCCTGTGCCCAAAGCAGAACCTGCTGCACTAGCCTGTTCAGGCGGCGCGAACACAGTCCGCCCTGGTGATTTATATAAGAGACTACCACCGTGTTGTCCACCCGCACTAGGACATGGTAGCCTCTTAACTGCTGGAGGAAGTATTTCAGGGCCCGAAATAGAGCTAACATTTCAAGGCAATTGATGTGCCAGTCGGGAAGATGACCTCTCCAGATCCCTTGGGCTGGACGGCCATCCAAGACCACACCCCAGCCCTTGAGGGAAGCGTCTGTCGTTAGCATCTTGCGACGACAACACGGACCTAGAGTGGGACCCAAAGTCAGAAACCGGGGTCTGAACCACATAGAAAGGGTATGAAGCCCCTGGCGCGTAACCCTTATTTGCCTCTGGGGATTGGCCCTTGGATGAAATCCCCTGGCTCTGAGCCACAACTGAAACGATCTTATGTGCAGGAGGCCCAAAGGTATCACCATGGATGCAGCTGCCATGAGACCTAGAACTCTCTGAAGGTAATGAATAGTAATTCTCTGGCCTAGCTTGATGTTCTTTAGGGCGTTTAGAATGGATTCGACGCGTGCAGGAGACAGTTGTGCCTGCATCGTGATCGAATCCCATACAACCCCCAAATACGTTGTTGAGCAGGAGAGAGAACGCTTTTCTTGGCGTTGAGTCTCAACCACAGAGATTCGAGATGAGCTAGGATGACATCCCAATGTCGAAGCGCAAGCTCTTGAGACTGAGCCAGAATCGGCCAGTCGTCTATGTAATTTAAAATGCGGATGCCCTGGAGTCGCAAAGGAGCCAGTGCTGCATCCATGCATTTCGTGTACGTGCGGGGTGACAAAGCTAGGCCGAATGGAAGAACCCGATACTGGTAAGCTTCATCCCCGAAAACGAACCTCAGGAACCTGTCTATTTATAACCTCCAGGTGCGTGTAATCAGTTACGTCACCTACCGAGGTTATTTAAGCCAATTCTTGGCGTGTTTGACACACGTGCTTCACAACCGGTCGAACAAAGAATGTTCTCATTAGCGTTATTGAAACGCAGCATCGAGAGTAGCTTTTGATAGGGAACACCGTCATGCGATGCTCAGAGACGCAAAACAGTTCTGCTGTGGCTTTGTTTGAAACTATTTTCATTGAAGAAAACAGAGCAAAAATAGCAAAAATTGTCTAAAATGTCAATTAATATTACCTTCTTGTTCATTGGACTGTTTATTAAAATCAGTATCACATTTGCAATCGTGCTGATATTTGGAGGAAAAAATTTACTCTTTGTGTGATATTAACTATATCAGATGATATAAATATAACAGACATATATGTCATACTGGGGCATTTTCGCCCCACTTATCTTTAATTCTAAATGTATTTGAACTATTTCACAATTTTTAACTAAATCACGCAGTGAAAGTATGAATTCTAAATGTGCTCCCGCAGTAGTCTAATCTATATCACACAGTCTATGCGTGCACTCTCTAGGTGTGTTATTGTTTGGTTTTTGTGATATACTCGATAATGTAAAATTGCATATCGTTTAAACTATTATGATATTATCAGAGATATATATTGCACACTCCTAAAACCTGCAAAACAGTTGGTTTACAGTGTTTCTTCAGCAGGGAAGGTATGAACTTCAACTTTTGAGTGAACTATTCCTTTAAGTGTCCTTCTCAAGTTGGCTATTGAATGAAAATGCAGAACAAGAGGAACATGATACAACTCAAGATCAAAGGTCACCCTTAACAGAGACAAATGAGGGAGTTCAAGCACTGTTTGGAAGCCCAACTGATAATAACGGAAGCAACAAACACAGATAAACGACTCTAAATAACTCCGCTTATGTGAGCCGCGCGAGTACGAGGCACAAATGGGATGAGCATTACGTCTGATCGGCTGGACGACACAATTACAGACGATTTACCTGCTAAGACGGGAGGCGTGCTCCTAAGTGCTTCTGGGTAATGACTTTCAGTGTGACTGACATCAGCGGCAACTTAAGATGACACGGGCTTCGCATGCTGTCACTGGGGTAACCTTCAAGCAGGTTCACAAGTTGCCATGAAGATGACAGTTCATTAACCCATAAAACCTGAGGACATAACAAAGCAAAGAGTTATCTGATAGATTATGCTGGACAGGAAGGAACAGAGCAAAGACATTGTGGATGGAGGTGGATGTATTTACACACTGATCTGTGTTTGATATCTATTGAAAGGGGTATAGCAACCATTATAGCCAACATCATTTTTAGGTTTTTAGGTTAACATGTGTTTTCAAATTTTGATGTCATGGACCCCCATATATGATAATCCACTTACGAGGGACCTGCTTCCTAAAATATTAAGGCAGCTGTATATTTTAATGTATGAATAACCATTAATACTGTGAAAAATGCAAATATTATAAATAGGTGTAAAATAACTGGAAATGAAGATGTTTCTATTATATAATAAGCTTCTATTTCTTATTAATTTGGTATTATTTAATCAAAACATTAATATAACTTATAACAGCTTATTAATAAAATAAAAAATAAATATATGATAATAATAAGTTCAACTTAATTAAAATAAGTTTAACTTATTCAATAATAATAATAATAATAATAATAATAATATATATATATATATATATATATATATATATATATATATATATATATATATATATATAATTATTAATATAAAACATAATAATTATATAATAATTATTTATATAAAGAAAATATTTCTTATAATAATAATAATTATTATTATTATTATTATTATCATTTAAAACTTCCAAAAAGTTATCTTTTTAGGTTTCGTAGGTTCAGTAATCAGATAAAATATAATAATAATAATAATAATAATAATAATAATAATAATAATAATAATAATAATAATAATAAATGTATTTTTCTTCTTATCATTATTATTATTATTATTATTATTATTATTATTATTATTATTTACATTATTATTATTATTATTATATAATTATTATATACTATTAATTTATTATAATTATTATTATTATTATGTAAGCTTCTATTTCTTATTATTAATTTGGTATTATATTATATAAAAGAAACTTATTAATATAACTTATTACAGCTTATTAATAAAATAAAAACTTAATATATGATAATCATGTTTAACTTAATTACAATAAGTTTAACTTAGCCTATTCAGTATAATAATAATAATAATAATAATAATAATATTATAATAAAAATATTTTTTGTCTTATTATTATCATCATTATTTACATTAAAATTTACAGACAGTTAATAATGGTTGCTTTGGCAGTGGCGACTTTGAGCTGCTTTGTGAAGAACTTTGTGAAGAGGAGGTGTAGAAAAGAAAATATTTTTGGACAAAAATATGCATTTTCATTTTCAAGGTTGTGACACGAAATAACCACTTTTTAGAATGTTCCTTTATATATGTCCCCTTGTGATAAATCTTTTCTCACTGTCCTTTTTCAATTTTACCAATCCAAACAATTGGTGGTTTCAGATTCTGTATGAATGCTCATAGTATAAAGAGAGCACTCTAGTTATATTAAAAATGTGGGAGACCAACAGGCGTGTTCTTTTAACAATGATGCTTTTCTATCTGGACAACCTTCATTCAACTCAACATGTACATGATACACACAGTTAGTGTGCTGTATGTTGCCTTAGAAATGGAAAATGTCATAGTTTGCATATCACAAACTAATCAGACTGAAGTACACAAGACACACAAAAGCTCTGCAGCCATTCAACTGAGACTGCGCTCTCATCAATGCCTCCCTCACTCACGACTAAATACAATAGTGCATGCAGTGCCTCTCCTGTAGGATTTGACAGTGCAGATGACACTGTGCCTGTAGCTGTGCTTATGTTATTTTCCCCCGAAAGGGCGCATTAAAATGTGACACCCTCGACTGGCTGTGTGTTTGAAGTCTAAATGTGCACTGAACGCTGTCATGCGTTAACCCCCGTGCAGACACTGTACGGTCTCAAATAAGGAGCATTCTTATTTTCTGGGAGACACCTAGAAAAAAAATACTATGAATTATGGATCTGAAAAATCCTACCTATGTCTGAGTGAAAAGCGTGATGTTTATTGAAAGTGAATGGTTTTCCCTCCCCAGTTCTCCCTCTCTCTCTCTCTCTCACACACACACACACACACACACACACACACACACACACACACACATACACTCTCAGATCAGAGTTAGCCAGGAGAGTTGTCCCTCGGTCCCTCCCCTGTGTCTCTCAGAGAGACACTCGTCCCAGAGCAAAAAATTAAAAGTGACTCTCTTCTGCACACAAACACACACGCTTCAAAAGGCTTGCGTGAAGGGCTGAGGTGAAAGACTTTGTAGTATAATTAAATGGGATGAAGATTTATTCAGCATTAGCTTGTGAAAGAAGCACACAGTCGCATTCATACGTACCGCCTGTGCAAAGGATAAACAGTCCCCCTCTCCCTGACTCACTAATGCAGAGCTGCGGTGCTTTGATGTCCCTCTTTACAAATGAGAACTGTCTTCCCACAGGAGCCGCTTACCTGACATGGGAGACATCTTCAATAAACATGTTTTGAAAGAAGAGTAATGCGTTTTAAGACACATTATTGTTGCTAGTGTAGTTTGGACACATTGGAAAAAAACTGAAATTTTCTGTAATCAAATTGTGTTTTTTATGTTCATTTATTAAATTATTAAATATTTCATTTTAATAATAATGGTATATATTTTATGGGTTCTGAAAATCTTACTTTATATTAACTAAGTAAAGTCAAAGTAAAATAAATAAATACATTTCAGAAGTTTGAGAAGTTCTCCAAATTTGAGAAGTTTCATTTGGAAGCCTAAATATTTAATTATATAATATCAAATATGTACAACAACAACAACAATGACGATGATGATGATGATGATGATGATGATGATGATAATAAATGTATACATGTCTAAAACAAACAAACAAACAACAACAACAACAACAACAACAACAACAACAACAACAACAACAACAATAATAATAATAATAATATGTTATTATTATTATGCTTTTAATACTTCATAAAGTTGTCTTTTTAGGTTTGTAGGTTTAGGAATCAGATAAAATGTAATACTAATACTACTAATAATACTAATATAATAATAATAATAATAATAATAATAATTATTATTATTATTATTATTATTATTATTATGTACATAATATATCATGATTATTTGTATAACATAAAAATTATATAATTATTACTTATATAAAGAAAATATTTCTTACAACAGCAACAACAACAACAACAACAACAACAATAACAACAATAACAATAATAATAATAATAATAATAATAATAATAATAATAATAATAATAATAATTTTACACAAACTAGTGTTGAAAAGTTTGGGGTCTGTAAGGTTTTTTCTTGCCATGGCTGCATTTATTTATTCAAAATATAGTATTTTGTGGAACATTATTACAATTTAAAATATCTGTTTTTTTATTTTTATTTGAATATATATATATATATATATATATATATATATATATATAATAAAATGCAACTTATTCCTGAGATGTCAAAGTTGAATTTTCAGCAGCCTTTACTCTTTCAATCTTCAGTGTCACATGATCCTTCAGAAATGTAATATGCTAATATGCTGATTTGGGGATCAATAAACATTTCTTATTATTATTGAAAACAATAATAATAAGATAATAAAATTTCTTATTATTATCAATGTTGAAAACAGTTGTGCTGCTTAATATTTTGTGGAAACCACATTTTTTTAATTTAATACATTCTTGCTGAATAAAAGTACACATTTCTTAAAAAAGTAAAATGTAAAAGTAAAAAAGTTAAAGAAAAGTAAATCTCACTAAACCCCAAACTTTTGAACTAAAATTATTAGCAAAGAAAGATTATTTTCTTTGTAACCACAAATAAAAGCACAAATGAAGAGTGTTTTAAAGTTTAGAAGAAAAACTGTATAGTGTTGACACACAAGTTGGCTTAACTACAGTACAATATAATGGGCTGGCAAAGTGCCTCTTTGGCACTGATAGTGTACAAGAACAGAGTTGCATTTAACAGTTTACAGGGATGTTTAAAAGCAGACTTTACTTTCTGTTCTGTTCCACTCCTCCTTTCTATGTCCCTCTGCTCACCCGGTCCTCACTGTATCAGTGAGTGTGTGTGACAGCTTATGGCTGTGTATTTGCGCGTGTGTGTGGAGGGGTTTTAGAGGTGTGCCGGTTTCTTTGTGGCTCCAGTGACTCGTCTAAGCCATAGCTTTATGATACATCTGCCAGTTTGCAAAGCCATCACTCCCCTCTCTAATCCCACTTAAAAATTGGAAAAAATGGGAAGAAGCCTCACTGATAGAAAACAACACACATGCAGACAAAAAAACAAAAAACAAAACAAAACAAACAAAAATATCTTCTCACGCACACCGCTTTATTTGATCCCTCTAAGACTCCGTCAAATGAAAAAACATGAACGCAAACAAAAGAGGTGGGAAGCGTTTGTGTGAGGAAGCTGATTGAAAAGCAAAGACAGATGTCTTCATCCTCCTGCAGCTGGGCTTACAGTGCTGTCAGCTCTAAGACAGGGTGAAGATTACTGTCTCCTGGACAAAATACTGAAGGAAGCCAAGGGAGATGTCAGTTTCGGAACTGGAGATACAAACATGCACACCTGCTGTAACTAAAAACCAACTTATTTAGTTCTAGGCGTTTAGAAATAGAGAATATGCTCACCTGAGAATCATGCGGAGGACTCAAAGTGGTAAACAGTTTAGTGTAGTGTAAACATTGGGGAAACACCTACACAGACACACACACACACACACACAAACAAACATCTCGTTCCCCTCGGTCCTGTTTTCGCTTGCGGGGTCTGCAGGTCTGAGAATGATAAACAGTTGTACACCTGCCTCCGATCCAAACAGCACTTTCCCAGCAAATGGCAAATCTAATCTTAGTGGTCAATAGAACTCTAGTGATTGCACAGCAGATGGTCTTATACTAAATGCTGGGCATTTACCCTTACTTAACTGGAGACACTGACCGAACGCATTCCCCCTGTGCAGCCGCAACTATTAAAAGCTTCTACTTAGAGCTAAGCAGAGAATATCCACGTGTCGCTCACAAAACACTGACCTCTCATTATCTCTTTTAAGAAATTGCAACATAATAAGCAATAAGCCAAAGGCAGTGCATTACGGTGATTTTTCAATGGTTAGGGGATATTGTTAGGCATGCTTTGAGGAGTAAGTCACTGTATCGCACTGTAATGTCACTGCTCTGATGAAATGCCAGTGTAATCTAGTTAATTAGCCAAACTGGGCACTGGTTGTGGTTGCTATGCAACATAGCAACCTGAAGAATAAATATACAATCTATCTATCTATCTATCTATCTATCTATCTATCTATCTATCTATCTATCTATCTATCTATCTATCTATCATTTAACTTTGTAAATTTTTTCTATCCTTCTGTCCATCCATCCGTCGTTGTTTCTGTCATTTGTTTCTTTGTCAATCGTTTCTATCCATCTATACATGTGTTGTTGTTTCTCTATCTATCCATACATCTGTCCTTCCATCCATCTGTCCGTCCGTTCGTCCGTCCGTCCGTTCATCCATCATTGTTTCTACAATATCTGTCAGTTGTTTCTTTGTCAGTCGTTTCTACTGATCTATACATGCATTGTATCTATCTATCTATCTATCTATCTATCTATCTATCTATCTATCTATCTATCTATCTATCTATCTATCTATCTATCTATCTATCTATCTATCTACACATACACAGCCATAAAGATTTTTACTTCTAAAGCAGTGCATGAAATTTTTATTTATTTTTTGATACTGTAAATATGTCCATATTATGCATTTCAATGTATAGCTAAAAAAATATAAACTGTACATGTAAATGCAATGAATACCTATGAATGTTAATAAGTTCAAGTTGCATTGCAAGAACTTAGGAAAACTTTTTTTTTGTGGTGTTGCTTGTTAATACACCTTTAACACAGGTGAGTCTGGCTTAAGCTGGAACAATAAGAAAGCTTCATTTGAGCTTTCTGAACCCCAGACTGCCGCTGAAAGTGCTTCTGCCTCCAAGCACAAAGCCTCCCAGGGAAACCTTCTGGCCTCCCATTGGAAATGCCGCTGATTGAGTCATCCGCCTTCAAAAGGCTCTTAGCGGGAAACCCAATCGGATGAGACTCTCCGATTTTCCATCCGTCTTTTCTACCTATCCCCCCGCCTCCTCCCACGCATAATGGCCAAAAGCCCAGGAGTGCGATTTCTGCTATTCGCCTCTATTCACACTCTAAGACCTTCAGTCGGTTCCTCTGGGGAAAGTGAGGCTGATTTAAGCTGGATGAGAGGCAGGATTTGAAGATGACCTATCTACAGCCGATGGCGTGTGGAGGGATGTGGGTGGCTTGGCGCCTCTGCTGTGCCTTTCAAGTTTCTGTGAGCAGAGGTTTTAGGACTGGAGACCGGGGGATTTGAGACTCGCGTCCATCAGATCATGTTGTTCGCCGTTTAGTAAACCAAGACGATATTAATACGCTTGACTGGGGTCAGAGGAACAAATGTGTTCGAATTAAAACAACATTATAGGATGCCTCAAATTTGCTCTGTTGCCTACGATCCTCAGAGAATGAAGAGGAACTGAGCGATATGAAGAGATACGACAGCAGGATATATCAGTTCTATTCCGACTCCCTTGTAGCTTTAATAATGGAATGAATTTCAAATGTTAACAGCTGCTGTGCAGGGGCAGTCGATACAAACCGGATCAGTGCCTGGCAACTGCTGTTGTCCTGACACGGGTGAAAAGAGAGCAGGGCCCTCATTCTGCACAATGATAGGCCACAGATCAGCTTAGCAATTACTACCCTGGTGAGGTCATTCGATTTGAAGCTAGAGAAGAAGAGAGGAACAAATGAAAGAAGAGGGACAGAGCGAGCGAGAAAGATTGGCAGATGATGTACGCTGGAAGCTGCAGTCTAATAAGAGCAGAAGATAGAAGAGCAATGGTCATATTTGTGTGTGTGGGTCAGGTTTTGCCTACATTGTGGAGACTAAATGTCTTCAAAAGCATAGTAAAACATGAAATCACCCACATAAGGGCGGCTTAAAAGATGCTGTAAGCAACGTTAGCTGTTTTGGAAGCCAAATGTGAATTAGACACCCCCGTTGTAATCAGAGATGCAGGTGATCAGCGGCACATCATCTCAGTGTTTTCAAAGTTGTCAAAAGCAACATTCTCACACAACAAACGAACACCTAACAAGCGGAATATGCCACTTCCTTGAACAATCTGCTGCCAAGTGAAAAAACAAAATTATTGATAGGTAGAAAGCACCTCAAATTCTAAACAAAATGATATGACCATGGCTTGATAATATATAATGATAATATAATGTAAAATCTATCTATTTATAACAATATACTAATTCATACCATTTCAGTATTTCTACTTCAAAATTTCATGTTTAATTCAATGTGTTATTTAATGTTTTTAACAAAATAACCTTCACAAAACACAAGCTTTCAATCACTATCCTGTAATTTGAGCTGGCAATGAGTTTGGGGTAAGTTTTTACTACTTCACACTGTTCGAGTGGGTTCTAGTAATTTTGTGCCGTTTGTTCTGGCAAATTTTGCTCAAGGTTGTTCAGGTTTGTTGGGTGATGCCTGTGCTCTGCAATTTATTGTCACAGCCTGTGTATTGGAACCACTCTTAGACATTCAACTTGCTCTTGAGCCACTCTGATATTTTAGGCTTGTGTTTGGGACCACAAATTTGCATTCTGCTCTCTAAAGATAAGATTTTTTATTTATTTATTTTTAGCAGACTGAAACAGCATTTCTCTTTACACCATCATTTCTTTCTGCTACAACGAGTATAGCTGTGGCTGCTTGCATTTCCTAGGTTACACGTCTTCGAGTTTAAAAAGAATTTGTTGATCTAATCACGTCCCAAATACACCGTAGACTTGAAGTAGAATTAACGAGAGAAAACAACAACAGTTTTGTAAACACTGCCACTTTCACTTCAACTAAAATTCCCAACATTTGGACCACAAAGTGACAAATGCAGTGAACATGCAGCAAATTTACTCACCCTCAGGCCATCTAATACTGTATGTAGATGTTTGTTTCTTCATCAGAACAGATTTGGAGAAAATATCCAAATATGTGATAAAAACAACACAATAATCCGCATGACTCATGTCTTGTGAAGTGAAAAGTTGTCTGGTTTTAAGACATCCATTAAAAAAAGGTAAGCAGATCATTTTGGATGAACTATTTTATTATTATTTTTTTTAATAACAATGATAGGAGAATACCAAAGAGAATAATAGTTTAGATAGTAAATGTAAAGATTTTTAAATCTTCAGTTAAAGAATCAAAAGCATTGAAGCTGTTTGCTGGATGAGTATCTTAAGCTTTTCAATGGTTGAATGATTTTATAATACCTCATTATTCGCAATATTCTTACATTTCACAAACATTTCCTTTTCATCTGAGAGATAATTCAACAATCAATCAAAGAACAATAGAAATGCTCTAGTCTTCATACAGTAAATAGCATTAAGAACAGTTACTCCTTTACAGAGTCGCGCTCAATTGCTGGGCTATAAAACATTCAGAAACAATGTTGATTTGGCTTAAAGGAAAAACTCTGTTGTTGCTGAGGCATTCGTACATTTTTTTTCTTAAAACGCTGTTTAGGTTTAGGTGAATAAGCCCATTAGAATGCCATGGAAAATCCCAGCGGGGAAAGATGAAGCGTTGTTTTGTGCGCTCGGCTGTTTGAACACTTTTGTTAGACCCTGGTTTTCATTAGAATGCATTAAGGTCCCTAACATACAAAAGCAACCTAATTCAGCCTATGAAACGATACCCAGTGGAACTCAGGTAATAACGCAGTGCTGAGATTCTTCATTAGCAACAAGACAGCAAGCAGCCATAATTTATTGCATGTTAAAAAGCACAAGCGGTTCATCTTGAAAGTATTTCAAGACGTCGTTTATCAGAGAGTTTGTAAATGGCTGCATTCAGGTTTGAATGCTCGACGCTAGAACCTTATTTCCATTTCTGTGACTTGAGGGCAAAGACGGGGTGAGAGAGAGAAAGAGATGGCAGACACATCGGGCTGTTTCAGTGTAACTTTTTAATTATCTTTTATGCTGATTTTCTTCATCAGGCCTTCAGGACAAGAGAAAGCATCATAAAAACAATTACAGAAGTGTTTGTGTTTTTCTTATCATCGCAGAAATGCCACCGCAGGGCCCGATTCGTGCTCGCTCCCATTTATACACCTCTATGGCGCTATGCAATTCAAGCATGTTCTGCTGGGGACGGGAGACGGTGTTTAAGTGTCCTTAGGAAATTTCTCTAGAGTGCAAGCCCTTTTCAAAGAAATCTTATTAAGACATATCTGAGTTATTAGGAAAGCAGGCACAAAGAGTCCACTAAGCGCATACATTCGTAAGGTTTTATACGTTTAAAACAGACAATGCGGTATTTGTTTCCTTCAGAAAGTATCGAGCTGCTGAGGACAAGGAACAATTCTTCAGCCTTTAATTTTGCCAACAGGGACATCTCTCTCTTTCTCTCATTCCAGCTATCTTTCTCCACTTCTCGCTCTCTGGTGAGGTAGCTGTGCTCTCTGTGATATGTCTGTAGCCTGCAGTGGAGCCGAGTGCCTGAGGTAAATTATAAAGCGAGGGGTCTGGTTTGGGGCTTTGTGGTTGAAGGGCAGCAAAACTTCTGAAAGAGACTCTGATGAGTTAAAGTACACTTCTCCAGCTTTATACCTCAGCCTAAGGCATATTTTACAAACAGACACAGTCATCAGGACACATACGCACACATACACATGAGCAAACACCACCAAATACCCTAGACTTGGAGAATCACTAGTTAAGTATATTGTAGAAAGTGAAACTGTGTAGATATTACCTTAAGGCAATATTTCTACCTGATTTGACATGTAAAATTACTTTTGTTGGTGAAACCTAATGTAGTCAGGTTTATATATATTTAAAAATATTAAAAAAAAAATATATTTTTAATATTTCTGACTGGAATAAAACCAGTTAATTTAGATGTTACTACAGTATAGTACTGTTCAAATGTTTGGGGATTTTCTTTTAAGAAATTAAAACTTTTATCCAGCAAGGAAGCATGAAACTGATCAAAAATAACTTTTATGTTGTTACGAATTATTATATTTCGAATAAATGCTGTTTTTTTTTTTACTTTCTATTTATTAAAGAATCCTAAAAAAATCTATCAAATTAAGCAGCACAAATGTTTTAAATATTAATAATAATAATATGAAATGTTTATTGAGCATCAAAACAGCATATTAGAATGATTTCTGAAGGATGATGTGACTCTGATGACTATAATTGCTGCTGAAAATGTAGCTTTGCCATCACAGAAATAAATTACATTTTAAAATATATTGAAATAGAGAACAGTTATCTTAAACAGAAATAATATTTCACAATATTACTGTTTTTACAGTATTTTTGATCAAATAAATGCAGTCTTGAAGTCCATAAGAGACTTTTTTTGTAAGCAAAGAGACGTAAGTAAACTCAAAATACAGTCTTTAATTAAATCTAAATGACAGACAAGGCAAGGCACTGCAAGACAAGGCAGGAATGACACACAGGAACACCGGGGGTAACGAGTAGACCAGACGAAAATGAACTGAACGGGCAAGAACTAAATACACATAATAATTAAATGACAAACAATCAGACTTGAGGAAGATAGGAACAGGAAGGACCAAATAAAGGCATGACAGGAGAAACACAAGACAAGACAGACACAATACTGACAGAGCTGCTTTTATACTGACAGCATCCACATGAAAAGGTTCAATGTACAGTTAATTTCAGTGAAGACACACTGCAACTACAGCATCAGACATGATCAGCTTGAAAAAAAGGAAAATTCCTGCATTCACAAATGTCTGGAATCAATCTTTTCAGCAGTATGTGAATTATTCACTTTCTGGGTGAGACTGTTTTGCATGGTTTAAACCTAGAAATTATTATTGCACATTATGCTAGCACCACATTTATTACAATAACAGCAGTGGGTTTGAGAAGTCAAGCAGTGGGCGGCAATGGAAGTCATTTTGTCCAACAAAGGCTCTTGATTAAAGAAAACAAATATGAAAACCTAATAAACAAAATGTTCTGATTTTGTTTGTGGGCGAGATGCAGACTTTCTTTTTACAAATACTGCTTTGTTTTAAACACTTTTTTTTTTTTTTACTCTTGTAATGGTACTATTACAAAGACTACTACCATACTGTACCAATACGTCGCTATTTGTGGGGCGGCATTTCCTGAACAAATTAGCATACGTGCTGTTGAGCTTTTTCTGTGACTGGACACATTGTGAATAACGAACAGAAGCTGAGATTTGAGAGAAACTTGCCTTCTGACCTCAGTCTTTTTCAACTTCAGCAGAATCCTTGAAACTCTGAAGTAATTAATAACTCTGAGTTCTGCTGTGCACTGATCTCTTCCCAACCTTGGAAGAAAATGGAAGGGAAAAACAAGTTATGAACCAAAAATGTTCAGCACTCCTCAACAGAGTCTCACGGCAAGTTGCAATTAATCAAAATACACAAAAGAACCTCCAAACCCAGGGTACATTATGTAGATATGTGGATTATGCCTTGGCCTGCTCTACATATAACTCTGTTTGTAAAAATATTTCTGCCTGTTTGAATAAAATTGATTATGGTTCTAACAAGTGACCAACCTTATAGTCTCACACCCAAAAAAGTTTTCATATTTACCACTGGACCTCACTATTCCAAACAATGACAACAATCAATACATAGAGGTGATATATGTATCTTTAATTACACACTGGCTCAAAAACAAGTCAGTAAACAGACAAACCTAAAGTATTCATCACAGTTCCCAGTCCATTTCACAGTTCACTGAGGGAGTCAGTTCTGAACATTGTAATGGCTCTGAATGATTCACTGAGTGAGGCTGATTCAAAATGATAGTATGAGGCGTTTTAATGAATCTTTATGACTGTCTCAGTATAAAGAATCGGTTCATAGGAGTCTTTGTTGTATGTGTTGAGTGGAGCATCTCACGAAACCGTATTTTGAAACAAACACAAAAGCTGCATCTGAAATCCCATACTTCCCACTATATAGTAGGCAAAAAACAGTATGTGAAAGAGTAGTAAAATATGTATGAAATTACAGTATTCATAAATCAGTAGGTGAAAAGTTCCTGGATGACTTACTACTTCCAGCAAATTTGGAATCATTTCAATCTACATACATTTGTACTGCACAGAACATAGTTTTTAATGATCCCAAAGTAATTACTTATTCAAAACAAGTACCTACTTAGAGAGCATACCATTTCAAATGCATCCCATGTGTCCCAATGGCCAGTGGTGACTAGATGAAAAATTATGTCGCAAATGTATTTTCTGACCATTTTAGTCACAATATGGAGCTCTAATTAAAGGAACTAAGAAAAGACTTGAAGAGCATAGAGAATAAACAGCTTTTTAAAAAAGTATTGCTTTTAAAAAATATCATATTCTTTCTCTCTGACTTTAAGCTCTCCTTTTGCTCCACTTGCTTAAACAACCCCTTGAAACACACACACACACACAGAAATATACTTTTTATTCGCTCTCATTCAGTCTTAGTGACATCTCTACAGCAGACTTTATCTTTCCCTCCATATGTCAGAGTGAGGCAAAACATATTACAGCTGACACTCACGCAGACGATCATAGACCAGTGCAATACAAAAGAAATGACTTGGGAACTGCAGTTATGGTTTTCGAGGGCTATATTGCAATATAGCAATGATTAGAAAGAGATGAGAAAAGTTTTTCAAAGGGGTTTAAGTATTGTAATAACGTAACGCCCCATAATTCCCATCCAAATCAAATGCAAATCAAGAAGTGTGTTTGTATTTCAGCATTGCTCTTGTAGATTTAATCACCCTTTCAATCACATTCCTTGAAGATATATAGTGTATGTCTGTTCATAAGTAATTTCTTTTTTGTCTTTTTTTTTTTTTAATTAACAAGAAATTATCCAGGAATTTAGTTTAAGCTGGTAAGTTCATGCACACGTCATCTAAAAATCAGTTTACCTTGTTTGAAACATCCAACAAATTGGCAACATACAGTATACTATGCATTTCTGAATACACAAAACACAATCTTACTTTCTTGTGTGCTGTTACTGCATGTTTATCTAGTACTGATTTTCTCTTCTTTTAACAGGCTGTCGTGACACTGTGCTATCTAATACAACACAAACATTAGATGTGCCATCTAACAAGACAGTTGTGAGGGGATTAGTAGTGGACCCAAAAATACAGACAAACACAAGTTTTAGAAAGTTTATTTTCGGTTTCCTTAATGTTAAGGTTCTCAGGATGCCGGCAAGCATTCTCCAAGCCAGGGAGCGGCAACAATGAGGTGAACAATGGGTCAGTGATGGGAATAGACGATCAGAGGAAGATCTGGAGAATAGCAAGCTAGTTAAGCACTTCCAAGCAGGAACTAAGTGAACTGGCTTACTGGTATCGCCTGAATCAGTATAGCTGACAGGGTTTAGGTGGTCTTTTGAGATGGATGGGATGACCAGCTTGGGAATTGAACCCCAGTCTACCACACGACAGGCAGAGACACAGTCCACTGTTCCACACAGGAAAGTCTACTAGAGCGTTCTAGAAGATGTTCTGAAGAGTAATAGAAGAGTAAAGAACAAACAGTACCGAAGACAACACAATCCAATCTCCCTTATCCCTTTCCAGTCCCAAATCCAAAACAATAATTCCACAATCCAAATCCTGATCCACAATGAATTGACAATCCAGCTTCCAGATCAGCAGATAAAGAGAGTCAAACTTACTGACTCTCTGATGGAGGTTCAGGCAGAGAGAGAAAAACCAAGTTCCAGGCAGGGTCGAGTTCACACAGGCTTCAAGGATCAGATTCAGGAACTGGTTGGAATGTTCACCAATAAGCTGATGAGACAATCTGGCAGAGAGGTAAAAGTGAGACTGGCTTATATAGTTAGTGAGATAGGTGAAACCAATGAGGATAATTAAAGAGGAATTACGAAATCAGAAACAAGAAGCTGGATGCTGGCTGACAAAATAAGAGTTTAACAGGAAGTGGTGACAGAATCATGACAACAGTAGTTGTGAAAAATGTCTAAAATGTAAAAAAAGTAAAAACATTGCATGGTAGTACTATTATGAGTACAATTTCATTTTCAAATGCATCTGACTTACAAAATCAGACATACAATGGATACTTATCTTGGTCCTGCATTTAAAACCTCATCCTCATCTTTTCAGGTGGGAAGAATGTAAAAAAGGGAGTGTAAACACTTTTAAAAATGCATCTTTTGTGGACTGTCATGCCAGAACAAGAATCAGCTTGTTTCATATTTTATTTGATAACAACATCCTTTCATCTGTCCCCATAGGTCATGGAATTTCATTGGACTTTGTGGTGGTCTTCTGAACTTTTACTAGCAGGAAAATCTTTGCTCTGTTTTGTTTTTGTTGCAGTTGTATTTTGTATTTGTCAATACTAAAAACATAAGATTTTTTAAACCCAATGTGTGTGTGTGTGTGTGCGCGCGTTTTTGTGACAAATGAGGACATAAATTTGTATAATGACAAGGGTATGACATAGGTATTACAAGCAGAAGGTGACTTTTCAGGACATAACCCCCTGTCCCCACTTTTCAAAACATTAATCACACAGAATGGAACGTATTGAAAATCTGAAATAGCACAAAGTTTCCTGTAAGGGGTAGGGTTAGGTGTAGGGTTGGTGTAGGGCAATAGCACATACAGTTTGTACAGTATAAAAACCATTACGCCTATGGGATGTCCCCACTTTTCACAAAAACAAACGTGTGTGTGTGTATGTGTATACACAGTCTTTATCCTTTTCAATCACATTTCTTGAAGATTTATAGTGCATGTCTGTTTGTAACTAATTGTTTTTTATTGGGTCTATTTTATCAACAAGAAATTAGAATGTTGTGGAAAAGTTCATTTATTTCAGTAATTCAACTCAAATTGTGAAACTCGTGTATTAAATAAATTCAATGCACACAGACTGAAGTAGTTTAAGTATTTGGTTCTTTTAATTGTGATGATTTTGGCTCACATTTAACAAAAACCCACCAATTCACTATCTCAACAAATTAGAATATGGTGACATGCCAATCAGCTAATCAACTCAAAACACCTGCAAAGGTTTCCTGAGCCTTCAAAATGGTCTCTCAGTTTAGTTCACTAGGCTAAACAATCATGGGGAAGACTGCTGATCTGACAGTTGTCCAGAAGACAATCATTGACACCCTTCACAAGGAGGGTAAGCCACAAACATTAATTGCCAAAGAAGCTGGCTGTTCACAGAGTGCTGTATCCAAGCATGTTAACAGATAGTTGAGTGGAAGGAAAAAGTGTGGAAGAAAAAGATGCACAACCAACCGAGAGAACCGCAGCCTTATGAGGATTGTCAAGCAAAATCAATTCAACAATTTGGGTGAACTTCACAAGGAATGGACTGAGGCTGGGGTCAAGGCATCAAGAGCCACCACACACAGACGTGTCAAGGAATTTGGCTACAGTTGTCGTATTCCTCTTGTTAAGCCGCTCCTGAACCACAGACAACGTCAGAGGCGTCTTACCTGGGCTAAGGAGAAGAAGAACTGGACTGTTGCCCAGTGGTCCAAAGTCTTCTTTTCAAATGAGAGCAAGTTTTGCATTTCATTTGGAAACCAAGGTCCTAGAGTCTGGAGGAAGGGTGGAGAAGCTCACAGCCCAAGTTGCTTGAAGTCCAGTGTTAAGTTTCCACAGTCTGTAATGATTTGGGGTGCAATGTCATCTGCTGGTGTTGGACCATTGTGTTTTTTGAAAACCAAAGTCACTGCACTGCAGAAATATTGGAGCACTTCATGCTTCCTTCTGCTGACCAGCTTTTTAAAAATGCTGATTTCATTTTCCAGCAGGATTTGGCACCTGCCCACACTGCCAAAAGCACCAAAAGTTGGTTAAATGACCATGGTGTTGGTGTGCTTGACTGGCCAGCAAACTCACCAGACCTGAACCTCATAGAGAATCTATGGAGTATTGTCAAGAGGAAAATGAGAAACAAGAGACCAAAAAATGCAGATGAGCTGAAGGCCACTGTCAAAGAAACCTGGGCTTCCATACCACCTCAGCAGTGCCACAAACTGATCACCTCCATGCCACACCGAATTGAGGCAGTAATTAAAGCAAAAGGAGCCCCTACCAAGTATTGAGTACATATACAGTAAATGAACATATTTTCCAGAAGGCCAACAATTCACTAAAAATGTATTTTATGAAGTTATTATATAAGTTTTTATACTTCTTATGAAGTATTCTAATTTGTTGAGATAGTGAATTGGTGGGTTTTTGTTAAATGTGAGCCAAAATCATCACAATTAAAAGAACCAAAGACTTAAACTACTTCAGTCTGTGTGCATTGAATTTATTTAATACACGAGTTTCACAATTTGAGTTGAATTACTGAAATAAATTAACTTTTCCACGACATTCTAATTTATTGAGATGCACCTGTATATATATACATACACACACACACACACACACACACACAAGTGGCAAATAAACGAGGCACTGTTGTTTAATATTGGATATAAGTTATTGGTCAGTGCCTTACATCCATTTCCTATCCTTTCATGTAGCTAATTTTCAATATGTTTACTGTTCACTTGAATGATGGTGCATGGAAGATGACTTAGTCATCAGTCTGAATGGGAATCCCTGCACTCATTCTTCTCTCCCTTTATCCGTTTACGCTCTACCCATCCGGGAGCCAGGCTCTCATGGGCGAGGGGGCTTTGAAGAAGCCTGACAACATCGTCCATCACACCAGCGTTATTTACATTTAACTATGACTGATAAAGGGATAACATAGAGGGAGGCAGAGAGACAGCGGTGAGAGAGATGTCTGTGTATTCTGACCAGACAAAAATGTATATTTGCCTCTAAACATGTCCATTATTCCTTGTTTGGTCACTTACAGGATTGTCTATGATTGAAGAGATGATAACGGCACATTCGCTCCCCTGTTGTTTTCCTTTACACTCACAAACTGTCAATATCAGCCATTATTACAATGCACCTTCATTTCTGACCGGCCACTCAGTTCACTTCAGTTTAAATATTTACCTTTTCTTCTTGATTCCCCCTTTTTGTCTTGCTTTCTCACGCCATCACCCTTTAATGCAGCCTCGATTTCCCACCAATAGATGGCACTGTGGTATCAGAGTGACAGCCACATTTCCAACTACTTCATCTGAGAACTACAGCAAAAGGTGGAGGAGTACAGTGATGGATATGAGGGAGAGGGCTGAAGCAATGGAGAATTGAAATGAGGGGTGTAGGCTTCACCGAAAGGATTCAGTTACAAAGCTATTACATAAGACAACCAATAAGCCTGAAAGGTAGAGACACCATTCCCAGTTGAAAAGAAAAAGAAGCCTAAGCCTAGCCTAAAATAGACTGATGGTCTTCCAGCTTGGTCAGGATGGTCCGAGCTCAATCTGTGAGACCTGCAAACCATCCTGTGAACCAAATCAGCATATTAGAATGATTTCTGAAGGATCATGTGACACTGTAGACTGGAGTAATAGCTGCTGAAAATCACTGAAATAATGTTTTCAGAATATTACAGAATATATTTACTGTATTTTTGTTTAAACAAATGCAGTCTTGTTGAGCTTAAGAGACTTTCTATCTACCGATGCTGTGGAAAGTCTAAAACTCTTTCAGTCACAGGGGAGATCAGAAACAATTTGGGGACCAAATAACAGTGTCAGACTGCAAATAATAGCTAAAAGGACACTGAAGTGTCTAACTCAGCTAAAAGTCTTGACAGGACCTTCTGTAGTTTAAAGCGTGTGAGGTGACACATAATGCTGTGTTTTAGCTTTCGTGTGAGTTTCGCTTTCTTTCTGGAGAAAGCTTTGGGACTCTGTGACCAGCCTCCTCATGATCTCTTCTAACAAAATATTGACAGAGATCTCTGTCACCTGCCCACATCAGGTATCAATCAATTTATGAGTGGGTTTATGTTTGTGTGTGTGTATTGATGGTGCTCACAGGAGGTCCCTTGTGAAATCTCTGTGCTGGGTCACTAAATAGGTTGCGCCAACTCAATCTGAACCCACACGGCCCATATGCCTTTTCCATTAGTGCGCCGGGCACAGAGTCAAATTAACTTGTCCAGCTTGTTTTTCTGGCTTCCAGCTGAATTCTGATATGCCACTAAATCTGGGCCAAAACTAGCTAATACTAACACTTAAGTGCATTCATAGCTACAAACACCAAGGATAAACAGAAGATCAATGCAGACCACCAGCTATTTTGTGATTTGTATGCTGATGTCCAGGATTCAAAAAAACAAAAACAAAAAAATAAATTTCTGTCACTATTTACTCACCCTCATGTTGCCCTAAACGTGTATGACTTTCTTTCTTCTTCAAAATATCTTTTATTGTATGGACATAAAAAGTTGAAACATTCTTCAGATTTTTATTTTATTTTATTTTATTTTTAATACACTACTGAATATTATATAATATAAAAAAATAATATTAAAAATATTAATATAAAAAAACATTTGTGACCCCAATTATTATTATTTATAAACTGATCAAAAATTACATTTTTATTATATTATAATTTTACTAAAATATTTGTTTCAAATAAATACTATTGTTTCAAACTTTCCACAAAACGCAGCACAATTTTTATAACACTGATAATAGGTAATGTTTCACCAAATCAGCATATTAGAATGATTTCTGAAGGATCTTGTGACACTGAAGACTGGAGTAATGATGCTGAAAATTCAGCTTTGCAGCACAGGAATAAATTACATTTTAAAATATATTAAAATAGAAAATGTTCTTATAAAAACTGCAATAATATTACTGTTTTCACTGTAGTCATGGCAAGCATAAGAAAATTATTTATATACATTAATTTATATATTTTGGTGAACTATTCCTTTAAGAGCATGGACTCTCACTGAATCATGTAAAAACATATAGCTGTGCACTCTGTCTATGTGTGTGAGGATATCTGTTTGAGACTTGCGAGTCCCAAGGTGCTCAGTACGCCTGTGTGTGTTAATTTACTGTTAACTACCCTCTTATTCACAAATTAAAACTCTGCTAATGAAGGGCCAGGCTATTACTGCTTTGTGAGAAATATCCTTAGAGCCAAAGCAGCCCTACCTCCCTCATTTATGAATTAAACTGTGGGAGTGCGTGTACATGTGTCTGCAATTTGCACTTTAAGTCATCAAAGGCCTCTATAGAATATGACACCAAGAATAGCCCACGTTGCAAAAGGACCACCATTTATCCTAATCGTCAATCCCTTCAAATGATCTAAGTCAGTTCACACTTAGTAGCTGAGTGGTTTTTCACACTCTGTCTTGCTCTTCATGACTAAATTCTAAATCTGTTGTTATTGACTGTGCCTTGAGGTCTCCGTGAGGCCTAAACCCGAGACTGAGGTTAAAGATGGTTCAGAGCCTATACTGCAGGCTCAGTACTAATACTGATCCCCCCGCAGCCATGTGGAAAGGAGGCATGCATTTAACATTAGCAGTGCTTAAGGGAGACAGCTCAGACCACAAGTCAATCACAGTGAGAAACTGAACATCATGCTTTCTGACAGAACCAACAGACCATGTTTCTCTATTGTTTCTGTAAATTCTAGACAGTATCAAAATTTCATATCACAATAATTACTGATCTTAGTCAGGGTAGTGTCATATTTAATTTTTGACAGAAATGAAAACTAGGCTATGAGGGATAGAAATAAAGTGCATTCAACAGATTTTACTGTTGTTTAACAAGATACTGATTGTTTTAAAATTTTGAAAATGATGTGATCTAGGATGTTTATACAGGGCATGCCATTGTAAATACCGCTATGTCTATCCCAGCCTTGTTTTCATCTGTGTTAAATTCATTATGGTGTGTAACCTGATTAAAAGTGCTGTATGTAATTTTTTTTGACTGTACAAAAGGAGAAAAATATTGTGTCTATGTTTATATTTATATTTAGGAAACAAGTGAAGTTCACATACTTGTTTCTCCAAAAAACAATGCTACAGGCAATTATTCTAATTTGAAATGTGCATTCCGTGTCAGAATGTCTGTTTTTGTTTTGGTCTGTGTGATTCCACTCACTAGTTGCCAGTTTGCGGAAAACACAGCCACACAAAATGAACTGGTTCAGAGATCGCAGATTCTACCTCACCTAAAAAGCCTCAACATCCATCTAAAAAGCTCTGTGGATAAATCAACTCTTTACCTTATAGTATAAAGCTCATCGCCTTCCATTGTCAACTGCACTATTTCCTGTCCTGTCCTCAATCTGGCAAACCATGTGAGTATCAAGTCTGAGGAAGAGGAGGGAGAAACAACTTCAGTCTTCAATATTTTAAATTTGGACTGCAATACCCATTTTTAACTGCTAGCTGTCAATATTATCACTATACTGAATTACATTACAGAACCAGGTTGAAAAGATATGCAACTTCAGTGCTGTCCTCTAAACAACAATTTTAATAATTTTTTTTCAAATAAAAAAGAACCTTTAAAAAACTAAATAAAAAATGTACAAAGTAAACAAATGCGTCAAACTGAACTAAAGTGCAAAAAAGCACAACTATGAAGAATTTTAATAAAGAATCAGAATGTTTTCAACCAATATCTAGATATCTTTTCTAAGCTGGCGTGTCCAGATTAAAATGTGCAAACAGAAGTTTAAAAAAAAATGCAAACAAATGTTTGAAAGTAAATATTAAGTATTACAATTATGAATAAGCACCAATGCGAATACAAAATCTGATTGTCTGTTTGAAAAAATACTTTTTGACTACCTTTCTTCTACATGAAAAGCTGATGTCAGAAGCACTACGTACCAGCTAACTGGGCTATTACTATTTTTCCATACCGACAGAGACAATTTTGCATTTTCTTTCAGTGCGCATTTTCTTTTGTTATGCAGGAAAGTGTGTATGTGTAATAATTTACCTGGAATTATTTACAGTATTTTGAAGTGCCTATGATAATAATAATACTGTGCATTTTAATTACTGCAATATACCATATTACATATGTCTAGTAAAGACAAAAAAGAAAGAAGAAAAAAAAACTAAACTAAAACTGAAGACCAGCTTTGGGAAGTCACCTGTTAATTCATTATCAACAGTCACCATTCCAGGAGGAGCTTGAAATGCACATTGGGTGTCTTATTTGTATTCCACGGATACATTGCCCTGCAAACTTTGCTTTGGATCTAGTTCAAAACACAAGATTGGTCTTACATCTATTGTCTGAAAGGTCGTTCCAACCACTTGTTGGTTTTTTGGGCTGGTAAGGTTGGATGAGCTTACTCCAGTTTGCCCCAGGGCTTCATGGCTTCTTAGGCAAAGCACAAAGTGGAAGAGTCACACTGAAACAGTCTGAATCCTATCTGCATATATCTGTGTATGAGCATGTATAATGGTTTGTTTAAATCCTTTTACATTTGGTAAGATGATAAGAATATGTGATAGCCTCTGAATAATATAGTTCTATGTGTGTTCGTTCATCCATGTGATGGATTTTTTTATATCTTTTTGTTGTTGTGTCTTGTTAGCCTGTCTGTGTCAAATGAAAATCGGAGTTGACATTGTGGTATTGATTTCCTTACAGGCGGATAAAGGATTTCTCCGATAGGTGATAGCAACAAATGAAGATAGGATGAAGACCACACACACACCTACACACATACACAAATGTAATGCACTTAGACACACAAAATGTAGATTACAGTTATTAGTTTGCACCTGTGGCAAAATCAATAGGCATACACTCAGACAAGACAGGAGTACAGAAACATCCTCTCATCTCAGATGTTGTTAACTAAAGCCTATACGCTTACATTTTGAAGATTAATCGCAAATAAGTAGGATTCATACCTTGCCAGAAAGAAAGTTAAGCCTGGAATGAGTGTGTATATATATTATATAAAACGCATTATGATATCTGGCATGACTACAGTTTTCCTTTCCCGTGCATACAACACAATGCTGTGAACAGACTGTTCTTTGCATAACCAGCAGGCAATTTAAGTTATAAATAAAGAACAAGCAAATCTCACCAAGACTCATGGGAAAAAAGACAAAATTATTGAAAAGTTCTCATTTGAGCACATCTAATGGGTGAGGCACTGTGGGAAGGGAATGTAAGGTGTGTAAGGCTTGGGAAAGCTTCAGTGTGTTGAATCACTATTTCTACTGTGATTTCTGAATAAGCACCAATTTGTGGATTAACACTTATTAAAATTATGGTAGCATTTACAAAAAGCTAGACTTTTTTAACTGACATTTAAATATGTGACCCAAAAAGATGGCAAGACTGCATTTACAGATGAAAAATAGAGTAAAAACAGTAATATCATGGAATATTATTACAAATTAAAATAACAGGGCTTTTATTTCTTTTAAAATATTGTTTAAATAAAATGTATTCCTGTGATGGAAAAGCTGAATATATACTCCAGTCTTCAGTGTCACGTGATCCTTATTAGATCCTTATTATGATCCATATTAGAAATCATTCTAATATGCTGATTTGCTGCTCAAGAAATATTTCTTAGTATTATCAATGTTGAAAACAGTTGTGCTGCTTAACATTTTCCCATATATAGACACACATACTAGACAAATAACAGGGTAATATTTCGAATCAATTAGTTTTCTGGTCAGCCATGACTAAAAACTTAAAAACTGTGTTTTATAGGATGAATTTGTACGTGAAGTCGCAGCACATTTCCAAACAAGCGCATTGCAATGAAGAACCAGCCCCCTCATAGCAACAGACAAAACTGCACCGTTATCAGAAATGTGAGAGCTGCTTGCTGAAAGTATGCTTGATTAGGCCATATCAGCAGTAATAAGATATTCTCATGAGTAAAAGAAAAAGAACTAATTGGAAGGTAAAACACATGACACTGGCTGACATTTTGATAACCAAAAAACATAATTTTTCATTAATTTGTTCAGTTACTCAACCACACTGCTATCCAAAATGCTAGCAGCTAACACTGGAGGCCTCTAAATAGCTCTCTCATAATGCTGCAATGTTCACAGAGCACTTGTTCTTATGTTAATAATGAAGCAGGGTAAGACCTTGTCTACCTCTTCTACAAAACAAGGAGACAGCCAGTACACGAGCTCCGAATTATTCACGATTACAAATGAACTTGTCGTCTTGGTTCGCTCTTAAACACATCTTCCAAATGAAACGCATGTGTCACATCACCAAAAAACGTAAATGAGGTAATAAATGGACACAGAGCTCGGAGAGGTGTCGTGCAATATGAATCTCCATTTGGCTCGGTGCCCGCAGATCTCCTGCCAGCCTGAGAGAAGGTGGGGATATTTTATTCATGCTATCAGGAAGTTTTCTTTCTCTCTTGCTATGCCCCTGCATTTGGCTTCTCAAATGGATGAACAAGATGAGGCTTTGAGAAGAAACACTCCAATTCGAACATTCTAATTTGACTTTTTTGAGGTGGTCTACTCCTCTTCTACCGCTGTGTATGCATGAGGCAGCGAGGCGTCTGTTCTGCTATTTTCAAAAAAGAGCCCTTGATATTCCTCACCCTTTCTGTCTCTCTCATCCTAGCTTTCATTTTCATTTTCTATCTCTTTCTCACTTTCTTTCCTGCTGCATGTCTCAGCCTGAGTTTTGGAATAGGGTTTTTCCAATCTTTCCAAAATAATTACACCACTTGGTCTCCATCTCTTCACTTTCTTTCCTTCCATCTGCAGTGTCTTTCTCAGTGGGGCTGAATATTGCTTTAGCAATCATGCAACCGGAGAGAACGGAGTCTTACATTGTTCTTTGATGGCTCTGCCACAGCTGGAATGAGCGGCGCAAGAGAAAAGAGGAAGCCAAAGAGACGTCGGCTCTGTTCAGAATAGCGTACTACCATGCTACTCGTACTACTGCTGCGGTATGTATGTAGTATGCACACTGTGCACAGCATATGAGAGTATGAGCAATATACAACAGAGCACACTGCATGTGACAAAAATGTAACAGAATTCTGAACAGCAAGCTGCTGTAGTTCTGCTACATGCCAGTAGTAAGCCTTATTATATAAAATATGACAGAAATAGTATAAGAGTAGTAAGCTTTATATAAAAATATGACATAAATAGTAAGAATAATATGTTAGTATGCTACTATAAACTATAACAATAACTATATAAATATTAAAGGGTTAATTCACCCAAAAATGAAAATTCTGTCTTTAATTCCAAACCCGTAAGACCTTCATTCATCTTTGGAACACAAATTAAGATATTTTTGATGAAATCTGAGAGCTTTCTGACCCTGCATAGACAGCAACACAATTGACATGTTAAAGGCCCAGAAAGGCAGTAAGGACATTGTTAAAATAGTCTATGTGACAGTGTTATGAATCTACGAGAATACTTTTTGTGTGCAAAGAAAACAAAAATAACGAAATAACAAGAATACCTGATGCCAGCTCCTGCATTAGCGGCATCACACGCATGTGTCGTGGTACTCTTGTGAACATGCACCGAAGACTGACACAAAAGAGAAGAAATTGTTGAATAAAGTTATTTTTATTTTCTTTCTGCATGCAAAAAATTATTCTTGTAGCTTCATAAAATTATGGTTGAACCACTGATGTCACATGGACTATTTTAACAATGTCCTTACTACATTTCTGGGCCTTGAACGTGGTAGTTGCATTGCTGTCTATGCAGGGTCACAAAGCTCTCGGATTTGATCAAAAATATCTTAATTTGTGTTCAGAAGATGAACGAAAGTCTTACGGGTTTGGAACAACATGAGGGTAATTAATGACAGAATTTTCAGTTTTGGGTGAACTATCCCTTTAAGATATTTATATTTTTATATAAATATATTTATATTTTTGAAAATATGGCTGAAAAAGTAGTATGCTAGTATGTCATATTACAATATGGGAGAAATTGCAAGAGTAATTCTGCTAGTAGTAATAGTATGCTTTCACTGAGATTCTGAAGAGCACATCCTTGCTATCTCAAGAGGCCCAGGATAAAAGTCCTCAATTGGTGAAAAACAGCAACATGAGAGAAGCTGTACTGTAGGTCACATGACAATGCCAACATTATGGATTCAGTATGTCTGAATTGTATTAAAACTACACACATTGAGAAGTAAGTTCTTCATCAGATGCAGTGCATACTGTGACAGGATGCAGCTACAGAAACACGTCCATACTGATAGAGAAATAGAGAGATAGATGGGATGAGGTGGGCCGGAAGATGACTACCTACCCCTCCCTACTCTTCCTGCAACCAAATGGGGGTCATAGCCCGGGCAGGTGGTACTAATTATGGGCCTTTTCAACAGAATCCAATCCAATCAGTCTAAATGCAATCAGTGCTCAGTGCTGAGAGATCCTTGCTCCTTCAGTCTCTCTCTCTCTCTCTTTTACTCACAAATCACTCATACACTCTCTTGCCAGGATACCCAAAGCTCTGTAGGTAAACACAGGTCATCATCATACAGTATTCTTGACAGAGTGATTTCAAATAATTTGGGAAAAAACTGGACATGAGACTTGAGTCTAATAAAAGTCCGTTTCTGTGATATAAGTATTTCAAAAAAATCTTTAAATGTACCTTACAGATGAACCTACAGCAATAAAATTTGATTAGATGTTTTAAAGTTCAAGATCCCAGTTTTTTGAGTTTCAAAGTGAACATTTCTTCTCATTAATATCCTCCAAACAGTGAACACGCACGATCAAGGCTGCGTCTGAAGTGCACTCCCAATATTTATTAGTATTACATCACATCATATAATTAGTCCGTTTCACATATTAGGCCAGTGCTCACAAGATTTCATACGTGTCTGCGTGTGAGAACTCCAAGCTCGTTCCTGTAATAATGCGATGCTCCTTTCCTAATGTGGAATAATAGAATTATGCATGGTATTCACATAACAAATCCCTACTCCACCAATTAGTTTAGCCGTGCCATGTTTTCTGGCTCCGTCTTTCTTGTGCATTATTATCATTTCCATTTCCTCTCCTCAGAAAAGCACTCCAGTGGCTTACGGCTAGCATTCTCCACAGTTTCTCTGTTGGACTTGAAGAGTCCACACAATAATATAAACCCACTCTGCATAACAATGAGGTCAGAGTGCATACATTACATCCATGATGAAACACACTTCTTCAGTGTGTGTGTGTTTGCGTTTACGTGTATTGAAATACGGAGCATGACGACTGGAATACACCGAAGCAGCTCTGACTAGGCGCTTTATCTGTTAACCTTATGTAAATGTCAGTGTTTAAGAAGCAAATCCCCTCCTGTGATATATGCTAAAGCATTAATATGACAGCAGAGCAGCTTTCATTATGTCAGATGATGATAAATTAGGGATGTGGACAAAGTATTTGCAGCATCGTAAACCAACGCAGATTCCTGTAGTCCGATGTTTAATCTAGTTGGACGTGTGTAAAACGGTACTGAGGTAAAAGTGTACAACCGCAGTCAAGACGAAAACTTAGACTGGATTTCACCGTAGGCCAAATGTTGAACTATTACGGAGTCATTCATGCCACATCTAGTTATGGAACCACTGTGACAACAGCATACTGTAACCTTTTAATGAGTCATGCGGTCTCGCAGTACTTATTAACATTCATCAACACAATACCTGTCATACGCAGTGACAACTTTGTGTTATATGCGTGCACACACAGTTGGGACTATAACACTTCCATAATTCCTTGCAAGCGCCTTGTGAAAATGAACCACAAAGTGTGAGATGCGCCGTCAGAGCAGAATGAGTAATTACTAGAGTGGGGAAAAGTACCTGACTGAACGCCCACCTGCTTGCCCACTGCTGAGAAAGAGAGACTGACAGAAAGAGAGAGAGAAGGGGGGGGGGGGGGGGGGGGGGGAGACAAACAAGCTGGAAAGAATAAGGTTCAGAGTTTTGGAGCCAGCAACTGGAGCCTCTCAAATGAACGTGTGACAGGATAGCTGTCAAGTCCTGATAAGCGAGGCATTGCATTTTGGCAGTCAAAATATGATTGTTTCTTCAGCGTTTGATACAATGTGAAAACGACAACCCAGACCCTGGCTCGCACAGAAAACACTGAGAATTTCTGCGTGGGCATCCCTGTATTCGATGTGTGTGTTTAGGAGTGTAATGAAGCTTGAAAGAGACAAAGCCCAGTGGCTTTAATACAGACACAATGTCTGAGAGAACAGACAGTACAACTGTCCATTCAACCTACACTCGCTTTCTGCTTCCCCTACACACACACACACACACACACACACAAACATTTACAGGTTTTTGTGCAGACAAGCAGATACACCAAATGTTTCTTGATTTACTCCCCAGTAATTGCTCCCCAGACAGTGGTGCATGTACCCTAGGGAGTGCATAAGCTGTTTTTTCGATGAGTAAATCTAAATAACAATAATAATAATATTTTATTGTTATTATTAATAATCATATTTAGAAATATACATTTAAATAAATAATAACTAAAAACATTAATACATATATTCAAATAACTAGTTATAATTCACCTTATGATTAATTATTAATAAATAAATGTTTGTTTACATGAGAATTGCGATTGGCAGGTTTATGTGAGCATGCATGGTTTAATGCCAATTTGCATACTTTCCTCCTATAGTAAGCCAGCTCAGGATTAGTGCATTCCAACTGAAAATCATTTCTGGTAGATTCTAAAAGTATGCAAATTCTAGAAGTATGCAAATTGGGATACAGCCAATCGTTCTTCCTTACCTTTATGTGAAACTCATATGAGGCCTAAAAAATAGACAGAATAAATAGTCATTTGGCATAACCATTAAACAGAAATACAAATTACACATTACAGATAAAATAGAAATTAAAACAACTCCAGGGAACTTATGCCCTCTGAAAAAAGTTGGTTGGAGTTTCTTGATTAAATGACAGCAGAGGAAAAATCCTTATCTGGCCCTTCCTCACATCAACACATCTCCCAATCTGACAACTGTGTACCGCTCGTGTCCAATGAAGTTTTCTCCGAGTCATCCTCATTATTTCACTGTGCCATGCCAATCCCTCTGAAGTTTAATCAAGAGGAATTGTCACTTAACTTAAAAAAATCTCACATTCTTTCTGACTTTGTCGTAGTCTCTCTGTCACAGTAAGTTGGTATAATTCACTTCAAACTCACACTGGTACCTAACTTCCTGCCAAACTCTCCTCACACCGAAAGATATAAAACTCTTCTATCACAAAAGTTTTCAACCAGAAGTAGAATGCCTGGACCAATGAAGTCTGCAGCAAGCAGTACACCTTTTAAAAAAAGGTTGTTTATTGGAACCATGGAGCCTTTCCATTGCACAAAAGTTTCTTTATTGTATTAAAATGTTCTTCACACTAATAAAAAATGGTTCTTTTAAGAACTTTTCACTGAAATGTGTTTCACGTCTTTTATGTTCCACTTAAGAAAGTCAGGTTTGGAGCAACATGAGAGTAAGAAACAATGACATTTTTTTTTTAATTTTTGAATGAACTATCCCTTTAACACCTTTTATACAACAGTTAGTTCATGTCCCGTTGATATTCAGAACAACGGCGCCCTTGCTCATGTGATACTGCTTAAATAACAACTTTGGGCAGTCATTTGTTTTTGCTTGTTATGTTTGCATGTCAAGCAGACAGGTCTGATTAGTATTCAAGCCAAAAAGGAACGCACAATGAATGTGTTAACAGCAAGCATCCTAATTCATGCCGACACATCTGTGTAGGAGCAGCCCGGTCCTCAGAGAGTTTCCACGACGAGGCTGTGCTGCACTCATACTGACGAGTACTTTGCTCTGATAAATAAACACGCCAATTATTCAAGTTTTATTTTTTTTGCTTACATCTATAAAGCAAGAAGCATAGGTCTGACCAAGATCTCATCCTCTCAGCTTCACCAAAAGCCCTTAATGTTTCATTTTTTCTCGTTCTATCACTTCCCCCCACCTCCATTTTTCATTTTTTCCCATGACTCCTTTAATATGTAGTGGTTGATAGATCGGTGCAGCTGAGAAAATGAGAGAGCAACTGCTATAAGCCTCTGCTTTTATTCCCAACATATGAAACAATGGGGGAGCAGTGAAGAGAAAGAAATCTAATAAAATGTCTTCAATTAAAGTGGAATCAGGGCGGTGTTGTCTGTCAGGTTTGGGGTGGATTAGACTAGAGCTGCGGCTCTCCTCTGTCTCACTCTGGAGCGGGTAATGGCATTATGTGAGCTGCATACTCATCTCCAGATGCTCCTCGCCCGTTCTTTTGCTTTCTGTAAGAATCACGTTCAGGATTAGGGAGCTAAAACACTCAAGGATCATTTTGCTGGAAATTAGGATAGATTCTATTGATTGACCCCCTCTGGTCGCTTTGATTTTCCCTCTTTTCTGAAATTAGGTGTCACAGGAAACTTGCAGAGGAGAGTGAGTGTGTAATTACAGCCATGCCCTTTGTTTTCCTGTACACTTCTAGACCCACAGCAAATGCAGCGTATAGCAAAAGTGTGTGTATGTCATGCTGAAGTAGGCCTAACATATTTTACAAATATGGTATGTTACAGCATTTCTTTTAAGCATTGAAAGCACAAATAAACTCAGGACAAAAAGAAACATATCTTTTTCTTGATAAAGATAAAAACACCAGAAGAAAGATGTCCAGGGTTCCTGCATGAACACGTAATAGTACAGCTGCAGGGAGGCATATATATTAAATTCTAAACATACATACTAACATTTATTTATTAATTTATTTTATTGGGATAGTACAGTATAGAAAACTGGCAGGAAGTGAGAGAGGGTGGCAGACCACAAGCCACAACTTGAACTCGGGACGCCCAAAGTGCAACTGTGCTTAATGTTGGAGCTCTGTCTACAAATGCCTATTTATTTTTTTGATTCACATTTCAAAATTACCCTAATTAAAATGACAGTATTATGAACATAAAATAGAATTAAACATGTCTCAACAAAAATCTGTAACACAGTTGCAAACACTGTAGTCACCATACAAAACAAGAATACGGCTCCTACTCCTGACAATTTTATAAAGTTTAAGCACCTTTTTTCACTAACTACTCACTAAGAAAGAAAATGAAAAAAGAGAGAAAATACTGTGCATAAAAATGAAGCACATTTTGAATAGAGACCTACTGAAAGCAGCTCTTTGTGCTTGTTTCAACCAAATGACGGCCTCCAGTAAACGTTTAATGTTCAAAAAATGTTTTTTAATTTGTCAGCTCTGATTCAATCTCTGTGATTAAAAGGAACAAATGAATCAATAGCTCAAAACCTCTTTTAAAAATAAGTAAAAAGGCACAAATGCTGATTGCATATGCACATATGCCTTTTTGTTGTTCTTTCTTTGAGTGAGTTTAATGATAACATTCCCATATAGCTCTTGGGATTGCATTTCTTTCCATGCAAATGAATATAAACAGCACAATCCAAAGGATTAACATCTTCCAAATGCAGAAGGAAACAGCTTGTTGTGCAAGAGTGTTTAATGATTTAATCAGCTCCTAACACAAAACTAGACAGGATTAGAGCTCACCTGCAGTGAGAAAGAGTGGCAGAAACAGCAGTGAAAGGTACACCCACCAGGGACTAAATACCAGTAATTAAGGCTACATTACTAGTACATAATTAACCCTTGAAACATTAATGCTCGCTTCTCTTCACATTATTTATCACTAGACCTACTTCCTGCTTGAAAGACTCACTCAATCGGCCTCATTTCTTATACAGGTAAGCCATGATGTGCTCACAATCTGAAGATAAAGACCTAGCCTGAGATCTTCAGAGTGTATGTGGTGTAACAGGTTCTGTGGGGTTAATGGCTCTTGATTCTGGGGCAGAGCAGTGATAAATGAACAGAGACCTCCTTGAACTCTTCCTGTCAATGCAGGCCACCATGCCATACCGAAAGTCAACAACTGTTCTCTCTTCTCACATCACAATTCAAATACAATTCAATTAAAAAGAAAACTAATTAAATTCAATAAGAAATACCTATGCCAAAAATACAAAAAAATCCTTAAAATCGAACATTTAAATGTAATAAAATTACCATGATGACATTTTTAATATACTATAGGCAATTTAGAACGCTGATTTGCAAATGCATAAAATAGTGCATATATACTTATGCTACAAGCTTTTACAATATTTTTTGTATAGGGCTCGACCGTTAAGTGTTTTTCAGGGCCGATACCGATTATTACAGATCAAGTAGACCGATAACAGATATTTTTAACCAACATTTATGTCTGGTGTAAAAATTAAAATTAATGTCAAAATTAAGAATAACAAGGGCTCTGACAAAAACTTTCTTTAAATGCTTTTAAATTATTTTAATCAGCAAATCGGTTTTGAAAATGACCAATACCGATAACCATAAAAATGATTCATATCGGCTGATTATCGGTTGACACCTAATTTTTTGTGTCTTATTCTTTCTTTGCATTTATATTTACTGTCTTTATTTGAAAAACAGTAAAATGACAATATTGTAAAATATTATTACAATTTAAACTGACTGATTTCTATTTTAATATATTTTAAATTAATATATTTTAATTTCTCTGAATGAAAGTTTCAGCGCCATTACATTAGTCTTTAAGGTTACATGTTCTTTGAGAAATCATTCTAATATGGTAATTTGGTACTCAAGAAACATTTCTGATATATTATAAATGTTGAAAACAGTTGTGATGCTTAATATTTTTCTTGGAAACTCTGATACATTTTTAGGAATCATTCATGATTAGAAAGTAAAAAAACAACAACATCATTTATTTGAAACATATTTTGTAATATTAGAAAATGTCTTTAATGTCACCTTTGTTTAAATGAATGCGTCTCTCCTGAGTGAAACTATTCATTTCTTTAAGAATAAATAAATAAAATAAAATAAATAAAAATACTGCCCTCAAAGTTATAGTTAGTGATTAGACATGAATTACAAAAGATATGAAGTGTTTTACCCACCATTTAAAAATCAATCAGCCTATTTATTTTGTATAAGCCTAACACAATCAGGTAAATTTTATTATTTGCATTGTTTTTTCCCTGCTGCAAGTACCATAACAGACCAACCAGCTGAGAACCTCTGCCCCAGAGGTAGAAATGAATGCCATAAAGTAATTAGAAAGATTGTGAATTATGTTTTTGCAGACATATTCTGATCTGTTTTTAAAGATGAAACTTATTGTATTTAACAAAATGCTTGCGCTTATATTGCCTCTGGCATTCATGCCAGTGAAACACCAATTTCTATTATGAAAAGCAATGCTATTTTGTGTTCATGTGTTGCATGAAAATCTGTTTGTAAAAGGCAAGGCATGAGTATATAATGTGAAAGAAATGAAGAGAAAGAAATGAAGCATTATTTTCAGACCTAGGCACTGCGTTTGAGTCATAAAGAGAAGTTTAAAGCTTGCTTCCCCCTGCACTCACTCTCAGATCTCATTGCAGCGATACGCGAAACCACAATCAATCATTTTCTTGGAGAGAAAAAAAAAAATCACAATCAATCTAATTTCTGAAAAAAGCTTAGTGGAAATCGGGCCAGGTTTATGACCGAGAGATTCAAGCTCCGCTGTAGAAACACCAAACAGACCATTGATCATCATTCACTGGAATTTTCATAAATGGTTACCCTCAGCCTTGCTTGTATTTCATGCACAGCTGTAGGTATGTGAATTACTGACGTGTATTGTCAAATCAGTCAAAATCTGAGGACGTTTTTGACAGCCTTTCCGAACTGTACAGCAGGAAATCATGTTATCACATGCTGCGTATGGCATTGCGCAGGTATACGAATGTAATCTCCCTTACCCCCCCTGCCACACTGTCATCCACATCAGTACCTCTAGAATGCATTTTATTGTGCTTTTCTTATTACACCACAAAACACAATGCATTGAAATCCTGTAGTAAAATGAAGCAGTTAGATTGGATCAAAAGCATTCTGGCAGTAGCCGGCATGATAATCACCTGACGTCTGCTGTGGTTGATTCAAATAGGGAAATGACACCTTTTATTTTTTATTTTTTTTTACATTGAAAAGAGTAACCAAGACTGTAATAGACTGGAAATGTGCTAGTAAAAGCAGAAAAAAGTACTATATGTTCATGTATGTGACAGAAAAATAGATTCCAAAGAAATTTGTGCTCAATCTCCATCAAAACAGTAAACACCTTCCTCTACAGCAAAGTAAATGTGATTACATAAAGCCAGTGGCTCTAAATGCCTGTCTGTTTCTCTGCTGGAGTAATCATATATCTCTCACAAATAACTGACAGCACCAGAATCCGTGCGCAGAGATCTCCTGCTAGGCTCTGAAATACTCTAAAAGCTTTCTCATCTCGTTAGACGTCTGTAATGCATTCATTTATAGCCTGTTTCACTTTGCGTGCCTCTTTACAAGCTCACTCTTATGGAAAATTTAAAGCCTTTTCACTGCACTGATTATTCATAAACACATCTAGCCGACTGTAGATAAATGTTGTCTGTTTTATTTCCATGGAGGAAAGAACGTTCATTTGCATCTCATCAATCTCTTTCTATTTCCTCATGTATAAGGAGACATTGGCAGGGGTACGAATCCCCAAGGAAGTCACAGATGGATTGGACCGCAAACAAGGCAGACGTATTGAGGTTGAAAGTTGTAATCGGTTTATGCGCAAAATGCAGTCACAGTCACCTTGGAGAGATTGAAACAAAACTAGTTTTATATGCAGTTCAGTTTATACTAACAACATCAGTGGAACATAATTCTTACTTCGAATTTCATCAGTTAGATGGATAAAGCACATCCTGAGCCAGTTAGTCTTGATCCATTCGGGAAATAAAGGAACTTTTCAATCAAACCATTGCGTTTATTTACAGTTTGCAGCCTTGAATCTTGACTGACCTTATGTGGGCGATGAGAGCATGTTTTTAAATGGTAGCCTATGTATTGCTGTGGTAAGCTGGAGACTGGATATGACAGGAAAATTACAAGCAAGTGAAAGCAAAGGAAGCATGTTTATATCACTGCAGCTCTTGAGACCCTTAGTGTATGAACAGGTCTGCGTCCACACAACCTGCGGGGCTACAGACCTTGGGAAGGAAGCACAGATGTGAACAAAGTGGTCTGGCCAGCAGACTGTAATAAGATCAATATCTAGCAGTGACTAGTGAACACACGAAAAGTGCTATAGGCCTCCTTTTTGATTTAATACAATGGCCTGAGTCCAAGTACCACTAAAAGTAAAAGGCTTTCTGAGAATCAGGGCTCTGAAATGGAGAAAACAAAGATAAGTGAGCCATTGGCTTCCAAACAGAAACATATAGGAGCCAAACTACTTATTCAGTTGTGAACTTACATAATTGTTCAGCATTAGTTTAATGAGCGAATAGCTGAACAAAAGTCACTGTTATGTGTTTTGATGAAAGGAAATATATACACGATCATTTAAAAGTCTGGGAGCAGTAAGATTTTTTAATGTTTTTGAATAAGTCTCTTCAAGGCTACATTTATTTGATCAAAATACAATTAAAGCAGTAATATTCTGAAATATTATAACAATTTAAAGTAATTGTTTTCTATTTGAATACTTTTTAAAATGTAATTTATTCCTGTGATAACAAAGCTGAATTTTAAACAGCCATTCTTCAGTGACACACAATCCCTCAAAAATCATTCTAATATGCTGATTTGGTGCTCAAGACACATTTCTTCTTATTATTGTTGTTAAAAAGAGTTATCCTGATAATATTTTTGTGAAAACTAATGCAACTGTGAAAAGGTTTTTTTGTAACAATGTTCTCAGTGAGTCTACTTCAAACTCACAAGCGAATGAATCTTTTTGGCTGACTTGTTAAAAAGAACCAGTTCATAAGAGTCATTTGTTTGTAAATCAGACATCACGGCTCACGCTGCATTCGTTATTGAGTGCAGCAAGTGCACATAATTTTAAGAGATGATATTTGACGTGACAGCAAATGGACACACATAAAGTGTTCCTGACTGACTAAATTGTAAATAGTCGCAAAAGTTGATTTTTTTCTACTTTAGAAGTAGCTTGGAGACCTGAAATTGTGATTTTGGGGAATCATATCGGCTTCCACTGTTTCACACAGCAACAGCTACATGCTGTTTTACAAGATCTCCCTGCTTTTTATGATAATGGGCTTCAGACATCATTATGGAACTTCCTGAACTCCATCCTTGTTGGAATGGATCCCTGAGTGTTCCTGATCATTAAGTTTGGTAAGTTAGTCTGATCATAGCTTCTGGTAGAATGGATGACTGAAAAAGCAAGGTGTTAACTTTCCCACAGGCTTCCCTTAGGCCTCACTGCTCAAGCTGAAAACACAGCCTGACATACAGCATACACACATACACACAGAGAAAGAGAGATTAAAGGATGTTTGGATACATGCCTGGGGCCTCCTTTATATAGGAAGATCCCACCATTCTGCGGGAGAGGATGGGTTTGATCCCTCACTTATTTCTCCCTCTCTTCTCAGAAAGATTCTACAGAGAGATGACCACTCAACCTCCTTCACATTTCTTCCCTGAAGCCAGCCTAAAGTACACAATCCCCAACAGATGAAGGACACCTTAATATGTGGACCGCATCTTCTGGCTTACTTTCTTAAGAGGTTAGGAGGGCTTTGTGGCACTAACACTTGGAAATATATCCCATGAAGAAATTTATGTGGAAAAGAAAAGGAATTTAAAGAGAAAACACTCCCCAAAATGAAAACCTACTCATCCTCATGCTGTTCAAACAGTATGACTTTCTTTCTTCTGTTGAACACAAAAGGTGAATATCCTGGACACTCTTTATAAGTGAATAAAGTGAATAGGGACTGTAATGCATCAAAATGACAAAAAACACGTTAAAAGTGATCCATATGACTTCTGTGCAATAGTCAAAGTCCCCTTGAAATCATATAATAGCTTTGTGTGAGGAACAGATTTAAATTTAGGTTATTTACTGCTAATTTTCTGCTCTACTAAGCTGACAACCATTGCCACTAGTTATTGTCAGTGAGTTGAACTCAAGTTTGATTCATGAACAAATTATTCAGACCAATCAACTGAATGATTGAAAAGATCAGACTCAAAAAAAAAAAAAAAAAAAAAAATCACAAATTTGACATCACTGCTTGTATCAAACATGACAAGGACAGCTAGATGGATGTTAAGATTTTAAGTGAAATAGTTCACCCAAAAAATCTTTTACTCACCCTCATGCCAAGTCTGTATGATTTTCTTCTGTGGAACATAAAAGACGACGTTTTGATGAATGTCTCACTGTTTTATGGAACTCAATAGTAACCAGTTCTGTTATCAACATTTTTGAAAATACCTTTTGTGTTCTGCAAAATAAAGAAAGTCATACAGGTTTGAAACAATATGAGAGTAAATGATACCAGACTTTTCATTTTTGGGTGAGCTATCCCTTTAAATGACAGTTTGTTCCTCACACAAATCTATTGAATGGCTTTAGAAGACCTAAATATCAAAGTACATGTACACAGTAGGGAAAGACTCCTTTAGTCTGCAGTCTTTATGTCAAGCTATGTGCTTGTTGTTGAATATTGTTAAAATTGCACAGCTTTCTTCTTACAGATAAAGATTTGAAACGGTGATGCATGTTCTTGCCTTCACTGTTGACTCTTTCTGTCCCATGACGATCTCTTCTCCCCCTCATCTTATTATAGTTTATTGGACTGTGCAGGAGAGATGTTTCTTGAGAGTATCGTTCTTGCTATCCTTCTTCCAGCGTGGCAAACAAGTGCAAGAACCGACCGAGGGCATGTTTTTGGGGTCATTTGTTTAAAATTGGTATGGGAGTGTATAAGATATATTTGTTTACTTTCATGGTGTCCTTTCATGGTTTGTCTCTCCTTCTCAATAACTACACACTGTGTGCCACAGAGCATCACAAGTTTACTTTGAGCAGCAAGAAGACCTTCAACTTAAGATTCTTATGTGCCATAGATCTATGCCACAGGCAAGGGGAGGAAAACTAGTCTAAACTGTGTTCTCAGCTTGCATGTCAACATATATATATATATATATATATATATATATATATATATATATATATATATATATATATATATATATATATATACATATATATATATATATATATATATATATATATATATATATATATATTTTTTTTTTTTGGGGGGGGAAAATGTAGTGTAAAAATCTATAATATTCTATCTGTAAGGAATAATTACACCTTAGTACGTTTGTCATCCAATCAGATTCAAGCATTCAACAGCCCCGTAGTTTGAATTATAATATTCTATCTATCCATCCATCTATCCATCCATCTATCTATCTATCTAGAAATTTCTATTCACAGAAAAAAAATGTATCCTGAGAAATCCGGAAAAAAATGTATCAGCTGTTCCACAAAAATATTAAGAAACACAACTGTTCAACATTAATAATAAAAAATAAACGTTTCTTGACCATAAACATTATTAACAAATTACACTGTAAAAGCAGACAACTATGGAAGCCTGTTTCCGCCACTGAATAAAAAAAGGTAATTGCAACTTTTTTATAAAGTCAGTATTGCGTAATATAAACTCGCAACTGCGAGAAAAAAATAAAGTCACAATTCTGACAAAGTTGCAATTCTGATTTTGTAGAACACAGTTGCAAGTTATTAAGTCAGAATTGTGAGATATAAAGTTGCAATTCTAAGAAAACATCAGTCTTTTTTCTCCCTCAGAATTGGACTTCATAACTTGCAATTGCGAGTTTATATCTCACAATTCAGAGAGAAAAATCCAGAATTACAAGAAAAAAGAATTGTGTATTTTTAGCTCACATTTCTGACCTTATTTCTCGCAATTGCAAGTTTATATCTCACAATTCTAAGAAAAAAGTCAGGATTGTGAGTTTGTATTATGCAATTGTGAGAAAAAATGTCAGAAATGTGAGATTAAAAACTCACAATTATCTTTTTTTATTTTTTTATTTAGTGGCAGAAATGGGCTTCCACAGAAAAGTTATTTTAGACTGTCCTAATTTTCACAATATGACTGTTTTTACTGTATTTTTTAAATAAATGCAGCATTGATGAGCATAATAAACATTTAGCATAAGAAAATTCTAAAAATCTTACTGACCCAGATCTTTTAAATTATAGTTTATGTATAATATACATTGAATTAAAAAAAAAAAAAAAACATCAAAATATTTTTTTTCTTAATACAATTAATGTTACTGTACATTTATCTTTTTTAAAAACTATTTTAAAAGTTATTATTTATACTATTTTATTTTTCTTTGTGTGACATATGATTCTCCTGTGGCATCAAGTTATTACAAATCTGTGTGACATATACTCATAAAAGGAAGTTGTATTTCAGAGGAACAATTACAAAAGTGTAGCCACAACTAATGGTAATTTCTGCACAGTCATAATGATTCAAACAATCATACATGTAGAGTCATACATTTTTGTGGGAGTTATACAGGTCACAAATTCAGCTATGGTGTAAAAACTTACAAATCTTCAGAAGTGATGGTTTCACAACCCATCTCAGCCGTGACTGGGCTGATCTGATGTAATGTTACATCAGCCTCCCTACGTATTCACTCTTATTTACAGAACACTGTATCAGGCTTGACTGGAATGGCTTTGTCTGAACACACACAGACACACACACACACACACACACACACACACACCCCTACACACCTAACACACACTCTCTCTCTTTCTCACACACACACATACAGTAACTAATGCCCTGTGGTTTGACCTAGATTCATTTTCAAACATTGTGTCAACATTAAGTATAACAAAAAGAAAACACGGATAGTTTGCAATCCTGGAAACAAGAGTTTGTTATCAGTCTAAGGTTTGCTTACTTGCTAATCAGAACACGTCTATAACAAGTGCAGTGAAATGGGCCTCTGAAAGAACGAGAGAAAACAGCGAGTGTTTAAAGTGAGTGCCGGATGCCTTTGTGTGATCTGCATGTTACATGAGGAAAGGTGAGAATCGGATACTATTGCTGAAGCATCATGACTCGGGGCTACGCTGCTGCCAACTAAACATAATAACCACAACAGGAAATGCCTCCTTTACTCACATATTGCGTCGTAAATTACAGGACAAGATGAAAAGAGGAAGCCAAACAGTAAAGGAGAGAAAAGGGGAGTGTTTGAGACACTAAAAAGGCTAGCGAGAGAGAGGAAAGAGGAGGGAGAAGCCACTTCACATTGTATTTGTTTAGACTTGTCACAGCATATCAGAAGTTTGCTGTGAGAACACCTTCCACTCAGGCCTCTCGTTGCCACTGGTGAAGGGAGGCACACTACGTTTTGAGTCAATGTGTGTGTGTTTGTGAGCGAGCGAACAAGATGACCAGAAGGACTGTGTCAGTTCCCCATCCCAATGGGGATCCGACTCCAAGTAATTTTGGAGAGAAAGACACTCTCAAATCAAATGGAGACCCCCACGCTGGAGCCCCCGAGGAGAAGGTGGAACTGCGGAAGAAGGTGACCCTGCTCCGAGGAATCTCTATCATCATTGGGACGATCATTGGAGCGGGAATATTCATCTCTCCGAAGGGAATTCTGAAGAACTCGGGCAGCGTGGGAATGTCACTGGTGGTGTGGATTGCCTGTGGGATTCTCTCTCTTTTTGGTGAGTGTCACACACAGCACATACCTGAACACATGCAAACATCAGTGTTAACATGTGCATATGCTCTCACACACAGGCTCCCATTCATCTTTTTCCACACACATTATGCAGTTTTGACAAATGACCTAAATATCTCTCCCACTCATCTGGAACAATCGAATTCTTGGTTCCTGATACAATCAACAGCTACATTTTAATTTGAGGAATTGTACAGAGACGCTGACTTCACCATTGGTTTGTGGTTTTGATATTGTGGCTTACCTAACAGCTCTGCTGATGTCACAGTCATTCATTATGACACACCACTTTGCTAACTGAAGGAAATTAGTGTTCTTAAATGGACATTTGACTAAAAAATTTAATTGTCATTTACTAAGCCTCATGACATTCCAAACATTTTTTCCAAGGGACATCAAAGGAGAGGTTTAGCAGGTCCCAGTTGTTCTCTTCCTCACAATGAAAGTGGATGGAGACAAGAGCTGTCTAAACAGGACAATAAAGCACAATAAAAGCTTGATAGATTTTGATACATTTGTGTGAAAAACAGAGTAAAACAAAGTCATTATTCACTATAACTCCTGAAAAGCTTGTTTGACATGATCTACATTCACATTCACTGCACTGACATAAACAGCTTGGACATTCTGCTAAACTTCTCCTTTTGTATTCTACAGCAAAAGTCAATCATACAGGTTTTAAATGACATGAGGGTGAATAAATGATGACAGAATCCTCATTTTCAGGTGAACTAAGAATCAGGTTTTCTGTGTACTCTAACACCTGCTTACTGCACATCTGTTTATTTCTCCATAACTCACCTTTTTAAAGCTGCATTGCTTCAAATAGTAGATGGAAAGACCTGTCTTGCTTAAGTTGCTCATCGTGTACATTGCAAAAAATATTTAGACAAGTTAGATAACTCTGAGTCAGAGCAACCATTTCACCAACACCTTGTAAAAAAAAAAAAAAGTGTATTGTGCTAACTCATGGTCATATTAAATCGAACTGATAAGTGTTCTATCAATGAATTACACAATATCTGGTTAGCCAACATTTTACAATAAGATTCAATTCCCAAACCTTTTTTGTAGTTGAACCCATTTGACCTTGATTATCAATGAGTTGCATCGAGTATCATGTAGCTACTAAGAATCAACAATTAACTTTCACAGCATTTATTAATCTTGGTTCATACTCATTTCTACAGTGCCTTGCGAAAGTTCATTTTTTCAGGTTTTGTTATGTTGCTGCCTTATGTTAAACTGCTTTTAAATTACTATTTTTCCACATCAATTTATGCTCCATACACCATAATGGTAAAGCAAAAAACAGGTTTTTAACATTTTCGCAAATTTATTAAAAATAAAAAACCTAAATGATTCCATTGCGTAAGTATTCATATCCTTATCTGGGACAGTTGGAATTTAACTCAGGAGCATTCATATTGCTTGTAGATGTTACTACACTTTGAGTGGAGTTAACCTGTGGCAAATATGATTTGGAAAGGCACACGTCTTAATAAAAGGTCTAACAGCTGATAATGCATATCAGAGCAAAAACCAAGCCATGAGGTCCAAAGAACTGCCTGTAGAGCTCAGAAACAGGATTGCGTCAAGCCACACATCTGGGGAAGAAAAATTCTGCTTCACTGAAGGTTCACATAAGCATGTAGTCTCTGTTACCCTTAATGGAAGACGTTTGAAACAACCAGGGCTCTTCCTAGAGCTGGCCTCCTGGCCAAACTGACCAGTTGATAAAGAAGGGCTTTGGTTGGTGTGGTGACCAAGAACCTGATGGTCACTTTACTTGATCTCCATGATCATATGTGGAGACAGGAGAAACCTACAGAAGGACAAACATTACTGCAACACTCCACCGATCTGGGCTTTATGGCGGTGTGACCAGACTCAATCCTCTCTTCAGTGTAGACACATGAAAACACACTTAGAATTTGCAAAAAAGCACCTAAAGGACCCTCAGACTGTGAGAAACAAGATTCTCTGGTCTGATGAACCTCAATTCCAAGCATCATGTTTGAAGCAAACCAGGCACTGCTCATCACCTGCAGAGTATCATCCCAAAAGTAAAGTGTGGTGGTAGCAGCCTCAAGCTGTGGGGCTGTTTTTCAGCGGCAGGGACTGAGGGACTCGTCAGAGTAGAAGAAAAGCTCAATGCACCAAATTATTGAGACAGCCTTAATGAAAACCTAGTCCAGAGCATTCAGAACCTCAGACTGGGCAGAATGTTCACCTTCCAACAGAACAATGACCCTAAACACACAGCAATAGTGGCTTATAGACAACTCTGTGAATATCCTTGAGTGGCCCAGCCACAGCCTGAGCTTGAACCCAATCAAATATTTCTGGAGAAACCTGAAAATGTGCATCTGCCCCCATCCAACCAGACAGAGCTTGAGAGGTGAAGAGGCGAGGAGAAGAATGACTGATAATTGCCAAATGCTGATGAGCAAAGCTTATCGCATCAGACAAAAAAGACTTGAGGCTGTAAAGGTGCTTCAGCTATATATTTAGTTAAGGGTATGGATACTCATGTGTCACAGTCATGTCTGTCGTGTCTTGTGTGTTTCCCCCTCCATGACCTTATTTGGTCCTTCCTGTTCCTGTCCTCGTCAAGTTTGATTGTATATGAGTTCATTCAGGTGTGATTATTATGTGTATTTAGTTCCTGCCTGTTCTGTTCAGTTTCGTCTGGTCTACTTGTTACTCCCGGTGTTCCTGTCTGTTTCAGCCCTGCCTTGTCTTGCCCTGTCTGTTCTGGATTTATTAAAGACTGTATTTTGAGGTTACCTTCGTCTCCTCGTTCATCCCTCGTGTGTGCACCGTGACAGAAGACCAGACCTCTACAGTAAGCGGCGCCCCTTCACCTCGTTTTGTTTTGTTTGTTTTTTGGAAAGCTTTTATTTTGTTTTGTTCCTGTCTGTCCCGCGGCATTGGAAGTCGCCGCTCGTCATCCCGCCCTAGCCTGCCTATATTCGGTGTTGGAGTTTGGCAGGATCGCCGCGAGTCACCCAAGCCCGCCGTCTGTGGGGATATCCTGCCACCATCCGCGGCTCGCCCACGCCACTGTCCGCGGCTCACCCAAGCCCGCCGTTCGCGGGAAAATTCATGCCGCCGTCCGCGACTCACCCCCGCCGCTGTCCGCGGCTCACCCAAGCCCGCCGTTCGCCGCTGACTCAAGCCCGCCGGCCGCCGCTGACTCAAGCCTGCTGACCGCCGCTGACTCCAGTTCCCCAATCACGGCCAGGAGTGCCGTTCCCAGCCTGACCAGAGTCCAGTGATGGCTCCCGCCCCTGACCAAAGAGTCCAGTGATGGCTCCAGTCCCTGACCGGAGTCTAGGCTGTTTTAAAGTACCGTGTCCACAGGAACATTTTAACTCACCTTGTCATGTCTTGTCTGTGGAGACTCGTCAGGGGCAAGCGGCTCCCCTAGTTATGTGGGGGGGGGGGTGTACAAAGGGGACCGCCTGCCATGGCCTCCAGAGCTCCCAGCTCCGCCATGGCCTCCTGAGATCCCTGCACCACCATGGCCTCCTGTGCTCCCTGCACCGCCATGGCCTCCTGAGATCCCTGATCCGCCTTGGCGCCCGTTTCCTGTCTGTCCGTCCAGAGTGCCCACTCCCCCTCCCCGGTGGTACTGTTATGGCACGGGTTGCGCCTTCCGGGAGGGGGGAGTAATGTCACAGTCATGTCTGTCGTGTCTTGTGTGTTTCCCCCTCCATGCCCTTATTTGGTCCTTCCTGTTCTTGTCCTCGTCAAGTTTGATTGTATATGATTTCATTCAGGTGTGTGTGATTATTATGTGTATTTAGTTCCTGCCTGTTCTGTTCAGTTTCGTCTGGTCTGCTTGTTACTCCCCGGTGTTCCTGTCTGTTTCAGCCCTGCCTTGTCTTGCCCTGTCTGTTCTGGATTTATTAATTTATTATTGTCTCGCTTCCCTTGTGTGTGCACTGTGACATTATGCAATGTACTTATTTCAGTTTTTTTTTTTTTTTTAATACATTTACGAAGTTGTAACAATTATGTTTTTGCATTGTCAATATGGTATACGAAGTGTAGATTGATGTGGGAAAAAAAAGTAATTTAAAGGAGTTTAACATAAGGCAGCAACATAACAAAAAAACATGGAAAAAATGAATGGGTATGAATACTTTCACAAGGCACTGTATATATACTGTACTATAAACATTTCAAGTTGCATATTAGTTAATTAACATGTAAACACTGATTGATAAATTCCGCACTAATACTTTTGGTTAGCTCATGATACCTAATCCATGAATTAATGTAAAGAAACTGATGGCATTAGAAATTGTTACCATAATCTTTAATGTTACCATAATATTTAATCGGACATGACAAAGAGGAAATTTATAGGAAATGGCCTGAATGGTTCCAAACAACATGTCTAAATAATCTGACTATAGAATCCAAAGACTAAGTCTGCTTACTTGGCAATTGATACATGACACACACAACATCCAATGAAGCTCCACTATAACCCTATTTTGAAGATGAGCTGTCCCTAATTCATTACATTTGTTAGAAGCTCAGGTTTTACTGAATAGTCTCTAAGCAAGAATTTCAGGCTACGCGTGAAGAACCTGAACAGAGGGCCTCTCTAATGCGTAATGTGTGTGTGTCCATGCATGATAGAGGCCAATATTGTCTTACGCCATCCTTTGACGGTGAGGAGAGCACGGTGTGACACCGTGGAGGTTGATGGCTTTCTCGTGTGTGTCGAAGAAGAATTAGTTTGTGTATAAGAAGAGCATTGTTTGACAGTGTGTTTATTCATGTGTATGTCAGGAGTCATTTCACACTTGTCAGCTTTCTTTTGTGTGCCGCAGCCCGCAGGCTTTGAGGAAAAGCTGAGCTGCTGTTTAAAAAAAAATAAAAGAAAAACCTGCCCATTCATCCACAGTTTCTCTCAGAGAAAGAATTTCTCAAATCTGCATTCTGAACTCTTCTGTTGTGCCTTGTATTTTAGAGCTCTCTTTACATTTACCTTTTGAATCTCACAAGTCAAGGGCTTCGAGTGAAGCAGACTTTGATTCGAACAGAGTATTCATTAAAACATTAAAATGCATAGAAACTAAAAAGAGCTTGTGTAACTGCCCTGTCAGAGAACGAACAGATGGTCTTAATGAACTGACATAACCATGTGCCTTTAGGGTTGCTTTGCAGGTGTTGTATAAATCTTGCCACCTTCCTGAATAGTTATGGCACTCGCTCTCCACGACTGGCCTTTGTCCAGCCACTGTCACCTTTATTTTGCCAAAGTATAAAAGTTTTGCCTTCATTTTAGCCAGCTATTTCTTTCTTTTGTCCCTTTCAGGTGCTCTATCATATGCTGAGTTGGGTACCTGTATTAAAAAGTCTGGTGGCCATTACACGTACATTCTGGAGGCGTTTGGTCCGCAAGTGGCTTTTGTGCGATTGTGGGTCAACATGATTGCCATAAGGTCAGTAAATCCTCATTCATTCTCCATCTTCATTGTCAGGTCTCTGGAGAACTGCCAGAATAAACAAACACAATCCCTTCAACGCCCCAAATAAACACAAGCAAAATCTCCCAGATGAAGGTGATCTCTCAATATTACTGCTGGGCTCTAGTAGTCATAGAATAAAAACCAGAGATGAAGTGCCTTATGACAATGAACAAGCCATCATGGAGTCTCTCACAGAAAGGCTCAAGGGCTGGATGCAGCAGGTTCATATGTAATAACAGCACCATCAAGATTAACATCTGTAGTTTGAAAGCAAACCAGCATTACATGAAAGAGAGTACAGCACATGTGCATGGCAAAGATTCAACTCAGACTTCTGTTGGGTACATGTTGGACTCGTTCAGTGATTGTAACAGAAAAATGCAAGATAAGATGTTCTATTACAATCATGATTCATCACGAACATCATCAGAACACCCATGTTTTTCAGTGGTTACAAGATGTTCAGTACAGGACACTCAGTGCTCAGCATTAATTTTCTTATCTTGAAGACCTGCAGGTTTGGCTGTGATAGCTCTGGCATTTGGCCGTTATATATTAGAGCCCATCTTCATGCCATGTGGAGTTCCTGATATTGCCATTAAATTGGCCACAACAATCGGAATCAGTAAGCTTTATATAATTTATATATTTGTATATAAATATAATGCTGCATGATTACAGTGTGTGTGTGCGGCCTGGTTTATGTGTGCAATATTAATTATGAATTATTGTGTATTCCACTTCATTGCAGCTGCAGTAATGTATCTAAACAGCATGAGTGTAAGCTGGACTGCCAGAATCCAGATCTTCCTCACATTCAGCAAGCTGCTCGCTATTGCCATTATCATTGTTCCAGGATTATACCAACTCTTCAAAGGTAGTTAGTTTGTATTATGCTTATATTATGCTAAAGAAAAGCTATGGCTTCTTGAATAAGAGCTAAACGCAGTAGTAAAATAAAATTGTATACATCTAAAAACTTAATATATTTAAAAAAATACACCAACATTTAAACGTTTGAGGTCTTTAAGGATTTTTCTATTTAAATGTATATTACATTTATAATTTTACAATTTTTTATTTATTTATTTTTATTTTTTTACAAAATTTGTTCTTCAATTAAAAGCTGTTCTTTAAACTTTATTGAATTTATTATATATTTTTAAATCAATATCAGTTATATATTTTTATGTAATTTATTTATATAATATTTGATATCTATTAATATAATGTTGAAATAGCCCTTACTTTTGATTAATAATTAAGGGTTCACTCAACAGAAATAGGTCTGGCTTAGGAAAAACGCAAATTAGACAGAATAACAGGCTGTGTTAGCTTACCTTAATGCTAATCATTTGCCACTGGTTTCATCTGCAGGGGAGACCAAAAACTTTGAGAATGCATTTGAAGTCAACACCGTACATCTGTCAGGACTTCCTCTCGCCTTCTACTCAGGGATGTACGCCTATGCCGGCTGGTGAGCCCACCTTCTAATTCCACACAAATCCCATAATGCCTATAAAGTCTTTGAATACATTTTTTGGTCTCGTACAGGTTTTACTTGAATTTTGTGACTGAGGAGGTGGAGAATCCTGAGAGGTTAGTGATTGGATATAACAAATGTGATTTCTGCCGAAGAGGTTTGATGGTTTAATTCAGCTGTTTCTAGCATGGAAAACCAAACCGCAGTGATGACTTAGGTGTTAATTTCCATTCCCCAGGACGGTGCCTCTTGCCATCTGCATCTCCATGGTGATAGTAATGATCTGTTACACAATGACAAACGTGGCATATTACACTGTGATGTCAGCAGAAGAGCTGTTAGCCTCCAATGCCGTAGCTGTGGTGGGTCACTCCCTGTCTGATTCTATCACACATCTTATTCATTAACAACAGCAGTGGCAAAATCCAAGATCTTAACATTTTTTTTTATTTTATTTTTTTTATGTAGCAGCAGTAACTGGATCTTTAAGAAAGAGATACCAGCTTTATAAATGAGTTCAAGCAATTTGCAGTAGTGACTGTTACAGTCAACACCTTCTTCCTCAGCAAAGTAAATGTGTTTACATAAAGCCAGTGGCTCTAAATGCCTGTCTGTTTCTCTGCTGGAGAAATCATATATCTCTCACAAATAACTGACAGCACCAGAATCCGTGCGCAGAGATCTCCTGCTAGGCTCTGAAACACTCTAAAAGCTTTCTCATCTCGTTAGACGTCTGTAATGCATTCATTTATAGCCTGCGTGTCTCTATACAAGCTCTCTCTTTATGGAAAATATAAAGCCTTTTTACTGCACCGATTATCCATAAACACCAACAAATCTAAAAATTGAAGATCAATGTTGTTTTCCTATTTTGTTTCACAAAATGAGTTCCTTTTTCTCACTCTCTTTTCATCGGTTCCCTTTCTATCCATTCATCTTTTCCTCCTCAACAGACTTTTGCAGAGAAGCTGATGGGAAACTTCTCATTTGCAGTTCCGGTTTTTGTGGCTCTATCTTGCTTTGGGTCCATGAATGGATGCCTATTTGCTATCTCAAGGTGTGCATCCCAGTTTTGAGTCTCAGATTACATTACCTGATTTTTATTTTAAAATAGAGTGGTTTTGGGAAAATAAGGAAACAATTTTAATGATTTTTGGAGTATCTGTTTAGTGTAAAAGTATCAACCTGATCTTATGAGAAAACTTGCAAATTGCTATAAAAGTGTGTTGACAATTACACCTTGATTATGAAAAAGCAATAATTTAATTAAATTTACTTTTTGGGCATCTTTTAAGTCTTTAGTCCCCTGTAAAAAAAGTGTTAAGTATAGTTCAAATTTAATAAAATATTTACTGACATATCGCTTGAGACTCACTGATATAAAAATAATAATTAAGCTTTATTGGGAGTATTACTTGTGCACAATGCACATTTCTTAATATTAAGTCTAAAATGTGTTTTAATGTCACTATTGATGACAATTGTATGATCTTGAAATAATATAGGTCTTCAAATGCAAGATATTGAAAGTGTACCTAAACTATACTTGCAATAGTTCCACTTTAGCACAATCAAACATACTTCAGTATATCTTTAGTTGGACTTCAGCATTACTTCCACACAATTAAAGTGCATTAAGCACAAATTAGTTGTTCCAAATTTAGCAGACTTTAAGAATACCAGTTTAGTAAACCAAAAGTACAATTGCAGGGTATGTAAATGTAAAAAAAATATGTAAATGTAGTATACTTAGCATGAAAGAAATGTATTTCAAATACATTTTAATATATTTATTTTTCACTAGGGGTTTCAAAGAATATCCATCAAAGTTTCAGAATATTAAATTTTTGTAGATCTTGGTTTGTATTTACAGTGGATGTTTTAACTTTATGTCTCTCTTCCACAGAATGTTCTATGTGGCCTCTCGAGAAGGTCAGCTTCCCGAAGTTCTCTCTATGATTCACATACGCCGACACACGCCATTACCTGCTGTGATTGTCCTGGTGAGTCATAGACACACACATGTCAATGGTCACCTGTATTGATACTGCTGTACAGCTGAACAAAACCATTTGCAGCATCCTTTCTTTCCACATATTGAGCACTTCAAGTATCAATGTTCAGTGATGATAAAAACAAAAAATTACTCATAATGGCAGTCCAGTCTTATACACATTTGAAAGCTTCAAAATAAATATGTTCCCACTGTCAAAAGGCTCAGAAGAGCTTCAAAAAGGAACAGAAAAACTATCATTTTACAGGATCACATTTTGTCAGCATGTATTTTTCATGTCTACATGCCTACTTTATCTTTCTTTCAGTATCCCATCACACTACTGATCCTCTTCTTAGGGGACATCTACAGCCTGCTGAACTTCATGAGCTTCCTGCGGTGGTTGTTCATTGGGGTGGCTGTAGTCGGCCTCATCTACCTGCGCTACACGCGCCCTGATATGCCACGACCGTTTAAGGTGACCCGCTTTTCTCCTCTGGCAGCCTATTATCTCATATCTCATACATCTCTAATGTAATATAACGGTTAAATGCTAGTGGTTAGGAAAACACAGTAGATTTAATTCTAAGCAGCAGAGGTGAGCCAAGAGTTGGAAAGCTATTGAGATCTCAATTGTACTCTGTCACTTTGTTATTGTGTTCACTTAATCTTAGATTGCTCCAGGGAACCTTTCTCTGGGTTTGGTCAACTGGTGGTTATTTTGGATGAAAAGTGCCCAATATACTGTGAAGTTACCATGAACAAACTGAGCTGACATTTTTGATGCATCGAGGACCCGTTTTTTCCCTGTAGTCTTATCTAAGCATTTAATTTGTCGTAATGAAAAGTTTAGCTGATCAAACTAGAGGAGGCTGGGTGTAAACATGGAAATTAATTTATGATAAGGCTGTGGATCCCTTGTAGATAGGAAATTGAAGATTTTACAGATATCATGACAGTGGGCCAAACTTGTTGTTTAAAGGAAATGAAAATTCCTACCTGGTCTCAAGACGAAAACATACCTCTGGGAACTTTTTTGCAAGACGCGAAATACGTACCAATAAGTACATATCACTGCAGTTTCCAAAAGAAATGAACACTAGAGGCAGCAAACAGCAAGCACTTGTAATCGGCTTTTTACACAGTTATGATTACAGCTCCATATGTTTCACTTTCCGAACGTAACAAGCTTTCTCAGTAGCTCAGCCGGTGTACCGACGAAACATGCTACCTATCAGATTGTGCTACCAATAATATATTTGCATTCTTTTAAGGGTAAGTTTAGGGTAAGGGTAGGAGTGGACTGGTAGGTTTAGGGTAGGGGTAGGTATGGACATTAAAAAAAGCCTCAAAAAGCCTCAAACCACATGAATAAGACGCTGGTAGCACAATCTGATAGGTAGCATTTTTCGCTATGGATATGTGCTACGTATCTTTTTAATGGGAGGTAGCACAATCTGAGCGGGTAGCACAAATCGTCAGAACACCGGCATGGAATTGGACTTAGGATATGGGCCTGTGCACTGTCCGTGTACCTTCGTATAAGTAATTTTTTAATTTAATATTGAAATTGAAAAATTGAAAAACTGAAAATTTTTCCTTTTTCATTTGTTCAGACTACACATGTGCCGGTATTCGGTAATGCCATATATCACGATAATGAATATGCACGGTATTGTTATCGTGAGCACTTCAAAATACCGAGTATAATTATTTATTACAAATTCTTCAGATTTTTGAAGGCATTTTAAGAATACTTTTCTCATCAACTGGTCACAATGCACAACAGCGCTGTAAGCTGCGTCAAAGATGCATGAGCACTCTCATGTAAACAAGCACTGATGAGAAGCACGTGGCGGAACACGTGAAGAAGACGCAGTGAATGAAAGCGCACATTCCTTCTCTGACAGCAGATGGCGCTGAACAGCAGAATACAGCCGTTATCCCGGAAACCCCTTAAACAAAGTAGTTGCGCTACTTTCTGTTTCTGAAAAGTATTTAAATGATTTAAACAGCCATTCATATTTTTGTATTCGCAGTGGTGTTCATCACAATGCCAAATACTATAATATTTAGACTCAATAGGCTATTTTTTTTTTTTTTTTTTTTTTTTTTTTACTTTTTTACATTTTAATCTGGACTACAACATGCCCTAGATATTGTTTGAAAGTGTTTTGATTCTTTATTGTTCAGTCACACTTTACATTAGGGTTTCATTAGTTAACATTAGTTAATTCATTAGTTAACAAACTCCCAATGAAAAATTCTTCTAAACATTCATTAATCTTAGGTAATTCCAATATTTATTTACACTTTGTTAAAATCAAGTTTCAACTGTTTTTTTTTTTTTTTTTTTTTTTATGAACCCGATCTAACGTGAACTAAGAGTTGTATTTTTTTTTTTAAACAAAGATGAATAAGTTTTAAGATTAATAAGCAAATGTAGCTTTTGCTCATTGATGTTAAAGCATTAACTAAGTTTAACTAATGAGAACTTATTGTAAAGTGATACTTATTGGTCTTTTTTCTTTTGCACTTTAATCTGTGTAATTTTTAACTATATATTTTTTGTGTATTGCTTTATCGTATTTAAATGTTCAGATATTTCTGTTATAAGAAAAAGTTATTAAACCTGTCATACTGTATTATGACACTGTTTTGCAACTAAATTTCAATATCGTGATAATACCGTATACCGTGATAAAAGCATTAGCAATTAATCGCAACATGAAAATTTGATACCGGCATATCCCTAGCTCAGACATAATGAAAAATTAAGAATTCGGCTTCATTTTTCGTTTTTACATTCAGGGACAGAAAATGTACTCGGTTACTATCGTAACCTCGGTTCCTTGAGATATGGGAACGAGTACTGCGTCGTAAGACGCTGTATGGGAAAAACTCCTTTTTTTCCTCTTCAACTGAAGCCTTTTCAATCACGCAGTGAAACTGCATGTCCATTGGTTCGTGCAGTGCTATAAAATCGAACCAATGGCTCGGCAGTGGCGCTGAGCGAGCCTATGGCTATGCAGCCCGCCATAGCCCGCCAAAATGGGCGGGGCCTCTGGCTATATAAGCGGCTGCTTCGCCGCCGCATTTTAGATTTCTTCGAATGAAGCGAGTGAGGCTTGCAGCTCATAGCACGGCCAGGAACGCAGTACTCGTTCCCATATCTCAGGGAACCGAGGTTACGATAGTAACCGAGTACGTTCCCTTTCGATATTCCACTTGTACTGCGTCGCAAGAGGCCCAGCATTTTCTGGAAGGCCTTGAGCGGGTGGGCGGTCCCTTCCTTGAAGGAAGCCTCGCGGCGCTGAATCGTCATGGCTCGTTCCACTGAGACAGTTGCTGTCATCTGCACTGAGTCGATAACTGTCCCCAGGAACGACACTCGTTGGCTGGGTGACAGTACGCTCTTGGCAAAGTTGACCCTAAGCCCCAAACAATCTAAGTGGCTGAGGAGGAGGGTCTTGTGTGATGTTGAAACTGCCTCTGACTGGGCCAGAATGAGCCAGTCGTCGAGGTAGTTGAGGATGCGGCTTCCCATCTGTCACAGAGGGGAGAAAGCCGCATCCATGCATCGCGTAAAAGTGCGGGGAGCCAGGGACAGCCCAAACGGAAGGACCTTTTATTGATATGCCACCCCCTCGAATGTGAATCTCAAGAATCGTCTGTGATGGGGGGCTACCTGGATGTGAAAGTATGCGTCTTTCAGATCCAGTGACATGAACTAGTCCCCTGGGCATATTTGTGAGAGGATCTGCTTCAATGTGATCATCCTGAACGACCTTTTTACCAGGGCGTGATTCAGGAGTCTGAGATCTAGAATAGGTCGCAGGCCACCGTCTTTTTTGGGGACAAGGAAGTAGCGGCTGTAGAAGCCTGACTCGCTCTGGGCTGGAGGAACGACTTCTATGGCTCCCTTAACCTCATCTTATCGTAGCCATTACCCACTCTGACACACTGGGGATGGCCTGCCAGGCCTTGGCCCTTCTGGCAAGAGGTTGAATAGGCTCTAAAGACTGGCTGCATAAGGGCAGGACGTTTATGGTAGGCAGAAGAAGATATTTGCTCTCTTTTTGAAAATGTATGTGTTTTATTTTGTCCGCTATCACAGCGGTTGGACGCCCAGGTGCTAGAGTGGGTCCGTGGGGAACCAATAACACACTTCCCTCTGCACCTAGCGCTGAGCGGGGTGACAAGAGGCACATTAGAGGCTGCTTGCGGGGTGTTCCGGGGGTAGCAAGACTCGGGCCCCCTCCTCTTCCTGCCTGGCTGATCAGGAGGACTTCTGAGGCGCTGGATCCAAGGCGATCTTGGGCCGGGGACCTTGGCGCTTCAGGAAGGGGTAGCGTCTTGCTGAGTGGGAACGCCCTCTATCCTGCCGATCCTTAGGAGTTCAGGGCTCGGGAGTGGCCGGCATTGGCTTGGCGGGCTGCTGAGTCGGTGCAGGCTTGGGGCGACTAGAAGCAGCAGAAGAGCTGGCGCGTTTCAGAAGGAAGTGTCGCATCGCTTGAGCCGACTTCTGACCCTCCGTAAACCGCTCTGCAAAGCCCTCCACAGCTGGCCCGAACAGGCTTTTCGATGAGACCGGAGCGTCGAGGAAGGGAACTTTATCCACCTCTTTCATCTCTTTCATGAAGCTGCATCAAGACCGGCCTCCTCACTGGCGAGCATCTTGGCCTGGAAGACCTGGAGCACAGCCATAGAGTGCAGCGCCAAAGCCGCTTGTCCAGCCACCGAGTAGGCGCGTCCAGTGAGTGCAGACGTGGCTCTGTACGGCTTGGACGGATGGCTCGCCCTCGCTTTCCATCCGATAGCCGTGGGCAGGCAGAGATGCGCGGCCACGGACTCATCCAGAGGAGGCAGGTGCTCGTATCCCTTCTCTTCAGCGCCGTCAAAGAAGGTGAGGGCAGAGGAAGCAGAAGGTCGATGCGAGACGAGTAGGGGGCGCGCCACAATTTAGTGAGCTCATCATGGACTTCGGGGAAGAAGGGGAAGCCTGCAGCAAGACGGCTCCACAGGCGGAGACCACTCGAGCCCGAGCTCACTGACAGCCTTTGTCATCACACGAACGAGCTCCTCGTCCGTTCTGGGTCTGGCGCTGCGTGAAGAGGACGGCGGCAAGAGGGTGGGGTCAGTCACTGAGCCCGATAACTCCTCCGCGTCTGAAGCCGCCAGAGAAAGGCTGTCATCCATCTCATCGTCACTCCCACCGAACGAGATCATGTCACTCACAGCCGCGGAGGGACGCTGATCAGGTTGAGTGAAGAGGACCGGCGAATCCTCTCTCTGCGTTGACGGCGAGGCACACGGGCACTGAGCTGACGTGAGCTCGCTCGTCTCCGGCCGCTCGAATTCTCTACCCCGTTGTCTTTTCCTCGCAGGTCCCTGGGAGGAAGAAGACAGGAGGGCACGAGGGGCGGAGTCGCTTTCTGAAAAGAAAGCTATCCGCGAGCGCAGAGAGGTGAGACTGAAACTCTTGCAATGAGAGCAGTCAGTCCCGCTGAGTGCAGCGTCAGCATGGGATTTCCCCAAGCATGACACGCACTCAGCGTGACCGCCATCAGCGTGCAGGGGAGTCCTGCACGTCTTACAATGATGGCGCAGAGTTGCCGCGGATGGCGCGGAGTTGCCGGGTGGCGGCAGGGGATAGACCGGGATCTGCGAGCTGAGCGCTGCAAGAGGTCCAATCCAGCTGCTGAGGCGTTTCAACGGCGAATCTCGGCGTCAGCGAACAGTCAACGAGGAAGAATCTTCGTCGCTGAAGAGAAGAAATCTGAGATGCGGCGGCGAAGCGGCCATTTTGGCATAAATATATAGCCATTTTGGCGGGCTATGGCGGGCTGCATAGCCATAGGCTTGCTCAGCGCTGCCGCCGAGCCATTGGTTCGATTTTATAGCACTGCACGAATCAATGGATGTGCAGTTTCACTGCGTGATTGAAAAGGCTTCAGTCGAAGAGGAAAAAAGGAGTTTTTCCCATACAGCGTCTTACGACGCAGTATGAGTGGAATATCGAAAGGGAACGAGTAAACTGCTTGAATATTCGATCTCTACGTGGGCGGGAGTGAAACGCCCCTCTTCGCTGATTGGTCAACCAAACATTACAACATAACAGTCCTTAATAAACATAATAAGAGTCCTCCGCTTCTACATGTTCTTAACATGTTTATTATTTCTACTACAATTGATCTCTTTCTCTTCATCAAACAGCCATATTAACGAATGGCTTGACACAACCTGTGCCGAGGCAGATCCTAGACAGAGCTTTCTTTTGTGTAAGCTTAAATTCTGTAACCTACCCGTGAAATATTAGTTTATCTCATAAATATTAATTTACTTTGCATCTGCACTCACAACTACCTACTAGCCTACATATTAAGCACACCGCCTGATTTATTATAGCTAACCACCTATTAAAATCTTTGTGGCAAGCTGCGCGATGCACTGCAGCGCAAGGAAAATGGTCAATGTATCCCTTTCTCTGCTGAATTATATTTACCCCCTGGATAAAAAAATAAATAAAAATGTCCCCCCTGGTGATGCTACTCCACCAAAAAAGTAAGAACTATTTTTTAAAACACTAGCAAGTAAAATACTGCAACATGACAATACAAACAACAATAAAATCAGAAATGGACTTTAACTGTCATCGCTCCCGCTTAATAGAGAGCGTCTGGGTTTCGTGATCCTGGTTCATACGCCTCAATCCATGCAGAGTTTTACAGAAAGTCAGCGCGCGAGATTTCAGTGTGACGGTATGAGATTAATACACAACGTTTTTTGCTCAAAACTCACTCTATCGTGGCCTGATGAAGATATTGTAAATAAAGTGACGCATAATTATGAGACAGAACGCAGAAGTTTCCGTCACTGTAATGAGGGAATTATGATCACGCAACATTGACTGATGGATTGGCACAGAATCTCTTTCTGCGAGTCATTAAGAAATTATGGTATTATTATGGTTGTATTATATTTAAATAAATATGAGGTAAACGTGTGAATACATAATGTGCACACTTTTGGTGTAAAGTTTGGTGTGTAGCAAAGCACTGATCAAATATATGGAAGCAAACAAGATTGAATATGTACAATGTCTCGTTATTCTGATCAAAATATCATTAACTCCCGAATGTATTTGCATTCCTGGCAGAAATTAGAACTATTAGTGTCACTGTAACCAAGTGGTCAAATATCGAAGCTATCTAATCTCAAGGTCAAATCAGAATCTTGTAAAAATGGTTTTGCAACAGCTGTCAAAAATAATCTATTTATTGCTGTGATTTGTGATATATGTTAATTTTTTTTTTTGTTGTTGTTGTTTTTTTTAAATGTGTGTGTGTGCAGCGTTTGTCTAAAACAAAAGTTATGACTGTTCACATAAATTAATAGTGGTCTGCGCTTCACTACAATACATTCTCCCCAAGCTGCAGTGTGTCTTTACAGATTCGAAATATGTATTACATTTATCTGTATGATCAAAATTTACGGAGTAGGCCTATTTTAAGAGCAAGTGAGCGCACCGGCGCCTCCATCTGTCCTGCAGCGAGCGCTACTGTTCAGCTCCACACTGCACTCCTCCACACAGACACTTCAATAGCGCACATTTCTCTAGGTTAACATTAGATTGAGCGGCCATGTAAAGTTTCTACTGCATACATCTTTCAGATGATAAGCCATATTTGAGGTTGATGAATGATAGGTGGGCGTTTGGATGTCCTGCCCGAGCACTGTATTACCACATAGACCTGCCGTTAACGATCTGTCCGTCACGGACTGCGTACCTCATTCACTTAACCAGCCACACCAAAGCAAACAGGAGGAGAGCATACACAGACAGGGCTACTAGAATTGAATTCAAAATTAAAATATACAGTTTATAGTTTATTTATATAAACGGTATATTTGTGTATAAAGTTGGGTATCATAGTGTTATTACTATTCCCGGTCCCGCCCACTCCAGCTGACATTTTTCCTGTCCCGTCCCAATCACGTGATTAATAGTGATTTTGTTTTCCATTTTCCGTGACCCATGGGATTCCCCAAAAAATATCAGCCTCTAATCCAAACCCTAAAATAACACTTCGAACAATAAGTCAGTGTCAGCAGTGACAGAAATTAACTTTCCCATAAGGGGCAACTGATTTTCTTCTATTTTTTTTTAAACCTTTTGTATGTCATATTTAATGTTAAATTCTTACATCAAATAAATTACAATAATATGACAATTGGCTGTTACCAATTAAATCAGTATTCAGTGAGATAGAACCTGCATCTGAAGATGCTTTTAGATGTGTTTAAAGTTCAGTGCTGATCAGACGGCTATACGTGCATTTACATAGCAATTACAAATGTATAATGAAATGAGATGAATGTTTTATACAACATTTTTAATACAGAAATATGAACAAAATGAATTATACTTGAATTATGAAAGTAATATCGCCACTAGGTGGCGGTGTTTCATTGTGTTAATAAAGGAGCCTTTTATTCAATCTATTCGTTCAAAATGCTTCATTCATTAATTTAGAAATAAAATCAAGTGGCTCTCTATAATAGTGGGTCACTGAATTGTTGTCTATAATAACAAAGACTCTGATTCATTTAGGAATGATACACCACTCTATGCGCCTACTGTGAATCAGTCGCACAACGTTTCTGTGACTTTGGTTTAGTTGGCAGAGAAAATAACAATTTTGTATGCCATCAGTTCGCTGGCCAATACTCAATATTAATAAAATAAACTCAGCTTATTGTCTAAAACTACATATGTTCACATAAATTAATAGTGGTCTGCGCTTCACTACAACACAATCTCCCGCACTGCAGTGCGTTGCGCATCTTTGCCACACAGATTTTAATAGGTGGTTAGCTATAATAAATCAGGCGGTGTGCCAAAGATGTAGGCTAGTAGGTAGTTGTGAGTGCAGGTACGAAGTAACTTAATATTTATGAGATAAACTAATATTTCACGGGTAGGTTGGAGAATTTATGCCTACATAAAAGAAAGCTCTGTCTAGGCTATGCCTCGGTACGCTTTGTCAAGCTATTCGTTAATCTGGCTGTTTGATAAAGAGAAAGAGATAAAATGTAGTAGAGATAAACACGTTAAGAATCCATAGAAGCGGAGGACTCTTGTTTCTTAGGAATATTATTATGTTGTAATGTTTGGTTGACCAATCAGCAGAGAGGGGCGTTTCACTCCCACCCACATGTAGAGATCGAATATTCAAGTAATTTATTCGTTTTCCGTCCCTGAATGTAAAAACGAAAAATGAAGCCGAATTCTTGATTTTTCATTTTGTTTGAACAAATGAAAAATGAAAAATTTTTTTTTTTTTTCATTTTTCAGATTTCAATATTAAATTAAAAAACGTATTATATGAAGGTACACGGACCGATATGGAATACTAGGTTACTAATCTCATCAAAAATAAGCTAAAGCGGCATGCTTGCGATGGCGTTTTTACGTCACATTTGCTTTTGTTCATACTATCGGGTAAGTTTAGGTGTACTGCAGATGGTACGTTATCTTAAAACGTCACGGAGCATTACAGTTCTAGCGCCACTCATCGGACATTTCAAGTCAGAACTGCGGTGACACCTACAAAACCAACGTCACATAAAATGTACCATATGTACGTTCATCTGTTCTGGGGAAAAAAACGAACACTTTTTTAGCGCCACCCAGTGGACATTTCACAACAAATATATCACGAAACATACATGGCAGTACATATTTCGCGTCTTGCGAAAAAGTTCCCAGAGGTACGTTTTCGTCATGAGACCAGGTTGGAAAATTCCCACATGACATTTTAACAGGTACAGGTCCCAATAAAAGAGCTATTCAAGCTTCAAAAAGGACACACAAGCACGATAAAAGGATCATGACAATAATCTACTCACTATATTCCAAGTCTTTTGGAGTCATATGATTTATGAAGAACAGACCTACATACAGTCTCAACTGGAAAACACATGCGGTTTATTGCTCTTTCCACAGTACTAAGAAAAAGTCCCTCTTTATCTTTGTGTTTTTCTCTTTCTCAGGTCCCTATTTTCATCCCTGCTGTGTTCTCCTTCACCTGTTTCTTCATGGTCTTCCTTTCTCTATATTCGGATCCAGTTAATACAGGGATTGGCTTCGCCATCTCTCTCACAGGCATCCCTGCGTACTACATATTCATCCACTTCGAAAGAAAACCCAAATGGTTCCAGAAATTGTCAGGTCAGAGGTTACCTAAATGTAAATGGCAACAGCATAAAACTTCTGAATATGAATTTTTGTCTAGTTACACATTAATGATTCTTATAATGATGCCCAACATGCAAATCAGTTTTTGATTATATGACTAAAGTGTTAAACTCTTTGAAGAATATTCTCTGGAAATGAATAAAAATGATTCTCATTATGCACAAATTATGAAATATATGGAAATATATACCATATCATATAATATACATATGCTAATTAGTGAGGTCGGCTATTAATGTTTGTTTCCCTTGTGTTTCTCAGACTCTGTGAACAGATCACTACAGATCATCCTTGAAGTGGTTCCTGCCGAACACTGACCGTTTTCCTTTTTCTTATACAATATCTGCTAATTCATGTAGTATCTAGTTCAGTAGCTCTCAACTGGTGGGTCACGACCAAAAATGGGTTGCAAGTGTGTTCTGATTGACAGCAGAGAGAGAACAATCCTAAATGCAAATAATAAAATGCAACTGAAGCAAAACCAGTTGAGACCTACCGCTGTCATATATTCAAAATGAAATACAATATCTCAAATGTCCCTGCCTCAGTTCACCTGAGAAAGAGACGTAACACTGTCATTTCAACACATTCCTTTTCCAATGCTGTGAATCACCTAACGTGACTGACATAAAGTCCATGCATTTCACCAGTGATTTAGGATCTTGGCCAACTTTCCTCTTCCACTTATTAAATTTGCACTGCTATATCTTTATGCACGTCAATGTCACATACGTCATAACAAGTGATTCCATTGAGGTGTGACTCAAGAATGGGCTCAGCCAGGGATTTGGACATAATCTGTTTCACTCTCCTCAATGGCTGAGATATTTGAAATTCTGTTATACAGACATGACTGTACATGTATAAACTGAATAATGGCTGTGACAGTATGGCTATCCTGTAGGGTCTTGTCTGACCAATAGCATATCATATACACTACAGTGATATTTATGTATACGATACACTGGATAATCTGATATTTTTATTGCCTGTAATGCTGTTTTATTGTACCATGCAGGAGACCTCCACAGAGCACTAATTTATGTTGATTATCGCTCCAGAATTGCTTTTAAACCTATTAACAACTTACTCGCCCATTCAGCTTGAAAATTAATCTTATTTATGATCAGTTTACTCCCAAGTGAAATGTCAGTAATGATTTTGCACATTAACATTGTGCGTGTTTAAATACTGAATCACCCACGTATATCCTAATAGGATACCAGCCTACTTGATAATGTCTGGGTTTAATTAAATCAGTATTATGTTATATTATTATGACTGTTTTAGAAAAAAGTGTTTGAGGCACTTTTACATTCACTGGTACATTTTTGTACAACATATTTTGTAAACCTATATTGACTACTACAGTAGAAACAACTTTTGTAAAGCTACAAGCAAACTTTGTATGACCAATTCTACCAAATTCAAGAAATCTATTTGCCTGTATCTTTCCTATTGCTGCAGAAAATGTCTCTATGGTGTTGCTTTATTACAGAAAATCAGACTAAAAAACAAAAGTTGACATACTACAGAATTGCTCAAAAAAGATGATTGTTCAGAGGCACTTTACTTCATGATATATACATATTTGAATGTTTTTAGAATATCAGTGTTCATTTTTACACCAAATCTGTTGTAAACATGCAAATTTCATTACACACTACCATATGAACATCCAATCAATAAACAGACAAACCTAAAATATCATAGTTATGACTCCTGGTTTATTTTGAATATAACCAAAAAACGGAACTCATTGTTAACTCAGTTGTGAACCTGATAATGGCTATGAACAATTAATTGATCGAGTCTACTTCAAACTTCCAACTCACAAGTGAGGTTGAGACAGTTTTGTGAAACATTTTGTCTGTCTTATTACAAAGAATCTTTTCATAAAAGTCAATTGGTTGCAAATCGGACAAAACGCCTCATGCTGCACTCACTGTAGGGTAACACTGATGAAAACTTTTGATGAAGTTTTCACAAATGCCTAGATTTTAGTTTCAATATTCAAGAGTAGATTTTATTTTCACAAATGTGTGTTTTTTTTTTTTGTTTTTTTTTTTTCTTTTTTTGAGTTTGTGGCCATTTTAGTTTCTCTTTGGAGTCCTATATTAGCTGATTTACTTTCCTGGATGTCGACACACTCAGTAGAAAAAAAAAAAAAAAAAAAAAACTCTAATCCATCTACCAGTGCAATTATAGATTAATTATAGATTATTCTTCACTAAGTCCATAAAAGTCAAAATTTAGCTCAAACTGCTTTCTCTTTGAGAATTACAGTCTAATCACATTCAGAGTGATAATCTGAACAATGTAACATGACCCAAAAGTGGTTAGAATGTCTTGATGTATAGTGGGGCTGTAGACTGTATGACAGGAAATATAATATTGAAAGCAGAAACTGTGTTCTTGTGTCAAACTGTGAAGATTTTGATCAATGAACAGGTCTCACTTGACAGAGTCTGCTGTTGTAGAAAGAGACCAGTCAATGAAATAACAGTAGACATGCAAAACCCAACTCACGGTGTTTGTGTGTGTGGATAAGTTGTTGGCATTTGAAGGGATATAGGAGCAGAATGATTGATCCATTCCACTAGGATGATTGCATTACTTCTTTAATACCTCAACCGCTTACTGAGCCTCTCCGAGAAGATGAGAAAACAGTAAGAAAGAAAACAGAGACGGCTGAGGAAGAAAACGTTACTTTTCCCACACAATCATATCAATGTGAGTTATGCTTGTATATCATACTCAGCACCAGTATATATATATATATATATATATATATATATATATATGTGTGTGTGTGTGTGTGTGTGTGTGTGTGTGTGTGTGTGTTGGCACCACCAGGGGTCCCATATCGCAGGCAACACAGCTCAAATGACTTTGTGAATAAGTTGAAGCTGGTGAACCAGGATTGAGTGCCAAGATCATGGCACTGGACCAACAGACTAACACACACACACAAACACACTTGAGTGAACATACATCCCTGCCATTGTTGGACAACTGCCCGGTACAACAACATCAAGAGGAGGCCAGCTCCAGAGATGGGCATAATGCCATTACAACAAGGAACATGTCTGCACATACCAGTTCATTCACACAGTCTGAAGGTGGAGGTGTACAGCTTGGTTGGTGGAGTTATACATCAAATGATTTCAAAAGCTGGGAACCCTACAATCTTCACCAGAACATGAGGAACACAGTGCTCCATGCTAATCTAGACATCACTAAAAGGGACAGAATGGAATGACTAGAATAAATCATAATGGACTTTAACATGATTGGAGCAAGTAGAGGTGCAAAATGATGGAATGTGGAGATGGAAAGTGTTTGCTGGATGGATGAAGCAAAGCTGGACTGGACAATATATGGATTGGAGTGACAAACAGACTGGCTTTTTTTTTCGTCAGATAAAAAAATAATAAAATAAAATAAAATAAAATAAAATAAAAATTATTACTATTATTATATTATTATTATGACAGGCTGGCTTTTCAACCATTTTCCTGATGTCTTTCTACCATTGGTTACTTCTGCAGTTCCAGCTGCTGTCACATAGGGGCGATAGAGTAAAGCTCAACAATCAGGCCTCCATACATGAAAGAGCTAAGAAGAGGTTGTGTACTGTGAGATCTCCATCGATCAGTTAGACACAGCAGCTGCTGCTCACAACAACAAATAACTTTGTGATCTATAATGCATTTTCTAATCCGTGCATCTGCACACTCGTTCATCTCCGTGATCGGCTTCACGTCGAAGATCAACGGCTCCTTCGGTCCCTGCAGACAGGGTCATGATTCTGCCTGACAATAAGACAGTGGGACTGATTTACACGTTCCTATACTCTCTTTTAAAACCTCTGGTTGCTGTCACACTTCAGACACTTTTACAGCTAATAAACCATCCATCCAGAGCCGTAACCACCACAGGCGTGAAGAAGGATGTGTTGCTTTCAATATTTAGACTAGTGGTCAATCTAAGCAGGTTTTTGTAAATCAAAGTTTACAAATCTTGATTTTTGGGTTTCTTCCATGCATCCAAACAGCCCAGTTAAAAATGCAAAAATCAGCCTGTTATTTGTAACAAACAATCCTCTATAGTGGGTTTCTTTTGGGAAGACTGGGTTTTCAATTACATCAACTGGAGAAATGGGACATGAAATGAGATAGCGAGGCCCACGTTCTATCAGCTCGGTAAACGTGCACACTTTGCATTTGTAACTAGCTTAAGTAAATGCATTCATTAACATGCACATTTGTGACTACAACAGATCCGGTCTCAACCATCCTTATCTTGTACCTTAAAAATCTGATCTTTTTAAGGTTGGTTATAATTCATAGTTGTGAAATGCTATATCTAAACTGCTTACATTTATGCATTTGGTATTCTCCATGATCTCAGGGTTGACTGTTTGACACAACATTAAGATATATCTGCCATCTTAAATAAGAATATTAAGGTATTATGAGTGTGGTGACAATATAAAAAGAGATGCAGGGTGACTAACCAATGATCGCATGCTCCATCATAGTCTATTTCCATACTGTCTGTGTAACAGAGCTTGTGACTTTCTGTCTCGGTGTGTGACTAGCACATTTGTATTGTGAATGTCCATTTGTCCGTTCTATAAATCTGTGTGCCTGTTTTTATGCTGTGACTGGCAGACAAAGTCACCGAAATTACTTACACTCCATCTCTTACAGAGTGATTCACGCCTCCCTGACATTTCATCAGCCTTGGGGTGTCTGTGTGTATGTGTGTGTGTGTTGTTTGTGATGGTGCAGATACATGCATGCAACTCACCCGATTATCCTGGCATAAAGTAAGAACATGTTTATGTCATGCTTGTATTTATGGGAGTTCATATACAGTACTTACACACACAGAAATGAGGTTTGACAGACACATTCAAGACCTTAAACCCATTTAGAAAAACTTACACACTCTCTTTGTACCTGCAGAATAATTGATTAAACTGGTGTGTCTTGTTTTGTGTGTGCATTATATACAGTACATACTACATATAGATGCATAAGGATATATGACATATTATATAGTGACAGCACTGTCCTGTAGTGTGACATGCTATATTCCATGAAATATTTTGAAAATTATTATGCATGCAATTGGCATAAATTCATATTAATTCATATTTTAAGAATCATATCTTTTTACAGCTAAATAATTACAATAAACAGTCATTAAAATGGTGAAAAAGGCCCATGTTTTAGTCCATATCTGGTCATCTTCACTCTAGCGTACTCTTAAAAGTTAAATTATGCAGAAATACACATTTTAAGATGTACAGTCTTTCTTAAAACACAGCAAAAATACTGATGACTCACGCACTACACAGTTTCTGTCCAATCAAAAATGCTCTAGAGAACGTCCCTCCCCAAAATAATATTTCATTGCTGTAACACAATTAAAACCTACTGGCTGGCAAACAAACAAATAAATAAAATAACATATTCAGACTCATCTTGATGTTGAATGTCCAAACTAACTTCCTTGTCAACTTCCCATGTGCCTAACCTTCAAATCTTCCGTCTTTGTTGTATATTAAATTATTGATTGTGTTTATGTGCTTCCTTATACATAAAAGGATTTATTTCTGTGTTTGCAGGCTCATGTGTCCAGTGTAACAGTGAATACTGCAGCTTGCACATTATTTATATTGCATTATTATTTATCCCTGTTGCTTGTGCACAGCAGTACTCATTTGTCATGGAAAGGACACAGAAAGTTCTTCTATTATCAGAGACATCCACACACATGCATATGTGCACACGCACACTTTATTGAAGATCTTGTTAAAAGAATACCACTATTCAGACACAATTCTGAAGTACCTTCATCTTAACTGAGTATTCAGATTCCAGTTTGTGTAACAATCAAGAGACTGAATGACAACAAAGAAGTGAAAAGAGCTTTCAATGCATGACTTGCAAACATGACAGAATAAAAACGAATGTATCTAAACAGCAAATACAACAACAATACTACCATATATCTATGGTGTCACTATTGATGTTTTCAATTAAGTGATGTCAATGGTTTCCAGGATTCACATACCAACAATTCATCAACTGGGGATTATTTCTTATAATAAAAGACAGACAGAATCATAACCAGCTTGTGAAACAAATGCTAGAAGAATGAGACACACATTTGTGTGAGTGTAGACAAAACAGGCATCATGTGAAAGCCATGTGAAAACTATCTGCATGTGTCATCTATTGGAGTGACGCTGCAGTTGGTAACTTCCCAGTACCCTCAGACAAATGTTCTCATTGTTTTCAGTGTCTTCAGAGAAATTCACATACTTTTTGGTTGTGAATGCAAAGTTTATTTATTTTAAACTCTATACACTCTCTGAAGACACTCTCTCCACCCACCCCTCACCCTTAGGCAGTTGTCTACAGGGTGGACCACAAAGTCTTCACCTGTCACCTTCATTCAGACTCAAGCTCAACATGTCTACAGACCTTTAGATATTGGTCTGTTTGTGCATGTGTCACTATTTTTTCTCTTTCCATCTCTCACGGCTGACTAACTCAAAATGTGTGCATGAATATTAAAACAGCTCCAATCAACATGTCTCTTTACATCTTATTCACACACTTCTACACTGGTGGCCCCAGATGTTGAGTTGGAACAACTGTTAACCTGCATTCACACTGAGCCCAGCTCTCAAAGATATCAACAATGACTTTTCCTATTTTTTATTTTATTTTATTTTTTTTTCACTTCAGTTTTCATTACTTTAGTACCGAGTTAGGGATGCACAATATCTGTACCATATCAGTTATTGGCCTACTGATTTTTAAAATGTATATTGGGTACAAACTGGCCAATTAATTGGATTTAAATAGTCAGATTACTTTTTTCCATCATCTTAATATCCATTTTTCATACTGTACATTATAATGTGATGTCGAAAACAACTGGTTTTAGTTTATTCTTTTAATTAATTTAGACACATTAGTATAAATGGTATAAATTGGGCATATCATAAAAATAACGAATTATGAATAAACCATCATTTTTGTATCTATGCATTTTTAGTACTGAAGGAAAAAAATAAAAAGACAAATAAACCTTTCTAATATCCTAGTGTAATTATCTTTGCAGGGTAATAAATCTGAAACATCTTAAGACATGACCTCATTTTGTTATGTTATTCTTAAAAACACACAAATACTCCAATGTATATGCCTATTTATTACAAACTTTAGGAAAAAGCCACTAATTTACAAGTTCCTAAAAGACATAATAAAACAACCATGACCTAACCCCAAGTGAACTAACAGGGACAATGCACTGGATATAGGAAGCCACGTGGAGGGACCAAAATGATACCCATCTCTAAACAATCTCGTTTTTCTGTCTTAGAAATTTGGTTTGGAAAAGGTAGTTATAACTGAAATCACTGTTATTTTCTTTGCTTTGCTGTATCACTGCAGGGAATCAGAACAGTATAATTAAGAACAGGGATGGACATCCTCTAGGACCTGATTGGATGCATTAGGTAGCCAATAAAAGGTCTTAAAAGTCAGCATTCTTAGATATGATGTCCTAAGAGGTGAGCAACAAACTCATTATCTTCCATTTTTAGTATCTAGGGCAATGTGTTTCCAAAGGCCGTTGCCAAGCATAGATCAGCAAAAATCTGTGTTTATTCCTGGTGTACATCACAAACTGTAATGGACTTCAGTGATACATTAAAGGTGAGGTTCTTTGAAACCATTTCAGACTGGACATGGGCCCCCTGAGATCGGTTTCTTAAAATGATGAAGTGCATCATCTACTGTCTTCACCGAGTGATGAGGATAGCGCTATAAATCTTCATTAAAACCTGTCTCTTGTTTTGACAGCCTATGCAGGTTTTGCATCTTCATAAGTGCAATGGGAATCTTGCAGGATTTAGGAATATGTGATGTCATGCCATTATGCATCTGCATCAATGTGTTAATATTATGTAATTATTTATTCAAAAAACAAAAACAGATGGACAGAGAGCAACAGGACAGAACAGAGGGGATCTCAAACATTGTTCAGAGTTTAACCACTTTAAGATGGCACAATGTCTTAAAAAAGTAGAGCTGCTTATGAAAAACAAGTTCAAAGATGTCCGTCTACATGTGTACAAAGACCAACAATGAAAAATATTGCACACCGAGCACAAGAACAGTAAACAGTTCCTTAAGTCTATCTCAGGCAGACTGATAAACACAAAATCAACTACAAATTGGATTTTAATTATATGAAATAACACAAATAATATATCAACTTCTAAAGCCATTTTAAAGCCAAGTATATGCAATCTGTCTGCACAATAATGCAATGTCTCCAATTTATGTTAATTTGGGAGCTATTCTGTCATTGTTAATACAGTATATGCAAATAATTGTGATTAATTTGATTAATTAATTGGCCGATCATGTAATCAATTCAATTACATATTTACAATAAGGTTTAATTCACTAACACTAGCTGATGCATTATCATGAACTCACAATAACCAAAATTTTGCAGAATTTATTAATAATGATAAAGCAGCGCCACACCCATGTGCCATGGTACTCTCGTGAACGTGCGGCGAAAACTGACACGGAAGTGAAGAAATTGTTGAATAAAGTCGTTATTTTTGTTTTCTTTGCACACAAAATGTATTCTCGTAGCTTCATAACATTACGGTTCAATGTCACATGGACTATTTTAACGATGTCCTTTACTACCTTTTTGGGCCTTGAACATTGTAGTTGCGTTGCTGTCTATGCAGGGTCAGAAAGCTCTCAGATTTCATCAAAAATATCTTAATTTGTATTCCGAAGATGAACGAAGGTCTTAAAGGTTTGGAATGAGATGAGGGTGAGAAATTAATGACAGAATTTTCATTTTTGGGTGAACTATCCCTTTAATTTCTACATGACAGTTCTAATAAATACCCATTCATAGACATCTCCAAGACTCCTATACAAATACAGACAGATTAATATTCATGATGGAGGTAATGAATTGAATACTCCATACATGACACACCACAGGCATCTACTCCTCTCAGCGTGTAATAAAATACTGCACAGACACACCTTCTAATGAGATCACTGGAATACATACAGATTCTTTGTGAAACTGTGAATGTGTGTGTGCTTACAGATTCATTCTGTCCACAGACAGAATGTGATGAAGATGATAAACAAGGTTTATGTTTAACGGCGGGTCATTAAAGTCCCCCAGGCCTCATTTTATATGTGTATGATCTGTAATGTGTCTCTGTGTGTGTTTTTTCTTGTGTGAGTGTTTTACTGCACCATATAGATGAAGATGTGTAGGAATAGATTTGTCCACTTGGGTTATTTGTTTGAATGGATTAAATGTCAGATGCAGAAATGATATTACTATGTTGATGACCTCTGGAGAATGAGAAAAGATATCAGTGCAGAGATTCTTATTTTCATGGAGCAAACACTCACACACACCACTGCTGTGCTTCTCTGTCACTAGGGAAGTACCATACAGCCTGGCTTATGAAAATATCATTAAAAAATAATATTAATATGTTATCTGTCTGACTTTTAATGTTCTGTGCCTCTATCTGTCCCTGTCCTGCACTTTTCTCTGTCCTGGCCCACCCTGGAGATGCAGTCTGGCTGGCTGGCCCTCACCTGGCTGTCCGAAAGTATTAGTTCAGCTCTGCTGCCCCCCAACTGCCCCGTGTCTGCTTTAGTTACCTGTTTCCAAATGATCAGTCTACCTGAGCTTGACCGCAAAAACAAACACATACACCGCTGCTTTACATCCATAGCTGGACGAATGCTGCTCAAATGGCACGTAAAAAACAAACCTTGATTCTAATGACACAAAAAAATCATGAAAAATGTATCGTCTAATAAGACAGTAACTGCTTAAATACCACACACATTGTCTATTCTGATGTGTGTCTACAGAAGTTGAAGATTTCTGTGCTGCTAGCTTTGCTGCTGGTTTGTGTGTGTGTCTGAGGCTCATCTTGGATTTACGATGGCCACGTTCATGATGATCATGGGACTCAGAGAAGCAGCATGCGGATGATCCTTGAGGGTGGATAGGAAAGCAGCTCTCTATGGCTGTGGCACACAATGAGCCTGTAAACAAGGGCTGTGAAGTCTAGTCGATCAGTTTGACCACATGAATAACTATGAGATTTTACTAATACTGCTATTAGAGCAATAGGCATAAAAAAGCATCTAAAGAGTGACAGCACATTAAAATGTAGGGTAACACTTTATTTTAAGGTGTCCTGGTTGCACATTACATGTACTTACTATAATAATAACAATAAATTATGCATAATTACATGCAAGTAAGCCAAACCCTAATCCTTAATATTGGATTAGTACTTAAATGTATACACTGTAACAAGGACACCTTAAAATAAAGTTTTACCAAATGTAGCAATAAATTCAACTAATAAAACTAGGAAAAATAACTAATTTCATAAAATATACTGCTTCAAGAAAAAAAAAAAAACTAAATTAAAATTAATCCATGAATCACTCATTTTATCAGTGAATCATATACTTTCATGAACTTTGTCAACTGATTCACTAAAGTTAAGCTGAAAAAATAAAATGGAAACACCACTTGTTAGAAAAGTACAATATACCGCCACTACATTTAATTAGTTACTCTAACATTCAAAAGCTTGGGTATGTTTTTTTGTCTCGTATGCTCACCAAGGCTGCATTTATTTGATCAAAAATACAAGAAAAACAGTAATATTGTGAATATTCATTATATTATAAAATAACGGTTTGGATAAACTGATTTGGTACTCAAGAAACATTATCAATGTAGAAAATAGTTGCGTTGCTTCATATTTTTGTATAAATATTCATGTAAAATATTTTGATTTTTATTTCAGAATTTTTTGATGAATAAAAAAAAATAAAAGAACATCATTTATTTGAAAGAGAAATACTTTCTAACATTATAAATGTCACTTTTGATCAATTTAATAGGCCTACATCCTCGCTGAATTAATATATTAATTTCTTTCAAAAATACAGTGCCCTCCAAAAGTATTGGAACAGTAAAGACAAAATTGCTCTGTTGGCTGTGGAGTCAAGACATTTACAAATATGATTAAAAAATGAATATGAGACAAAACTACAGAATGTCACATTTTATTATTGGATGATTCAACACAGAGATGTTTTACCAGCTAAGAAGTTCAGCACTTTTAGAGTTTCATCCCTCTATCTGATGTGAGCATAAGTATTGGAACAGTTGCCTCACAGGTCTTTCTAAGTGATCAGCTGTGTCCTGTTGCATTCATTCTTCAGATATTAAAAGCAGGGAATGTGTCGTATCAGTTATATCCATTACTTCTGCATTCTGAATCTTGCATTCGATGATGACACACACACACCAGGATGAAGATGAGGGAGCTGACTTTGAGAGAAAAGCAAGCAATTTGGATGCTAAAAGAAAAGAGGAAGTCAATTATAGCTATAGCAAAAAACAAAGGGCATGGAGAAATCAAGAGTTTGGAAACCACCAGCGACACCAGCAACTAACAACTACCCGATCGGCTGAGAAAACAACAGTAGTTGATGACAGACAAATCATAAAAACTGTGAAAATGAATCCTAAAAGACGTGTCTGTAAAACCACCAACAACTTCCAGAAAGCTGGGGTGATGCTCTGACAATCTACTGTCCTCAGGAGACTTTGACACAGAATTACAGATGCTACACAGCAAGATGCAAACCTCTGACCAGCACCAAAAATAGAAAGGCAAGATTAGAGTTTGTAAAAAAGCACAAAGGTGAGCCAGAAGAGTTTTGGAACTGTGTTTATGGACCGATGAGACAAAGATTAACCTTTAACTAAGTGATGGGAAAGCAAAAATGTGGAGAAAAAAGGGTAACTGCAAAAGATCCCAAGCATACAGCCTCATCTGTAAAGCATGGAGGAGGTGGTTTCATGGCATGGGCATGCATGGCTGTCTCTGGAACAGGCCCTCTCAACTTTACTGATGACTTAATGTATGATGACAGTAGCAGAATGAATTTGGAAGGGTACAAAACCATCTTGCCTACCAATATTCAAGAAAATACCACCAGATTCATTGGGAAGTGCTTCATATTGCATCAGGACAATGACCCAAAACACCCTTCCAGTTCAATCAAGGAATTTATAAGGGCAAAGAAATGGAAAGTCTTAGATTGCCCAAGTCAATCTCCAGAATTTCACCAGCTGAAGAGGAGACCAAAGACAGAAACTCCCCAAAACAAGCAACAATTGGAATTGGCTGCATTAAAGGCTGGGAAAAGTATTTCAAAGGATGAAATGGCGGCGCGGTCAGACGCAGAGATTACTCCGGGTCCCAAAGACGGTGCTTTTATGTGTTTTAATGTCGTCTGTTCGTCTCCAAATAGTGTCAATTTACCGCTAATTCATAAGGAAATCACTCCAAAACTCATTTATGATCGCCAAAGTCTTTTGGATATCAGCAACGCATACAAACACCAACTCTCGCCGGCGGCTACTGAGAAGCTACGAGGCCTTTGTTTACTGCTGAAGCCGGACCTCGAAACCGCGTCCTCGCCTACTGACGCTACCCGCACAAGGCAGCGTCGCAAGCGGTGTGAGAGAGGACGGAAGCGCGGTAAGCGTAGAGGAATACGAGCTAGGCTGAGGGCTAACCTCACAAGACCGGCTCTTCCAACACTTATGCTCTCAAACATTCGCTCTCTGGAAAACAAACTGGACTTAATTCAACTCAGTCGATCTACACAGCATGAGGCAAGGGATTGTTGTGTGTTTGTTTTCACTGAAACATGGCTAAAGGACAACATCCCGGACTCCACCATTCAGCTGCACGGGCTAAACTGCTACCGAGCGGACAGAGATTCATCACTGTCTGGTAAGACTCGCAGGGGTGGCTTGTGTGTGTATATCAACAAAGAATGGTGTAACAATGCTGCGGTAGTATCAAAACACTGTTCGTCGCTGGTGGAGTTTATGGTTGTGAAGTGTCGACCGTTCTATCTGCCGCGGGAGTTCACTGCCATTGTTATTGTCGCAGTTTACATTCCCCCGTGTGCAAACGCTAAGGACGCGCTTCGTGAACTGTACAGCGCCATCAGCGAACAACAAACAAATAACCCTGACAGCTTTTTCATCATAGCCGGTGACTTCAACCACGCAAACCTAAAGACAGTTTTGCCAAAGTTCTACCAACATGTGAACTTTGCAACAAGGGGAAACAACACACTGGACTTTGTTTATACAACAGAGAAAAACACATGCAAAGCTGAACCCCGCCCCTACCTCGGGTACTCGGACCACATCTCTGTTATGCTAATCCCAGCATACAGACCACTTCTCAAACTTGCCAAACCGGTTCAAAAGCAGATCACGGTATTGCCAGACAATGCCACCTCAGCACTGCAGGACTGCTTCCAGGACACAGACTGGAACATGTTTAAAGAGGCGGCCACCTACAACAACCACACAGACCTGCAGGAGTACACTGAAACTGTGACTGCTTACATCAAAAAGTGCACAGATGATGTGACAGTCACCAAGACCATCACCACACGTGCCAACCAGAAGCCATGGATGACAGCAGAGGGTCGTGGGCTGCTAAAGACCAGAGATGAAGCATTCAGATCAGGAGATAAAGCAGCCCTCAAAACAGCAAGAGCCAATCTGTCTCATGGCATCAAGAAGGCAAAACATCAGTATGCTAAAAAGATCAAAATCGGACCCTGTGGCAAGCCATTCAGACCATCACTGACTACAAGGCCCCGCCACAGGCCAGTGACGATGACACATCCCTACCAGAGGCACTCAACCACTTCTACTCACGATTTGAGATACAGAACGACACACCTGCACAGAAACTACCCACATCTCCAAAAGACCAGGTACTCTGTCTCTCCCCAGCCAATGTAAGGAAGACCCTATCCAGAATTAACCCATGAAAGGCTGTGGGCCCTGACAACATACCTGGACGTGTACTGAGAGACTGTGCTGCACAGCTGACGGATGTCCTAACTGACATCTTCAACACCTCGCTGAGCCAGGCAGTCATCCCCACGTGTCTCAAATCCACCTCCATAATCCCAGTACCAAAGAAGTCACATGTGTCCTGTCTGAATGACTATCGTCCCATAGCACTGACCCCAATCATGATGAAGTGCTTTGAGAGACTCACCTGACTCACCTGAAACTAACTGTTCAGTTGTCTAAAAGTATTGTCCAAACGTTGATAGAAACTATAAACATGTGGGACATGTTTAACAACTGACAATGCAAGTGGTTCCAATGAAGATGTGTGAAATATTTTCTCCAATCTCCCGCTGACGTGTCATGGTGTGTCATTTACATAAGTTAAACACTGACTCAGCGACTACTTGTTTTGGTCAACGAGTTCACTAGTAAAACTGAGTAAGCCCTAAAATAATATGTAGATTTATTTCCTAATCACATATTATTAACTTACCACTGTATAATCCTGTGTAATCAGACATCTAAAGTAGACTTGCATGGAAAAAAAGTGTGAGCACTGGAAAGCCCCAGTCATTACTGTCTGCTGCCTGCGTTTGACTCTCTGACCTTACACTCACACTCAAAAGTGTTGTGATGGTGAAAAAACTCCAAACACAGATACAGAATTAACCTTCCCAAAAGGGCCGCTCAGTGACAGGCAGTCCTGGAATCTAGTCATAACCTTCACAAGTTGAGAGGGTGAATCCAACGCGGAGTGGAATGCCCAGAATGTGTCACTTTTGAGGGGTCACTGCTCATATGGCCAAATGGCGGCTTCCTGTCTCACAGCCATGACTTTATACAGCACTGTGAAAACACTGCAAGCTAGAACATTCTTCAAATTGCACTACAGTTAGACAAGGTCATTACCACTCATGCTTGTGAGAACCATGTTTCTCTTCTATTAAATATATTTATCCGGCTTTCAGTTGCAGCGCTAATTTGGAATTCAGTTTCATTACAGATATTTGGAGAGCTCTAAAATCATCAATGAATCTTAACAAATAAGTCTTGCTCTCAGCGTTTGCCCATAAGAGCCTATGTTTTGATTTTAGTGCAACATCTGAATAATAAAAAGCCCATCAATAACTCTGATGTGACTGAAAAGCATTGCAAGGAATTCTCTGTTTTATTTGCTGCATTTTTGGGAGCAGATAAAAAGAAATGCTGCATATTTTAATAATCAGCATTCTGATGAGAAAGAGAGCAAGACAAAGAGTGCGAAAGCCAGCATGGATGTGAATGAAGTCACACCTCAAATGAGGCACAACATCAGCCGCAGGATATGGAATAATACACAGGATGAAACAAATGTTGGAGGAAAAGAGAAACAGACAGATGAAGCGAGCAACAGAGAGAGAGGCAAAGAAATAGAGAAAGAGAGAGAGCACAAGCCAAGGGAAACACCTAGGGATGAGGCTTGACACTGTGACAGCAGTAATTGAACTGAAGCTGTCTCCTCAAAACTTCCAGCTAAAAGTCCAACACAATTACAATTGTTCAGATCACAGGAAAGAGTCTTTCTAGGGTCCTCCGATCAACGTGCCGCACTCCCTCTGTTCCCTTTGATTCTCTTCTGGCACCAATTAAAACTGAGGAGAGAGCATGAAAATGTGCTGCACGCTTAAAAAGAACAAGAGGAGGAGGTTGTGGGTGTATGTGGTGTGGGCACAAGTTTTATTTCCGAAAAATCAAACTCATTTGAATACTTCATTTGTCTGACAGTATGAGCGTCAGACAGTTCTTCCCATGTTTGAAGGCCCCGCGGCTCTTTGAAGCTAATCTTGGATTATGGTAAATTAAACAAAATCCTACTCTACTCAGAATGTGAGTGCAGATCTTAGGGATAAAGAAGGTAGGTTTAACCGCAGGCCCCAGCCTCTCTTCTTAAAACTTTGCAGATGATAGCAGCTGGAACATCAGTTGGAACTTACATCAAAACATCTATAACTGTGCTCAGATGTAACCAGAGATAATGAGTGCACAGTTGAAAGCTCCCATAGTCGATATCAGAAGGGTCTGTTTTGTTGCTTTTTTGTGTGATTTCTCATTGGCTGGATAGAATGTAGAGTTCTTGATTCTGACTGGTCAGTCATTGTATTTGGTGGTCAATACTGAGCATGGCATATTACAACTCAAAGGGCATTAAATTAAAGCCAGTAACTGTACCATATCTCAGACATTTAGCCTATCAAAACATATATCATCTCATGTGTAGAACTACTTTATGTTACCAATTCAAATGTAATTAAACAATTGACCAGCTTGATGATGTCTAGTGAGCTGATCATTACTCCAAAACAAACCAAGACAAGGGGGTTCAGGACCCTGTTGGAAATCCACATACAAAATGACACACAGGATACACACCATTTCTAACAATCTTTATCAGTGGAAGCATGTTTTGGACTGGATTTTGCCCACCTCCTGGAGGGCCACTTGGTATAAATGAAAATTAGAAATGTTAATTTGTTTCCCAGTTTAAAAACCCATTCCCTTACAGTTTTCTCCAAGAGTTTGTTGTGATTTTTTTTCATATAAGTTATCTGCTTCCTTACTTTAATAAAACCCTTAAGTACCATGCCATCTGCTGCAAAGTTATTGTGGCATGTTAACCTTCAGGGTACAAAACTTAATAAGCTGTGACATATTTTTCATATGTTTGATTGCTTTTCCTGGATTAGCATGTGCAATTCGTTGCATGTTGTAATTTGCCTTAATATTATCAAGAATAAAGTAACTTTCACACCGCAATGTAGCCCATTCCCCATGGGCGCAAAGGCTAACTGTGAGGCTGGACAATATTAGGAACCCAGTTATTAATGTTGTAAAAGAAACTTTTTAGTTTTGATACTTATTTCAAAAGAAGTGTGGAGATAACAGATACTAAAACAACAAATGATCCACTATAAAATTATCTTAGCCTAATAAGACAAGGCATTAATTTGATTTCTACATTTAGAGGGTATATAAAGGTTTTAAAAGTACTGTTCGTACCAAGCGACTTTTTTTCCCATTTATTTTGTCAATTTATTTATCTTACAAACTTAGTCCCTAGGGCATGAAACTGTCACCAGATGACAGTTTGTTTACCAGAGCAGATTTCACAGTAAATTTGTTAACTATGACATGACATTCTCTTGTTTTGTTTTTTTTTGTTTATAGTTAACCCATATTTGAAAACTGAAAACAACAGTGTGTTGTAATGGCCTACATTATTATACTTAAAGGGACAGTTCAACCCAAAATGGAAATACTGGCATCATATTCTCTCAAAACCAATATATGTTTATTTTTATATTATTCAGTTGGCTATGGAATTTGGTTACTTTTAGGCTCAAGCATCACCAGTGTTTTCCACTTCTTCCACAGACATTTTCTGAGTGGATTTATAAAGAAAGTTTAACTCACTACGACACTGCTTAGCAAGCATGACTAAATGGTTTCAATTCTGCATGCATCCGCACATTACCCATAGAGACCAGACAGTACAGTAACGTGAAGTCCGAATGAACTAATGAACATGGATTACCATTCTAACGGCTTACTAAATGGTATCTGGTAAAATCTGAATATCAAGTAGACTATACAGGTCAATTTGTCTAGCTGTGGACTCATGCTAAGCCTTTATTTGGCTGAAAACTGGCTTTAGGAGTGTTAAAGTCTTGTTGTGTGAGCTTATGTGTGTGTGTGTGTGTGGCATGGCACTCAGAACTTCCTCTTGAGCGCCACTTCTTTCTCAGCTCTTAAATGGATTTCACATCATTATGCTCATGCCCAGAGAACCCAGGGCCAAATCAACCAAAAAGAGTTCAGCCATTAAAACGCGACATTTCCACAGCTCTTAAGGCCCTCTTCCCTCATCATTAAAAAGGCTGTGACTCACACGGCACTGACTGACGGATGGGTGCAGCCCTCAGGTCACTGTCTTTGCCACACATCCACAACACACACACCAAAAACCCTCCGTCCAGGTCCCAGGCTTTAGATAAAAACAATAAGATAAAAACTTTAGATTCCTCGCAAAAAAAAAGAAAGAAAAAAAAAGCAGTTTATTTATCCTGTGAATCCCTTTGAGGAACCACTGACCTTAAAACTGACCAGCACTCTCTGGAAAAAGAAAGACCCCTGAGGTCACATTATTAATACAGTCTCTTTTGTGTGCAGACACACATCAGCAGTGTCTAGTTATGCTTGAGCTACACAATCACTTAGAAATAAATGAAACGGAAATTTTTGGCCATTTTGTGATAATCTGCTCCATTATGCTTTTTTTTCAGTTCACTATAGTGAAAAGATTCCCTTTAATCATCCAAAAAATGGAAATTCTGTCATCATTTACTCACCCTCATGACGAACCTATTTGACTGACTTTCTTCTTTAGAGAGATGTTGAATAATGTACTGATAACTCTTTTTCATGTACAATGTACAATGAATCAAATGAAGCATAAAAGTAAGTAAAATAAAAATAGCTTGTCATAGCTCATAGCTTTGTGTGACTTCCTTTCAATGGCTGTTAACTTCTGCAAACAGATCATTGTGTCTGCTGTTTGAGAACTTGAGAACCCGATCAATCAGATTCATGAATTAATCATTCAGATATATTTTTGTCAAGGTTACAGTTACCATTGTTTCATCAAATTTTCTTGGCTGAAATCCAGCCACTTCAATAGGAATCATTTTGTGATGTGGAATTTCACATTAGTGCAAAAGATTTCCCCATGCAGATTTCAGTTGATCGTGCAAATTTAACACGTTTACCAACAGATCAGTGTCTTCTGTGTGATTTGTGCTTCCTACATCTACACTATTCTCAATAGACAATGGACCTTTAATTAACAATGAGTGCTAGTACAGATGTCATGTGACACAGACTTGGAATATAGCACGCTTTTTTACTTTTATGGTGCTTATTTTTTGTCATTTTGGAGTTTGGCAGCCCCCCGTCCCTCTTTACTTTCATTATATTGAAAAGAGTGACCTGGATATTCTTCATAAATTCAACTTCTGGGTTCCATGGAAGAAAAAAAAGTCATACAGGTTTGGATGTGCGACATGAGGATGAGTAAATAATGACAGATTTTCATTTTCAAGTGAGCTATTGCTTTAACAGTAACTGTTATGGGATCAGAGCAGCAAACCTTTCTGACAGACAGACGAAGAGACAGAAAATGTTTCGAATCTTTCCAGCCTTTCTCTCCTTCTTTCATTTTGTGCTTTCTTCTCACTGTTTTTCTGATCTGGAGAGGAGTAGGAGTGTTCCCCTGAGTGTGTGTGTGCGTGCGTGTTTACATCCATACACAGGGTTAGGGCTCTGTGGGGGTGTTAAAGTGGGGCACCCTCCAACCTTGCTCCACGTCCCTATGGCAAATGAGCTGTCAGGAAGTGTTGGGGGAGTGATGCGTTGCCCCATCACCCCTTCATCCCCTCCAGCACCAACAAAGCCTCTCTAGCCTCATCTTTCCTTCCTTCTCTCCATCCCTAGGCTGTAGTGTCTGTTTGGCTGTTTGTCGGCGTGCAGATGCTTCATGCCCACTCAAAGCACCAGGCAAACGGCATTCTGGGGGATTTACAGGCTTTGAAATCGGCTGTCAAACCGTCACTGTGAAACATGAAGCTGTGGAAAAAATGTGCCAAGAGAGTCACCCAAGTCTCCCGAGATAAGAATTCACTCAAGGCGGAGGGGAGATGAATTTGGGACCGGCGAAACTTTGACAAGTAAGCGCGTAAAAATATATAGTTGTATGTGTGTGACTAGAACATCAGTATTTCATTCTCCACAGCCCTTCCCGCAGCACAGGGCAGTTTCCCCGGAGGAATGTAGAATGCGCACAAACAGAATGCCAAACACGACAGGATATGATCCTTACAGGCTCACATCTGCACTTCAAAACCAAATGCCTTTCATATTAAGTGGAACTTGGGCTGTGTGGCCAATGGGAAGTCAGGCTGGATGGGAATATGTGGTCAACTTAACCAACTTGATGTTTCTTTGAGAACTTTTAAGAGTGTTTGTATGAATCACATCAAGTGTTTTCCTACACTGGAAAGGTCAACCTAAGGAAAAATGAAAACTAAGATTTTCAGAGTCTTGCATCATACAACTATATGTTACTGTATGTGTATATGTGCTGCCCTTTATGAAGACATTCTAGTTTTATATTTCAATTTATACTACTTTGTAAAAAAAAAAAAAAACAGACAACGGTACAGACTATTTTTTCCCAATAAAAATCCCATGGACTGAACTTGGTTAGCAAAATCTTCTGCGAAATTTCACAGGCAAAAAGGTTAATTGTTTATTGTGAATGAATAGCGTAGCGATGTATGAAGCAAAGAAGTCACTTTCAAACCAAGCACTTTCTGTTGGTCAACGCAGGTGAATCTGTGTGAGGAAATTTTTTGCCCTCACACAAAATTTCCATTCACGTGGATTCAACCATGAAAATTCTCCAAAATATCTCTCTGATATTTTCACACTTTTCTAAATGGCATTAAAATAAATTAAAATTATTAAAATAAATATTAAAACAAACAGATAGAACAACTTGCATAAAGACAAATAATAATAATAATAATAATAATAATAATAATAATAACAATAATAATAATAATAATGTGCATTTTAGTATTATTCATAATAATAATAATAATAATAATAATAAAACAAATAATTATTTTTTTTAAATAATATTTTAAACAATATTTAAACAATAAAAACTAAAATAAATAAAACTGGTACTGTTTTTAGACATTAAAATATAATAGTAATTTGTAACTCTATCAGTATTGTAACTTCAGACTCAAGCCATATCTAGGAAAATATAATAATAAAATAAAGATTTGGGGGTGGGCTCTTTTGACTTGGAACAGTAAGCAACCACCTGGAAACACCCTGACAACCAATCACAGCAGTCCAGCATCATAGCAGCGAGCTTCGCACTGATAAACACCACTCATATTTTTTTGCAGAAGTTGTACATCTAGTTGGAAGATGATTTTCGACTGTAGTAAGCTGGTAAACGACAGTTCCTCTCATATAACAGACACTCTCTCTTTACCTCACAAACATACATAAACTCGAGAAACAGCTGCATCCCTGAGTGTCTCCGCTATCAGGATTGCACCAGTGCTGCTCTGCCCCCTCAGAGTCCTGCAGCTAAACATGTGCTTATCACTGAGGAACGTTTGATTTGGTAAAAGCTCACACTGCTCAGAGTCAGCACACACACAAACACGCAATTATATACTCCTTCCTTTCCCTCCTCCCAATGCAGTGCTAAATGAATTTAAGATTTCCTGAATTAAACTAAAATCCTGCAGGACACAAGGGCATCATTACACATTTAGTACAGCTTTGCAAAGTAGGGCAGCAGAAATGCAGTTAGATCCCGCAAGTAAGGACTTAGGCATCAGGAGAATACAGAAAACCGCAGACCTCTGTACCCCGGGAGCGAGCATTAAGACGGACCCCTGCACTGCAAGAAAATCTCCATACTTAAGAATTCATGATTCAAAAGACAGCCAACTCAAATGCCCATGTTTACCACAAGCAGTGGTATTAAGAGTAAAAAAGCAAAGAAAATGTTCTCTGTGTGAAAATCTACACACAGAACTGACTCCAAAATAAGTAGGAAACACATATCGACTTTGAGAAAAAGTAACTCTAGGAATACATGTTGCATTCTTCAGTCCAAAATTTATCAATATTAGAAAAAAAAAAAAAAAAAAATTCCACATTCGGTTTGCTTGCAGGGGATCTGAAATACACAGCTGTGGTTCAATATGTGTGTCTTCGCATTGACTTAGTCAAAACAGACAGAGCAACTAATTCAGTACACAGCATTGACACAGCAGAACAACCTGACATTACAGGAATACAGACAATGCATCCAAACAGAGGAAGGTTTATCTGCGATTCCAGGCTCAGCTCACGGTGATGTGCTCTGCTGAATACGTGAAGTGAGAGAATTTGAGTCGGCAGCGATGGATTGGGCTGTCTTGCTCTCAGGGACACCCAGATACTGTCTGTGTGTGGCATAACTAATGTGTAGAGGAGCTCATGGATCACACAACACAACAGCTGTTCTGTGATAGAGCAATCGATTAAAAAATAGGAGACAACTTAAGATGGAGGAGTCGGGGATGTTTGTATGTGAGGAGGAGGGAATGAGAGATGGAGAAAGAGAGAAAAGAGTTTAGGGGCTGATGGAATGACATGCAATGCTATACAAACACAGACAAACTGATGCATTAGATAACTTGCAATCCATAACGACAGTCTCTACTGTTTGTTTTTTGCTGATGTTTTGTTTGAATGGAATAATTTCTCCTGTATCCCAGTATTAAATACAGTACTACCACAACATAACACCTACCCACAGATTCACTTGTCAATGTATTATTGTTTTCAGTGTCATCTAAAGTTAGCATGCAGCTAGATTCATTACTTTAACCAATTAAATACATTTCTTGATATATTTACAAACTGATCTGACAACCTTTCACTGCTTTCCAACTGAAAACAAATTCAGCGAGTTCATTCAGTGAAGAATTTGTCAGACTGATTCAAACTGGAGCTGTGTCTTTTTGTACAAAACGTTAAATTAAGCAGTTCATATGAGTCATTTGTTCATAAATCAGACTACACTGGTACAAGTATATGTTTGTGAATTGTATTTTTTTTTTTTTTTTGTAAATCTAAGTAAGCTGGTGGCGCGCTGTGTGTTTTTGATTCACTACCAGTTTATAGGCCTACTGCAAATGGAAGCCCATTTCTGCCGCATATAAAAACATGCTTCGGTAAGTCATAATTATGACATAAAAAGTCTCAATGACATAAAGACATTAAATTGGCATAATTGTGATATTATGATTTACCAAAGCATGTTTTTATTTGGTGGAAATGGGCTTTCATACATACAGGAAGCGTTACTTCCACCACGTGAATCGGACTAAACGGGCTGCGCTTTGTATTTTTCTTGCAATTCAACAGAAAGACAGCATTTATAGCGATACGCTTTTTCTTTATATCTTTCTTTCTTTCTTATCACAATTCAGAGTACACGTTATCAACGGGTGACATTAACTTTGCGTTGCGTAGACTAACTTTATATTAAGGATGGGTGGCGTTGTTTCTTAACTTTTAACAAGACGACAGTGGTCTGTTGTGAGGAAAGTTGAGAAGAGCGAGAACAGGTTCTTCTGTTATTACTTTTTGGTCGGGATGTAGTCTTTGTAAGGTCTTATTGTTTCGATGTTGTTTTCTATATCGAAGTAATGAACCTTTCGTCTAACATAATCTATATACAAGAAGTTTGTTTACATTTACTGCACAATGAACAGTCTAATATATTTAACCTACTCCATTTACTTTACATTTATATATGTATACGTAGTATATAATATATTATATCTATATATTATATATATAATATATATATATAAAATTTAGCTAATAGAAGTAGTAGATTAATTAAATAATGTTCCTTGTGGTACATGTCACGTCAAGTGAATAAAAACATGAACAAGACATTTTTAAAACAAAAAGATCTATTTACATTCTTCATTTGGTCTTGGGTTTTTTAAACATGTATAGCATTTAACATCATACAGAAAAATGCAAATAATATATTTTCCATATCATTTAATGAACAGAAGCCAAATATGATTAAAAAAAATCATAAATTTGTTGTTTTGTAGAATTTTGGGGCAGAATAAACAGTTCTAATGTCATAAATTTTGCTTTCTAAGCTAAGTTAACACTATATTTAACCCTTACTATATATGCACCTGCTAGTGTGATTACATGTTATGCTTATTTATTTGCTTAGGACAAAAAATGATTATAATAGGTTTTGAAAAAATTTGCAGCTTCACGAGTTCACTTAAATGTTTAAATTTGTATTATAGGGCTGTGACAAAGCAGAAATTTGGTTAATGATGAAATGTTCCTCCTGAAATTTCATTCGAAATTCCTTTTGTAAAATATCCGAGCACAGGTTGTTGTGCTCATCAACTTCTGTCTTTAAAATCAACTGTGCCTTTCTGACAGTCTGTCAAAAATAAAAAAAATAAATTTGAGTAAATTTTAAGTTAGTCAACATCTCTCACACTTCACATTTTCCTTCTTTGATGAAACTGAGCAAATAAACAGGTGTGTATCTGCCTTTATGCCATCTCTGTCTCTCTATTTCTCTTATCTTTTCTTGCTCTATCAGTCTCAAGGGGTATACAGGAGTGAGGGTTGTCACAGACATCTAAGCATGTTCTTGCATTTTGAACCGAATAATAAAGCAGACTCTATTAAATGAGATCCAAAGCCCTGATGAAGGAATGGGAATTTTGTGAAAAAAGTAAACATTTCTGTAGTGCTACCACTGACATATTTCTAAATTCCCTGTGAATTTATTCACGAATGCAATCTGTGTTGCACGTGAAAAGAATAGGAGTTGTGAAATCAAAGAAGTGCGACTAACACCTTAATATCAGCAAACTTCGAAAGTTGAAATTACTTTGGAGATGAGATGAGCCGACCTGTCCACATTTTTAAAGGTTATTGATGTCTGAACCTCTGTGAAAACCTTTTCCAGTAACTCATCGATGGGGTTTAGCGTTAGGTTTTGCTTTTAGGTGTAACTAAATCTCGACCTTTAATGAAAGAAAGCATGTAAACCGAAAAATTAACCACAGCAAAAGATGCTGTGAATGTCGTCTTGTTAAAAGCAACTGAGAAATCCCTAATTTCACAAAAAGCTATATCATGACCAGTTTCTTTGTGACTACTTTGCTGCATATCAGGAAATTACAGAAGTTCAATAATGGAATGGCGCTCTGCCTTAAATAAAATTTTAAAGGAATTACATCATTATGAGTGGGCTTCCCCATGGCGCTACTTCAAAGGAAATGTCAAAGCACTCCAAAATGGAGTGCCTCTGATGCCTCTTATATGATGCTACTGAAATATTGAGACTGCATTGCCACAAATCCTTTTCAACTTTAAGAAAAATCCTTAACTTAGGTTTCTTTCGAATCAAACTGCCTCCATAACCCTATTAAATAGTTCGACATTAGTACATTAAATCAAAGCAGGCTAGTTCAGTTTCCTAATAAACCTGGTATAGTACACTATTTGGCTCTGACGAATTGCATATGTTTTTAAGACACGTTGGATAAAAGTGTCTGCTAAATGCATAAATCTAAATATATTTCAGTACTGTACACATTTTTAAATGTTTTCTAAACATTTTTAAATGGTCAAGAGCATGCCTTTCCGAAAAAAATGTAAGCTTTTTCAACACTAGAACAAGAGCTTTCTCAAGGACCCTGATGGTCTATTTTTAACCCTACTCGTACTTTAAATAAATAAGGAAGACCCAACATTGTGTGAAGAGTGAAAACATTGACCTTAGAAAAACTAGGACGCAGGAAAATTAGGTACAACGGAAAGCGCAAGGTCAGGGATGTGTGTGTGTAAGAAATAACAAGTCCTTGGAAAAAGTGCCCAGATGCATCCAGGCTGTAATGATCTTGTCACGCTAATGCTGTCTGCTGGGCTGGTTTCTGAGTGAACACCGTTGAGGGATGTGGCTTGAAGTGATTGGGCATCAGGGGAGAAGCAGTGACAGTCCTGACTGTACCATCTGCTGAGCTCTGCTCAGGGCTCAGCCTTACAACACACCCTAACACGGCCCTCATCTCAGGTATGTCCTCCCTCTCCACTGATGGACAGATTGTGTGTGCGTGTGTGTGTGTGGTGGTGGGGGGAACAGAGAGGGTCTCAAGACAACTGAAAGAGGTCATTAAATGAACAATAAAAGGGTTTTAGAAGTGAAAAAGTATGGGAGCGACTCATTCCACTCTCTAGTTCAGTAATGAGAATATTGCTTTGGGAATTGTTAAAACGATTTCAGTACACTGAAACATTCACTCCCTAAAGAAAATCCCAAGTCTTCTACGCCCTGAGCGAGTGCATGTTTACATGCATTCATTTTTTTGTCAAATTCAAATGATTCCAATCCAATTTCACATTATTTACCTGTGTCTCTCAAAAGTATTGTAGGCCTAAATAGGTCATAGAGATTATTGGTGCCAATGATTTGTAGGATCTACTTTTTCCTACAATGTTTTTGGGACAAACAGCAGAGGACAAGCAAGCAGAAGACTTTTCAGTGCCATTACACCTTAATTTTGGTTGCATGCAAACATAACTACTTACTGTGATCGTTTTGGCATGTTCACTTTGACCCATTCAATGTAGAAACCCTCAAGTCATACGAGGCATTGTGCCGCAGTTTAGACAGCACCATTACACCATCAGCATTGATTATGCCCTTCGAATTTTTTGTTTTTTTAACCTGATCTTATAATTCAGCTAGAGTTGTAAAACTTTGGGGTTTATGTTTTCAGTGTCTTTGTGTGTATTAATGGATGTGTGCGCATGGTAGCGTACAGTCATCTTCTATCTTGAGGACTGTGTTTCAGGATATCCTGCTGAGCGGACCGTCTGCTTTGCTGTCAGACTGCAGTGTGTCAGTGTGTGAAAGCCGGTTGTAAAGCAGGCGCCCCTCTGATTGTGTGTGTAAGCATTAGTTAGAAATGTAATGTTGCGCTTCATGATGGGGTGTACTGCTGATGAGCCTGAACTTGTTTCCTACATAGAAGCATTAAACTGTGACAGTATGTGATAGATAGAGAGATACGAATAAAGGAAGAGAGAGAGGGAGACAGCTGAAGGATAATTAGTATGATTCTCAGATAGCATAATAAGTTGAGATCATCAAATCTGCATAATGAGAATAATTCACCCTTATCTCTATATGTTCATTCTAACGACTTCTTTATTTCTTGTTTTAATCTCTGAACACTTTGAGACTTATTAGTGGGGCAAGATGTGACACTTTTTACTTATGTTGTCCTCTAGGCTTGAAGAAAAGGAGGTAAAATATGCTTAATTATATTTAAGGAAGCTCCCTATGAACAAAAATGATAAGAAATCCTCAGAGATGCATTGTGGATGGAAGCAAATGATTTTGTGCTATTTGAATATAGACAGTTTACTAATGAGAGAAGTTTTATGCCGTCAGAATCCTCTGGAAATCACAGTGATTAAAACTTTCCAGTGCTACCACACATTATTTTTTATGATTATGATGAATTATTTTATTTTATTTTTTTAAGATATTTTTATTTCTTCTTATTATTTATGGTTAAGTACATTAGGTAATTTATTATTATTTATTTTTTATAATTGTAATTTTACAATTAAACACCTTAGGTACATTATTAATACATAATTTCATTTTGAATAAAATTAATTTTGCCTACCTTTTGTGTACATTTACAGAAAAAATAATTTAAGCTGTGCAATGCTTTCTGTCTTTTTTTTTTTTTGTATTAGTTATATTAGTTTTTATTCTGTTCCAACTTGGAGGATAATGAATAAACTATTAATTTCAAAATTGTATGGAATAAAAGATTCAAATAATCCATTTGAAGTATGAAGTAAAACATAAATTATTTTTACTTAGGCATGACTTAATGATCTCATACATGCATATATATATATATATATATATATGTATGTATGTATGTATGTATGTATATGTATGTATTTATGTATGTATATGTATGTGTATATGTATATGTATGTATATGCATGTATGTATGTATATATATATATATATATATATATATATATATATATATATATATATATATATATTATTATATATATGAAAAAATAAAACGGTGTGACTTCCTGTTTGTTGCTGCTGCGTGTTTTGAGTTTGAACTATTTTCTAATCCTGAAATCTATTTTACACACCATCATTTTCGTTTCTATAACGTTTGAATATATCCCCTATCGTATTCTACAACAAAAACAATCAAAGCGCCTTGTAGTTTTACTAGTTTTACTAGTCAACCCAAGGAAGGTTGCCGCTAATCTCGCTTACATTGCTAATACTCTATTCACACACATTACCATTGTTTTACTCACTGCTACTTGCTTTAATGGCGGATGTGTGTCTACCTTTGGGTGCAGGCGAGGACATGTTCGAGCTGCATTCGGTGCAGCTGGAGCTGGAGGCCGTGGAGAAGCAGATCCGCGAGCTGGTGGAGAAGCAGGCCCAGCTGAGAGAGCGGAGAGCCGCGCTGGAAACATCCCGGGCTGACGCTTACAAGTCCGGGGTAAGTATACAGCGCCGCTAACACTCCCACCACCTGTACTCCGTGTGTTTCTCTGCACAGACCCTGTGCACCCAGGACGCGATCTTCTCAGATGTCCTTCACTCCGGCACCAGGACACCACAGACCCTGGGTGCAGCAGCAGCGGAAGACGCGAGCCAGGCCCCGCGCGAGGACCTCTCCCCCTCCACTGCCTCCGGTCTTCGAGATCTCCACCCGGAACCGCTTCGCTCCCCTCCGCGAGACGGAACGCGACGCTGTGATCGTCGGAGACTCCATCGTCCGGCACGTCCGTGCTACGTTAGCTGAAGGTAAAGCGCACATTCATGCACATTCACTGTTTCCCTGGAGCTCGTGTTCTCGATGTTTCTGCGCAGATACCCGCGATCCTGAAGGACGACGAGAGCATCGGCGGGGGTGAACGACACCAGGCTGAGGCAGACGGAGACACTGAAGAGGGACTTAAGGAGCCTGATCGAGACGGTGCGCAGCGCATCACCTGCGGCGACGATCATCGTGTCTGGACCGCTTCCCACGTATCGACGAGGACACGAAAGGTTCAGTAGACTTTTTGCTTTAAACGAATGGTTATTGTCATGGTGTAAAGAACAGAAACTGCTCTTTGTTAATAATTGGAATCTTTTCTGGGAGCGTCCTAGGCTTTTCCGCGTTGATGGCCTGCACCCCAGCAGAGTCGGAGTAGAACTCCTGTCGGACAACATCTCCAGGACTCTACGCTCCATCTGATGTGCTCTGCTTGACTGAAACCTGGCTCAAACCAAATGATTATATCGGTCTAAATGAGTCTACTCCACCAAGCTACTGTTATAAGCATGAGCCCCGTCAGACTGGCCGTGGCGGCGGTGTTGCAACAATATATAGTGATATTCTCAATGTTACCCAGAAAACAGGATACAGGTTTAACTCATTTGAATTACTTCTACTTAATGTTACACTGTCAGATATGCAAAAGAAATCTCTCCTATCTCTTGTTCTGGCTACTGTGTATAGACCGCCAGGGCCGTATACAGATTTCTTAAAAGAATTTGCAGATTTCCTCTCAGACCTATTCTGTTGATAAAGCGCTAATTGTCGGAGATTTTAACATTCACGTTGATAATACAAATGATGCGTTAGGACTTGTGTTTACTGACCTAATAAATTCTTTTGGAGTCAAGCAAAACGTCACCGGGCCCACTCATCGTTTTAATCATACGCTAGATTTAATTATATCGCATGGAATTGATCTTACTGACATAGATATCGTGCCTCGAAGTGATGATGTTACTGACCATTTCCTAGTATTGTGCATGCTGAGTATTACTGATATTAACTATATGGCTCAGCGTTATCGTCCGGGCAGAACTATTGTTCCAACCACTAAAGATAGATTCAGAAATAACCTGCCTGATTTTTCTCAACTGCTCTGTGTACCCATAAATACACATGAACTAGATGAAATGACTAGCAACATGGGCACTATCTTCTCTAATACATTAGAAGCTGTCGCGCCCATCAAATTGAAAAAGGTTAGAGAAAAACGTACTGCGCCATGGTACAACAGTAATACCCATTCTCTCAAGAAAGAAACTCATAAACTTGCGCGCAAATGGAGAAAAACTAACTTGGAAGTTTTTAGAATTGCATGGAAAAACAGTATGTCCAACTATAGACAGGCTTTAAAAGCTGCCAGAGCAGAGCATATTCACAAACTCATAGAAAATAACCAAAACAATCCAAGGTTTTTATTTAGCACAGTGGCTAGATTAACAAATAAACAGATGCCACCCGATCTAAATATTCCCTCACAATTTAATAGTAATGATTTTATGAATTTCTTTACTGATAAGATAGATAACATCAGAAATACAATAACAAATGTAGATTCTGCAGCGTCTAGTACATCAGCTCCATTCATCACACCCAAAGAAAAACTGCAGTGCTTTACAACTATAGGACAGGAAGAGCTAAATAAACTTATCACTGCATCTAAACCAACAACATGCCTATTAGATCCTGTACCCACTAAATTACTGAAAGAGTTGTTACCTGTAGCAGAAGAACCGCTTCTCAATATTAACTCATCAATATCTTTAGGTCACATTCCAAAATCATTCAAGCTGGCGGTTATTAAGCCTCTTATTAAAAAATCACAACTAGATCCTAATGAACTAGCAAATTACAGACCCATTTCTAATCTTCCGTTTATGTATAAAATTTTAGAAAAAGTTGTGTCTGCTCAGTTGTGCTCCTTTTTGCAAAAAAATTATCTCTCTGAAGAATTTCAGTCAGGTTTCAGGCCCCACCATAGCACAGAAACCGCACAATTACAAATGACTTGCTTCTTGCGTCAGACCAAGACTGCATCTCATTGCTAGTTTTACTTGATCTTAGTGCTGCGTTCGACACTATAGATCATGACATACTCATAGATCGATTACAAAACTATACGGGTATTCAAGGGCAGGCTTTAAGACAGTGTTAATTTTGACAAGCATTTTTGATTTAGTCTTAGTCTTGAGACGAAAATGCTTAATAGTCTTAGTCACATTTTAGTCATTTGAGTCTTTCATAGTTTTAGTCGACAAAAAGTCATTACATTTTTGTCAACTTTTAGTCATTACTTTTAGTCAAACTGCAGTTACTAACATTTATTTAGGTAGCTATTTTATATGTAGTCTTCTAACAGAAATAGTCATTAATTCTTCTCTCTTTAGACCAAATCAATTAAGCTCATGAGAAATTTGAATCAAGGATTGAATTTGGAAAAACTGGAATAAATAATGACAATTTAAATTTTTGGGTTGAGATACAAATGAAACTAATTTTTAAGATACAGTAGGTTTACCTAACATGTTTACATTTAACATCTTTTGTTGGTTAACGTTAATGACACAGATAGGTATTTAATTAGGAATGCTATCCCTTTAAGACGGAAGGCATGCATGTAATACTGACACACATTCTGTTTTCACCCACCTGTTTACGTTCACTTAAGCCATAACTGACTGTATTAATGTGAGATACTCTACACGATGGACATACGGACTGCTGTGTGTGTATTTGAGCACTGAGAACTGATCGCGCGCTGTATATGAGAGCTGAAGAAGTGGAGCGTGCGCGAGAGAGAGCGCTTCTATCAGCACGATTCCGCCTCTCCCGCCTTCACTAACTTTAAGTTAATAGACAAAGAATTGTGACTCCCGGGAAAAACGGGACGTCAGGTCACCCTATCTCTAACCTGAGGCCATTGTTTCAGATCGCTAGTTTGCGTTTTGGTAGCCTGTCCATCCACTGCGTCTGTCATACTGAGACTAGATATGCAAATACCCCTTATCCGATTGCAATCCAATGACAGGGACGCACATTTTGAAAGACAAGACAGTTAACTTAGCCTATAGGATGTATTTTGAATGTCTGGTAGTCCTCAAATAATATTCTAGTCCCGTCTCGTCTTGATAATGAAGACGCGGCATACATTCCCTCATAGTTTTTATCATCAGATATTAGTTTTTAGCAGGTCAACGTCACGTCTTAGTCACAGAAAAAATGTTCGTTAACGAATATTTTTCGTCATCGTCTTCGCTGACGAAATTAACACTGCTTTAAAATGGTTTAGATCCTACATGTCTGATCGCTACCACTTTGTTTATTTAAACAGGGAGTCATCTCAGTTATCACCAGTAAAGTATGGAGTACCACAAGGATCTGTCCTAGGTCCTCTGCTATTTTCAATATGCATGTTGCCCCTTGGTAATATTATTAGAAAATACGGGATTAGTTTCCATTGTTATTCTGATGATACTCAACTATATATCTCAACAAGACCAGATGAAACATCTAAATTATCTAAGCTAACAGAGTGTGTTAAAAATGTAAAAGATTGGATGACCAATAATTTTCTCCTATTAAATTCAGATAAGACAGAGATATTACTTATTGGACCAAAAAACAGTACACAGAATCTCTTGGATTATAATTTGCAACTAGATGGATGTACTGTTACTTCCACTACAGTCAAAAATCTGGGTGATATATTAGACAGCAATTTATATATGTATATATGTATATATGTGTGTATGTATGTATGTGTGTGTATATATATGTGTATGTATATGTATGTATATGTATATGTATGTATATATATATATATATATATATATGTGTGTGTGTGTGTGTGTGTGTGTGTGTGTATGAGATAAAGTCATGCATCTCAAAGATCTTTTGGTTAATAATAATAATAATAATAATAATTTTATATATATATATATATATATATATATATATATTATTATTAACCAAAAGATCTTTGAGAATGAACTCAGTTAACATACATGCTATATATGGTGGAAACTCTCTGACCCAACTTACCCACTGCACTTGCACAATTATCCCACTTTGCCCCATGCTTGTGTGTAGTATGTGTGTATAATGTTTGCATGTCAGGTGACGCTGGTACATGCTGAAGGGTCTGAGATGAAGCTAAATGTAAGCAAAGTGCTGGTCTGATCACAAACAGACCTCACTAAGAGACTAATATACACAGGGGACTGAAAGAGACAGCTCAGCATGTCTATTAGGTTTCACTAATGCACACTGCATGCCGTCACACACTGCGGGATCACTTGAGATGGTACAAGTATAATTACAGAATGCATCTATCAGTGGCAAGCTCATACTGATGAAGCATCCTGATGTCCATATTGTCTAATTGGGTGTGTGCAAATGTCCAGGTAGTAATTGTAACACAGTAGTGAGCTTGAAGAACCATGCACATAGAGTCCCAATCTGTAAATGGCAGGCCATAATGTGTTTTTTTTGAGTGGTTCAGATCTCTTTGGGGTTGAATTTGGAGTATACCAGCGTCATTCAGCTTTAATGGCAAATACTTTTAACCTGAGTCACATTTACCTAAAAAAGAGAGAAGATTCATGACATACATGCTCACATAGAGTTTGAATTATGCATGAAAATTCCGTTTGGTCAAAGCATTACCCCATCAGTTCCACATGACTTATACATGTAGATGAAATCAGTGCAAAAACCCAGAGTAAAACGTCCACTCAGATATTTGGGTTCAAATGGAATTATTAATAACATCTAAGTAAATTTTTAAAGTAACAAATCACTTCAAATGCAAGATTGTGATCATATGCACGTGTAGCATGTTCTCACCATTGCAAACACGTTTAATCCAGTTTAACACAATTTCAGTACTCCTGCTTTGAAACTGATTAAAAATATGTCAGTATTGAATACAGATAAAAGAGAAGGTGTGATAGTGATATTCACAAATCAGTGACTTGATGACATGCTCAGCTCTTTCTTTCTCTCTGTCTTGCTCCCGTTGAAGAGTTGCTGAGAGTTTGAGTATTTCTTTCTATAGCTTTAATAATTCAACTCATCTGTTTCTAAATACCAAAGCAGTTCTCCACAGAATCTTTGGGTTTGTCAGATGTGAGTGCATGCAAGCGGGTCACAAGAGCGTATACACGAGAGGAATGCATTCAATACCCCATTTGATGATGGGAGTATAGCCATCTGTCCTGTCCCAAGAGCCATCCTTATTTAGCCCCCATTATGCCCCAACAAACACACTTCATCGGCCTCTGACTGAATCCATATCTGGTGACCCCAACCATTTGTTGAAGACTGCAGATATGCAGGAACTAACAGTGTCACAGAGAAAAAGCGGAATGCAGTGAGATGTAGTCGTTTGTCGTTGAGATCTGGTTTAGCTGTATTGAGTGGTAACCTGCTGTATAAGATGGTTGCTTAGTCAGAGGAGATGTCATATTTAATTTGATGCAAATGGAAATGAGGTTGAGTGATAGAAATACAGTCCACTGAATGATGAATAGTCATAAGTTCCTAGAATATCACAATTTCTAATTTTCACGACAAATGTTTTAAGAGCTGTTTTTATCCCTTAAAAATACATATTTTCAGTGTTTTACCAGCTGAATTATCTACACCTTTTTTGTCCATCATTCATTTGACATGAAATTAGAAATGCTATAACCTTCCCAAATCTTATTTTGGATGTACATTGTCACAAAGATAAAAGTAAAAACAAAAACTAAAAGAAACAAAAGAAACTAAAAAAGACAAAATTGAAAAAAAACTGAATAATATATTTACTGTTAAAATGACTTCACATTTTCAATGAATGCTGGAAGGTCTGATCTAAAGGGATAGTTCATAGTTTACTCAACCAAATGTAATATATAAAATAAAAGATATAAAAAATTCATTTTGAGAAGTGTTTTTGTCCATACAATGGAAGTCATTTGTAACCAAAACTGTTTGGTTACCAACATTCTTCAAATATCTAAGTTACAGGTTTGCAAGGACATGAGGGTGAGTAAATAACTGAACTATCCTTTTAATTCAATTCAATTCAATTCAAGTTTATTTGTATAGCGCTTTTCACAATACAAATCGTTGCAAAGCAGCTTTACAGGAAATTAAGTTTCTACAATATATTTATATATTGTAGAAACTTAATATATTTAACTTTTGGCGAAATTTGGTAGTTCTGTATGTTGTCTGAGGGTAGGCATCATCTGAGGTCCTCTGAGGGGTTGGCATCATCTCTTCTCAGGTGTTATGGATCCAGACTGAAGCTTGTGTAAATCCTAGTTACCACAGGATGTTAATCCCGTGGCAGAAACAGAGAAACAAATAGAGACATAATTAGCGTAGCTGCTGTTCCAACCAAGCAAAAATGATTTGTTCTATCCAAGCTAAAGAATAATAATGTGTGTTAGATCAGATATAACTGCAGTACAAGATTATGAGATGGATTATGTGAATGCTTGGCTAAAGAGATGTGTCTTTAATCTAGATTTAAACAGGGAGAGTGTGTCTGAACCCCAAACGTTATCAGGAAGGCTATTCCAGAGTCTGGGAGCCAAATGTGAAAAGGCTCTACCTCCTTTAGCTGACTTTGTTATCCTAGGTACTGCCAAAAGTCCAGAGTTTTGCAACTTTAGGGAGCGTGATGGATTGTAGTGTGGTAGAAGACTAGTTAGGTACGCAGGAGCTAAACCATTAAGGGCCTTATAGGTAAGTAATAATATTTTGTAACTGATGCGGAACTTAATAGGTAGCCAGTGCAGAGACTGTAAAATTGGGGTAATATGATCATATTTTCTTGACCTGGTAAGGACTCTAGCCGCAGCATTTTGGACTACCTGTAGCTTGTTTATTGAAGATGCAGGACAACCAGCTAGCAGTGCATTACAATAGTCCAGTCTAGAGGTCATGAATGCATGAACTAGCTTTTCTGCATCAGAAACAGGTAACATGTTTCGTAGCTTGGCAATGTTTCTAAGATGGAAGAATGCTGTTTTTGTAACATGGGAAATATGATTTTCAAAAGACAAGTTGCTGTCTAATATAACGCCCAGATTTTTGACTATAGAGGAAGTAACAGAACATCCGTCTAGTTGCAAATTATAATCCAATAGATTCTGTGTACTGTTTTTTGGTCCAGTAAGTAATATCTCTGTCTTATCTGAATTTAATAGGAGAAAATGATTGGTCATCCAATCTTTTACATTTTTAACACATTTTACATTTTTTTAGCTTAGATAATTTAGAAGTTTCATCTGGTCTTGTTGAGATATATAGTTGAGTATCATCAGCATAACAATGGAAACTAATCCCGTATTTTCTAATAATATTACCAAGGGGCAACATGTATATTGAAAATAGCAGAGGACCTAGGACAGATTCTTGTGGTACTCCATACTTTACTGGTGATAATTGAGATGACTCCCTGTTTAAATAAAGTGGTAGTGATCAGACAGGTAGGATCTAAACCATCTTAAAGCCTGCCCTTGAATACCCGTATAGTTTTGTAATCGATGTATGAGTATGTCATGATCTATAGTGTCGAACGCAGCACTAAGATCAAGTAAAACTAGCAATGAGATGCAGCCTTGGTCTGATTGAAGTCCTAATGCATCATTTGTATTATCAACGTGAATGTTAAAATCTCCGACAATTAGCGCTTTATCAACAGTAACCAATAGGTCTGAGAGGAAATCTGCAAATTCTTTTAAGAAATCTGTATTCGGCCCTGGAGGTCTATACACAGTAGCCAGAGCAAGAGATAGGAAAGATTTCTTTTGCATATCTGACTGTGTAACATTAAGCAGAAGTAATTCAAATGAGTTAAACCTGTATCCTGTTTTCTGGGTAACATTGAGAATATCATTATGTATTGTTGCAACACCGCCGCCACGGCCAGTCTGACGGGGCTCATGCTTATAACAGTAGCTTGGTGGAGTAGACTCATTTAGACCAATAGAATAATTTGGTTTGAGCCAGGTTTCAGTCAAGCAGAGCACATCAAAACTATTATCTGTGATCATTTCATTTACAATAACTGCTTTGGGTGCAAGTGATCTAATGTTTAGGAGCCCAAGCTTTAAAAATCGCTTTTGTTTATTTGTTTTGCATTTTTCTGGTTTAATCACGATCAGATTATTTCTAGATCCTGCATTAAATTTATATTTTGGCTTCACTGTTCAGGGAACAGAAACAGTCTTTATAGATTGGACAGCACAAGTATTTCTATCATTTAAGTGGGTAGAACAAAAGTCATCATAGCAGTTATTTGAGAATGGGCTTACTAGTCAGATGGGGTGTAGAGTCCTGGAGATGTTGTCCGACAGGAGTTCTGTTCCGACTCTGCTGGGGTGCAGGCCATCAGCGCGAAAAAGCTTAGGACGCTCCCAGAAAAGATTCCAATTATTAACAAAGAGCAGTTTCTGTTCTTTACACCATGACAATAACCATTCGTTTAAAGCAAAAAGTCTACTGAACCTTTCGTGTCCTCGTCGATACGTGGGAAGCGGTCCAGACACGATGATCGTCGCCGTGGGTGATGCGCTGCGCACCGTCTCGATCAGGCTCCTGAAGTCCCTCTTCAGTGTCTCCGTCTGCCGCAGCCTGGTGTCGTTCACCCCCGCGTGCAGCACGATCACGTCGATGCTCTCGTCGTCCTCCAGGATCGCGGGTATCTGCGCAGAAACATCGAGAACACGAGCTCTAGGGAAACAGTGAGTGTGCGCTTTACCTTCAGCTAACGTAGCACGGACGTGCCGGACGATGGAGTCTCCGTCGCGTTCCGTCTCGCGGAGGGGAGCGAAGTGGTTCCGGGTGGAGATCTCGAAGACCGGAGGCAGTGGAGGGGGAGAGGTCCTCGCGTGGGGCCTGGCTCGCATCTTCCGCTGCTGCTGCACCCAGGGTCCGTGGTGTCCCGGCGCCGGAGTGAAGGACATCTGAGAAGATCGCGTCCTGGGTGCACAGGATCTGTGCAGAGAAACACACGGAGTACAGGTGGTGGGAGTGTTAGCAGCGCTCTGTATACTTACCCCGGACTTGTGAGTGTCAGCCCGGGATGTTTCCAGCACGGCTCTCCGCTCTCTCAGCTGGGCCTGCTTCTCCACCAGCTCGCGGATCTGCTTCTCCACGGCCTCCAGCTCCAGCTGCACCGAATGCAGCTCAAACGTGTCCTCGTCTGCACTCAAAGGTAGACACACATCCGCCATTAAAGCAAGTAGTAGTGAGTAAAACAATTTTAATGTGTGTGAATAGAGTATTAGCAATGTAAGCGAGATTAGCGGCAACCTTTCTTGGTTGCCACGCTGGCGATGCTAATAGCGCGCTATAAGCTAATAGCGAACTCTAGAAATCAAAATAAAACTAGTGATAACAAGGCGCTTTGGTTGTTTTTGTTGTAGAATACGATAGGGGATATATTCACACGTTATAGAAACGAAAATGATGGTGTGTAAAATAGATTTCAGGGTTAGAAAATAGACGATAAAGAATTAATTGACGGAGCTCAAACTCAAAACACGCAGCAGCCACAAATAAATCTCCCTCAAATTTCAGATTGCTGGTCCATCATTAGGTTTTCAAAGACAGCTTTTTATGCTTTAATGTTGACTTTTGGTATACATCTGTGAACTAAACTGAAACTGATAACCAAAATACAAAATGCAATAAATGTCAAAACTAGTGAAACAAAAGCATCATCTTCTCCTAATAAGGTCTATAAACTCAGTCCCACAGCATTTCTCACTCATTTTGAGAGTCTCGCGGTTCTGTTCTACAGAGCTATACCACATGTTGAGCCGTATTGCACGAAGTACAGAGCCGCTTTGAGTCGTGTATTAAATGAAGTTGCGCTGTGTGGAAATGCAGAGCTTTCTCTGTTGCATGCTGCTCTGAATATTGCAGAGAAGCCCTTAATGCTGACAGAGCCAGGTCTCACAGGGAGGCTGTGTCATCGCCTCACACTGAATTACACCCTCACCGCCTGAGGGGAGAACGACAGAAGCGGAGCTTTTGCCTTCGTTCTCTAAAGCCTTCCTTCCTTTTGTCTTACTCCTGAATGACAGCCTGGGGAAAGTTGGCAGGGAGGGGGTGGAAAGCAAGCGTTTGAGGTGTCTCCTGCTATCACCAGCCTGCTGTAATGGTGTTGTCATAGAGGGGTGTAACGTGGAGGGAAGCGCTTATACTAAGAACAACTAATGAGACCTACTGTGGTTCAGCAGCACTGAAACTCAACAATTGCTTTTTCAACACATAACATGTATTTTCTATGAGAGAGAGAGAAAAAAAACAGCTTTATTTCCTCACTTTACCTCTCTGCAACCTTTCCTGCTTTATTTTGACTTCAGCTCTGCACAACCTCATATACTAGAACATGTTAATCTTCAATTAATGCCCACGGGCTATGTTTCAGTCGGCCCGAACCAATCTTTTCTTATAATTACAGATTCTCAGACCATTCTCGTCAAACGCTTCAAGGCAATGGAACCAAATCTGTACAAGTATGGATAAATCCTTGCTGTTCAGAAGGCCTGGAGTTCATTCCAAAGCTGCATCGCGCTGTACTGAGAGTGCTAGACAGAGTAATTACCCCTGAGTGTTTACCCGGTGCGCTAATTACCTCGGATAAGTATGTTTTGGTTGTGGTCTTCCAAGGATCATGGCTACTTTGGGGTTTGTACTTGATAATGAGACTCAGTCCAAAAAGCCGCCTTGCTGCCAAAGTAACAAGTTTTATCAGGCTGTAAAGTCCTCGTTGTGGTCTGTTCACATGCTCGCTGCTATTAAGGCTTGTAAACACAGCGACAGAGAAAATGAGCGTGTGAATGTGTGTGTTTTCACTTTCTGAATGTCATTTGAGTGTTTTTTATCAGCGATGGGTTCGGCTCCTCACTGAGCGCTCATCTGTTGTCTAGCTGTGCTTTTGCAAGCTACAGTACAAAGAAAACGCTTAAATGTTGTGGAATCCACCAATTATTCTCCATCTTTTGAGGCAATTAGCGCTTGCTTGTCGATGTCATTTCATTTGTCTGCCGTAGTGAAATTTGAACTCAAAGAGCTGGATGTGAATGTATTACTATACACCCAATTTGCAATGGGTTTTCATGTGATTTTCTGCAGGCCAAAATTGCATAGAAAACAAGTACACTGTAAAAAAATTTTCACCCGTTTCAACTTAAAAACTTAAGTTTTGTGGCTGCCTTAAAATTTTAAGTTAAATCAACTTAAAAGTACAAGTCATTTCAACTCACCATTTTAAATCTTGCCTATGCTGAATTGCTTTATTGAAGTTCATTTGACTTTAATATTTGCCGTTTCAACTTATTTAACGAAGTTAAAAAAAGTTAACATTAATTTTCTAGTTATGATAATGTAAACTTTATTTTAGATACAGATAAAAAAAAAATACACTACATTTGTTTGAAACATTTAAATTTTATTTTTATTTTTTATAAACAGGTTTTTAATATTAAGAACAGTACACAACTTGCCTGTGCATGCTAATGTGTGAATGCCAGTATATGTATACAACAAGGGCACAAAAGTAGCAAAAAACTGTTTAACAAAACTGTTTAGCAAAAAACTGGTTAACAAAAGAACTGTCATGCAAAGCTGAAAATATACTCATACCTCATGGGAAACAACCACTGTGACAAACTTGAGAAAAAAATAAATAAATAAAAAAAGTCCATAACAGTCCATTTTTTCTTGAACATTTAAAAGGAAAGGTGTCCTGCAGTGTACCATCCTAGTCTTCGTATTAGGAGGCCAGCTTGCATGCCCTTCTTGTATAAAGTGTCTCACCATGAGCCTTTAAAATCAGAAAATAACAGAGTAAAAATTACTAACAGTTGGTTATTCTATTTACACTACACGCTGACAAACTTCAATATACACAAATACTTTAAGAAACACATTCAATATTTTGAATAACAAAAAAAAAGTGATGGTTTAAAGCAAGGGTGTCGAATCCTGCTCTGAGGGTCACTGTCCTGCATTGTTTAGCTCCATCCTTAATTAAACGCATCTAAATCAGTTAACTAAGGTCTTACTAGGCATACCAGAAACTTCCAGGCAGGTGAGTTGAGGCAAGCTGTAGCTAAATTCTGCAGGAGAGTGGCCATCCAAGACAGAGTTTAGACATCAAAAATCGATGTAAATATGTGATTCAAGTTGACTGAGATGTTAAACAAATCAAGATACACGTTTTAAACAACAAGGGCTGCTGAAGCTGTATGACCACACTTTACAAGCGCTATGGCAGCAAACATTTCGCCAAGTTAATAAATAGTAGCAAACATGATGGCAGATTTTTGATGAGGTGTGATAGAGGCTTGGCTTTCTGATTACTATAAATGAACGCGATGAGGTGGCAACAGACAAAACAAAAACTGTGTGTAAATACACATACAAAGTTATAAAGGATTTGTTCAACCAAAAATGAATATTCTGTCATCAATTACTCACCCTCATATAATTTCAAACCCATAAGACCTTCGTTCATCTTCAGAACACAAATGAGGATATTTTTGATGAAATCTGAGAGCTTTCTGACCTTCCATTGGCAGCAACACAACTGACCCATTCAAGGTCCAGAACGGTAGGAAAGACATCATTTAAGTAATCCATGTGACTCCTGTTTAACCTCAATCTTATGAATCAACACGAGTGATTGCTTTGTGCAAAAAAAAAATATTTACCACTTTATTTACAATAAAATATTATTCAAAGCTTGTTCATGTTACAATGTCAACTCTAGCGTGAACACAACACACATGCGTCATGATGCTCTTGTGAGCGTGCGCTGCAGATCAATATTTTTTAGAAAATAAAGTGGTAAAGTATGTTTTTTGCTCAAACAAAACACTTAAGTTGCCTCATAAAACTGAGGTTAATCCACTGGAGTCACATAGATTACTTTAATGATATCTCTACTACCATTCTGCACCTTGAATGTGGTAGTTGCGTTCTTGCCAACGGAGGAACAGAAAGCCCTCGGATTTCATCAAAAATATTTTTGTTTGTCTTCTGAAGATGAACTGAGGTCTTACAGGTGTGGAACGACATGAGAGTGAGTAATTAATGACAGAATTTTCATTTTTGGATGAACTATCCCTTTAATAGGCCAAACCACACTGACCGGTGGATCTGCAGCTCCAATCCCAGAGACCTCGTTTCCTCGCTCCTACATCTTCCAGCCCATGACCCGGAAACCGATCAAATTCAGCTGTCTAATGATCTAATGATAGAAATGTAGGAAAAAAAACGCAAAAGTCGTTCAAATGTTGGCTTATCTTTATAAGATATGGTTTATATTATTGACTTAGGACAGAAATGCAAAACTTACCCTTCATCAAGTCTCAGACTCACAGTCAAACATGTGCCTGCAAAAAAACAGAAAAACACAAATGTATGGGGGAAAAAACCTTTAAAGTGGTACAAATATTGACTTATCTTATGATATAGTTTATACTCTTTATTTGGTACAGAAATGCAAAACTTACCCTTCATCCAGTCTCAGACTCACAGTCAAGCAATGCCTGTAAAAAGAAAAAAAAAAAGAAAAAGAAACATTAACATTAAATTTGTAACTTAAATTTACTTGTAAACAACACACACACAAGCAACTAAATTTCCTACACAACAGCCTCATAACCCATAAATAATCTGAGCTGCCTAGTAAAAAAAAAAATTAAATAAATAAAAATATTAAGATGGATGGTGATGTGCTCGGTCATAGCCAACAGAGAGAGGTAAACAAGAAATTGTTAGTTACCTGCTAATTACAGTTATGCCCAAAAATGTACACAACCCTTTTACAGACTTTTTGTTCATGATTAAAATATGACCGATTTATACAACATAATTTTTTTTGCATTCCCTGTTACTTGTAATCTGTTACCAGTAAGCAATTTGCAATCGTAAAACAAACTTATATATAAAATATATGATGACCAATAAAATAACAAATGGCACTGAAAACGAGCTTGTGAGGAACAGATGTAAGTTAAATTTACAGTGCGTTTAACTGATTGTCATGTTTAACAACATGCCAGTTGTTCGGCTGACAAAAACGTCTGTCTAAAAAGTAGTCATAAATGAACAAGGTTAACGATTGTTTGAATCGTGGTCTCTTAAATCATATTAAGAAGTTTCATATGTTCATCTAGTTTGAACAGAATAAACTTTACTTACAAAACTGGTGATGATTAGTTCATGCTCGTAGAAAACAGCTCGGGGATCGTCTAGTTACCTCTAGATAGTTCACTTATATTATCCTAGCTTGTATGCACGGTTGATAAAATTATTAAAGTTAACGTTACGCTTAACTTTACTCAGTAACGAATACCTCATCCGCACGAAGCCTGACTGACTGCGATAACGTTAAACTTCCAGTGGCGCGAAAACACCGAGCCTGCTCAGCAAAACCAACCTGTACGCACTTTAACGGTAAAATACACCTATAATCGCTCAAATTGCCCATTTTAACGATGTTTAACAGGTGGAGAAACTAATTTGTTTTAAATAGGACTTGTAACGTTACATTACAATCTGCAGTGCTAATGTACAGCACACCGGTCACCATATCAACTGCAAAACTTGAGAGGTAAACACAGTTCGAAAAACGATGACAGAACATAACTAATTATACTCTATTCTGCTAAAATGAACAATAATCTCCCTAAAATTATGTTACACAAGCATTTACTCACCTCATCCTCGACGCTGAATGCTTTTTCGCGCCAACCAACCGAACGACTGACAGCTTCGTCAAGTTCATGAGCTGTTCGTCTGAAATTCCTCCGCGATTTAGTTAGTTCGCTGTATAGTCTGTCCGTTGTTTCCTTGTTTTCATGTTGCACTGGATGTCTTTATGTATTGAACATGAGTCTAATGTCTAGATTTGCTGAATATTTTTATTTTTTTTTTCTTGGTGGAAAGGACTCTGATATTGAATTCGTATACAAATTTGACTCCCGCGCATTAATCCATGTTCAGAGATCTGGCCGGTTAGTGCCAATTAGTTAGAACTTAAAATGTTAAGTTCATTGAACTAAATCGGGCTCTTTGAATTTCAGTAACATTACACTGACTTAAAAATCAAGTTGAATCTAGTTTAACTTATTAAAAATAGTTGAAATTGCTTAAATTATTTTTATGAGTTAAAATAACTTAAAAACATAAGTTGTCGTGACTTTTTCATCATATCATTTTTTACAGTGTTGCTTTATAAAGTGAAATCTCTAAAGCATTATTAACATAGATTATAGAAAAAATAATTTCTATCATAGAATAATAGGCAACAAAGTCATCACACACTCTCAGAAAAAAAGCTGCCACTTTTCATTTTCCGTCAGTCTTAGTACACGATGTAACTACAGAAGAGTCAAGCTTTAAATAGGAAAATTATCGAAACTCTTTGGTCATTTTTGAGCGAGATGCTAATGGTCTAATCCGATTCAATGAACTATGCTAAACTGAGTTAAAAGTGCTACCGCCAGACCCGGAGATCGGCTGAATGGATTCAAAAACGGTAAAACTCAACTGTTTAACTCTAGGAGAGTTGTAAAATGAGCCTATTTTCCAAAAAAGTGGAGTGTTCCTTTAAGTAGCACTTAAGAGCCACTTTCTAAAGCATTTTTGAAAAGGCAGAAGAAGTAACCTTGCACATAGAGAGCTCACTTAAGAGCCAAGATCCATTGTTATCAGGAAACAGGGCCCTGGAAGAGAAGCTCGTTACACTAGATAATCTGGTATTATCTCCATCCTAATCAGCTTGTTGATGATAGAGTTCAGCAAAACACACTGGATGATAAGCTCTCAAATGAGTTTCCTTTAAACGCTAAAGTCGCAGGACTGAGAGAGTGTAATCTCACAGTAAATGAGGAATCTGCTTTTTTTTTTTTTTTTTTTGTCATTACTGGTCCATCTTGTCACTGCTTGTCATAGGTGAATTGTCTTGTCATCTTATTTTACTGTTGATTATTTTAGTATTTTATATTTGATTATTTTTGTATTTTTATATATTAAATAACTGAACTAAATAATTATTTATTTTATAATAAGTTATATATAATCTAGTTTCAATTTAGTTAATTTCTTTATTTATATTTTATACTGTTTATTTATACTCTTCATTGTCTTGATGCTTTTGCATTAGCAAGGGGGTGGATGTATCCCCCTAATGTTCCAATAAAACTGTTAGCAATACAAATGTAGCATTATTCTGAATTAAAACAAGTTGTCACACTTAAACTGAACCTGAAACACACAGAGAGAAGAGAGAGAAAAAGCTAGTAGCTAATTGCTGTAATCACTCTCCTCCTCCACTTAGGTATCATTTTGTTTAACTCTTTCACACACTCTTTATTCAGAGCCTGTGAAACTCCTCTGCAACACAGTGTAGACGTGGTAAACAAGTTAACTTAGAATTAAAACTTAAAAATAGAGCAAATCTCTAAATTAAGCCTTTGTTTAAATGAATGAGAGCACAGTCTACTGCAACTCCTCTACTTAAAGGGATAGTTCAGCCCAAAATGAAAATTCTGTCATCATTTACTCATGTCTTGTTATTCCGAACTTGTATGATTTTCTTTCTTCTGTGGAACACAAAAGAAGGGTTTTTTTTTTTTTTTTTTTTTTTTTGTCTTTTGTCCATACAATGAGAGTCAGTGGGGTCCAAAAAACATATCAGCATTCTTTAAGAATATCTTCTTTGTGTTCCACAGAAGAAAGCAAGCCATACACTTTTGGAATGACATGAGGGTGAGTAAATGATGATGGCATTTTTCTTTTTGGCTGAATTGTATCTTTAAGGTTAAACTACTCTGTCCTAAGGGAGCCCTGATCTGTAAACATGCCCACTGTTAAATCATGGGAAAATAATTTCTTAGTCAATCAAACATTGATCCGGATTGATCTGTTTCTTTCCTTCGGTAGCCATCCCTCCTTTTGTGACTGAGAGACAGATGTCTGTCTTTAGTGGACCAGCTGTGTGTCTGCACTCCCTCTCTCCTCTCATTGTGGAACCTTAAACCTCCTTAATCGCTCACACGAGACCTTGTTTCCTGAGGGAGAAAAGTAGAGAAAAGAAGTTATTGATTTCTTTTACTCTTCACTGAGGAAACAATAGAGGTGGGGAGGGGGTTTTTGTCTCTAAGAAGTTGTCGTGTCAAGCCTGTTTTATTTGAACAATCATGAAGAAAAATGGAGAGAGAGAGAAAAAAACATGCACACACATATACGGTATTTATAATCTACGTCTAAAATAGAAATAATTCAATTCTCTCTCCAGACAACTTTGTTAAAACCCTTGGTTATTGTGATCTCAAATTTGTAACAAAAATGATTAAAATACAGCCGTGATTAAAATTCAACTGGGGACCTCTTTCTTCATTTATTTTATTTTTTTATTTATTTATTGCAATTTCTCAAGCCAGTGCACTGAAAAACAACTAAATTATGTTTCTTTTTTTCTTTTTCAATCAAATTAAAATACTCATTCCAACATAAGAGGAAAGAGATGATTCGCTGGCTTGTCTCCCTGGTGACCGGAGTATAATTTGTCATGAAAAATTCAGCCAGCATTAGTAAAGACACAAATTACCAGCAAACATAATCAAGCTGATTTTCCAGTCCTCTCATTCTGTCTTATCTCTCTTCTGCTGAGTTATGGAATTAGAAGCACAAAGTTGTGTTTCAGTGAGTGAATCGAGGGATTTTACCCAGAGCAGAGGTGGCAGGTCATCCGTAGACCCACCCAGATCTCAGTGTCTCCCTTTCTCTCCACTTTTGTCTGCCCTCTTTTCCCTAATAATTTCAGGGGTGAGATGTGCTATTAGCACCGAAACATTAACAATATCACTACAAAAAGACATCATAATTATAACAGTTGGATTCATTTTGATTGTGGCAATTGGGCTGATTATGCGATTGAGGAGATTACAGAAAATTACTGTATGTCTCTGCACCTCCTTGTGATGTGTAATTAGGAGATTTTTACCTTTTCATTTTTACTACACTGATTTCTGTGTGTTAACGGTGACCACTCTAATTATCCTCTAGATGACTTTCAAATGATGGACCTGTGATAGGAGACAGCTGACGGCGATGCAGTTGGACTTTCAAGCGCTCTAGAAATGTATTACAACTTTACTTGCATATTGTTTTGTTTAAAAAAAAAAAACAAACAAAAAAAAAAACTAAGTGGCAGTGATGAATATACAGTAAAACTGTGGTACAGATAATAAATAATATTACATGTACAAATTATAAAAGTGAAGAATAATGTACAGTCACAGTTTCAAGTGGTCCAGGAAAGCTTTACAACTCGCATATTGTCTCTGAAACACTAAGTAGCAGTGATGAATAATAATAAAAAGAAAAAAAATGACATTAAAAAAAAAAAAAAACTATAAATGCTAAGTGGCAGTAATGAATATACATTATAACTGTGATACAGGTAATATAACATAACATAATATAATATAATAATATAATGTAATATAATATATATTATAAAAAATATAAAAAATAATGAATCATGTATACAGTATAACTGTGGTAGAGATAGTATAATATAATATAATATAAATGATAAACAATTATAGACAATTATAAAAATAATGAATAATGTGCATACAGTATAACTGTGGTAGAGAAAAATAAAATCTAAAATTAATTAAAATATAACATTACATAAATTATTAAAAAGAAATATGATAAAAGTAAAGAATATAGTACAATCCATAAAATAAATCTGACAGGATGAACAGCTGAGTGTACATCATATGCCATAAATTGATACACACACACACACACACACACACACACACACACACGTATACATATACATATATATATATATATATATATATATATATATATATATATATATATATATACACACACACACACACAGACACACACATATATATATATATATATATATATATATACACACACACACACACACACACACACACATATATATATATATATATATATATATGAAATAAAATCATATATGAATATATATGAAAAAAAAAATCATTATACTAAAGTGGTCCTTATAAAAAGAATTACTGAAAGAAAACTGCCTTGAACTATTATAAATACCATGCTGAGCCAAAACTTTAAATGGAGTTAAGACCTCCTGTAGGTCATTAAAAAAACGTTCATTAAAGAACCCAGTCGGTGATTGCAGTGTTCCCTCCTTGCTATGCCAAGCCTTCCCTCAATGCGGAGTTTATAATTAGAGTACCATTTCCAACTCGGGGTTATTTCAGAGCCAGCCGCTGGTCTCTGAACACTGTGGTTGTTTGGAGAATGTCAGTGTGGATAAAGATATGTGCACATCAAAACACTGTGTTGTAGCCTATGGAAAATAGAGCGGGATTATCACCAACTGCTCCTCTGCCTAAGGACTTCCAGAAAGACACACTCTTTCTCCAACTAATTCTGCCCTGGTGCCAGCTGCCACTGCTAAAACACCTCCTGAGGAAGGCCTTTCCCTTAGTGTACAAGTGTGTGCTTTGATGGCTGTTGCTTCACGTAAAACAAACTTAAGGTTTTGTTATTTCATGTTGACTTTAAGACTCCCGCTTTCATCCTGTTCACTTATGCAAGCGCTCAGAACTTTTTACAGTGCGGTGCTCAGTCTAGTCCAGTTTGATGGCCCTGAAGAGAGATCACAGATTGTCTCAGTCTGGTCCCTACTGGAGACACAGTGCTCATCTGAGCCCCTGCTGGCACAGCTAGCTGTGGTTATAGCTTCTAATTACTCTCCGGAGAGAACTATTGTCGTAAAGGGAGATGAGAGCAGATATCCCCAGGCTCCCTGCTCTCCAAGAGCACATTTAAATAAAGATCACGCTCCAAAATCAAATAAATCACACGTGCATCTTGTACCGCTGAATGCTAAGCATGGCTAAAATATGTTGCTTTACAGTATTGGTTTCTTGTGTACACTCACAGCTCCATTAGGAAGTTTCAAGTACCTCATCTACACAAATCAGATATGTCTCTATTGAACTGGATATGATTTAGCATTATTTTTAATGTTAATTAAGTGTTTAATATTAATAAAGTTAAACAATTTATTATTGATACTGTGGGTGAAAAATTTATTCACAGGGTAGAAACACATTCTCCTACAAATGAGATCCACACATTTTATAACAAAAAAATTAATGGGCGAAGATACCTATAAGTCACGCTATAAGTTGCTTATAATTTAAACAAGAACTTTTGATACACTACAAGCTTTTAACAAAAAGTGGCTATTGACATTAAGACTACTTTTTTATATGAATATAACTATCCAATGATGTAATTTCTAATTTAATTAGAACTGCAGGTTCCAAACAATTTTAAATGAATAAACAATCCCAATTAGGGTAACATCATCAATCTTGAACTGATACATTTACACAGAATTAAATTAAAATAGTAAAAAAAAAAAAAACTGCCTAATTTAATTGAAATGCATTAAATATGATCTGATCTCATCTGATCAGAGGTGTGTTTCCCAAAAGCAACTATGGAAATAATAAAATAATATGTATAGATTATTTAATTATTTAATATTGCGCTTTCGTATAATTACCACTGTCCATTGACATAATATATCACGAATTAAAATAAAATAAAATAAATTGTAATTTCGTGTAGGCTACTCTTGGGGGCTCTCTGATGGCCACGGGGGCCCTAAGCAGCCACTTAGTTCGCTTATGCCGGCTCTGCATATGTATCGTATTACTGGAAAAATTACACTGCTTTTAAAAAAAAAAAAAAAAAACAGTGATTGCTTATTAAGTTATTAGTGATGCTACTTTTAATTAGTTAGGCTACTCCCTAACAATGCACTTCACTAACGCAATCTATTATTTTTGTTCTGCTTATAGGTATTACTAGGCAAAATCAAAATCTTTCCAACTACCCTCTGGGATACACATACTTCAGGTGTATCTTAAATGCAAAGTAATTCCAGTACCTGAACTGTATAACAGCTATAATTCAAAGTTCAGCAGTCAATAAAACAGATGAATATTATCTAGACCCAACACATGTCTAACAGCGTTGATACAGGTAAATCTGGTTAGATGCGTGTCTGTATTGAGAGGCTAGTTTTGCACAGTGATGATCTTCCACCTTGAATGTGCCCCAGGCTTGATGCTGATTATATGAGACTGGCATCAGTAGCCGTCTTCATCTGTTTTTGAAGTCTGGCTCTCTTTTAATCAATAAGATCAGCTCGGGGCAAGGACGCATTCACCCTGTCTCAGATCATCCTAAACACAGCTGACCAACTGCAAATGCCGCCATCATCGGGTCTGCTAGGAGGGGATTGTGGGTGTTTGAGGGAGAAGTGATAGGAATGATTTCACACCTTGCACATCACGATGGGTGTTGCTCCATGAAGTGTTAGTTCTTTGATCTTTCTGAAGGACAAATGAAAATAGAAGAGGCAATAATGATAATAATAATGACAGATCATTACTGAACATGGCACTATAATGGCAAAGAAAAATGAGAGGAAAAACGGGTCAACGTTTTGTTTTAGATGCCTCGAAGAAGATTCAGATAAATCACAATAACATCCCCTAATGAGAACGCCAGCACTGGTTTCACAGCTAAAACATCAGGGAATTTTGTTCCTCAACAAGGCAGAATGGGAGTGAAGAACGCACTTATTTCCAAATGCAGTAAGTCCATGGAGACAACATAAGCTCTCTCAAAGAGCATAAAAAGAATATGATCAATTGCAGTGTCAAATTAAGATGAAGAACATTTAAAATTTAAAAAAAAACAAAAAAAACAAAAAAAAAAACTATTTTTTATTGTCCACCATAAGTCTATTTATTATTATTTTTTTTTTTACCTTAACAGCAACTCACGGCCCGCAGTTAAAGAGGCCCAAGAATAGCTGAAAGATCGCCATTCCGCGTAATGAGGTAAAAAAGTGCCATTTATATCACAAAGAGTGGTGTGAACAAATGGAGCAAGTTGTTTGTGCCCCAAACGTGATTATGCACCCCGTGGTCTAATGGTTTATTTTTCTTCCCGTACGTGCCTCTGGAGCTCTCTCAGTATTAGACTCTGCCCTGCTTTCAAGCCCCAGCACAGATGTTACAGTCTAATTAAACAGAAGCTCACTGTTGCTGCATTCACTGTGAGCAACCAGGCAGAGGGTGAGCAAGAGAGGGAGAGAGAAAGAGAGGTTTTTGGATGGTTTTTGACCCTGGGTGGTGGTTATGAAATATTCATCTGACCAGAGTCTTTTTAAGATTCTTTAAAGTAAGAAATCTTATGTTTTAAGTATCAATTTAAGGACTGCCAGATCTGCTTTCCTCAGCCTTTTGATGAATGTCTGTCAAGAAGGAGCGAAAGAGAGGAGAAAGAAAAGATAAAAGGTGCACCAAACAATAGAAGCAGACATTGTCTAATTAAAAATACAGACAAGAAATATAAAATGAAACTAAACAAAACAAAGCACAAATTGGCAATAAAACAGTGCAACAAAAAGCCAAATAGATAGATAGATAGATAGATAGATAGATAGATAGATAGATAGATAGATAGATAACAAAACTTTACATGCAAAACATAAGAAAATAAAGCAAAACAAAAATATAAAGCAAATAAATAAATAAAACAAAGCAAAACAAACCGCAAAGCAAAAATGCAAAGAATACAAAACAAGCAAAACAAAAACATAACACACAGAAAAAAAATAAATAAATAAAACACACACAAAAAGTAAAACAAAAACACATAACAAAACGAAACCAAGCAGAACACAAAACAAAAAACAACACTTCTGGGCAAAGGATGTATTCCACACAAAAAGACTTATGCTTTGAAACATGACTTTAAAACAAGTTAGAATTTTGTTTTTATCTGGAAAGTGAATTTACAGTATAACCCCTGTGAAAGTACACATCAAAAGCTATGAGCATTGTTTATGCCATGAACCCAATCCCTGCATTAAAGCTCAAAGCTGTGTTCTGTCTGAGAGGGACATGTGTAAGCCAACTTTGTGAGTCTGTGTGTGCAAGAGAGAAAGAGAGAGAAAGAGAGAGCCAGAGAAAGGAGGAGGTGGTGGAGGAGGATAAGGATGCTGAATTAGAGGAAGATTTTAGAAGATCTAAAATGCATTAGAGATGTTACAGAAGCATCTCCCTTAAGCTGGAGTCATTGTGTGATTTCAAAAGTTGCTTCATTTGTTTTTTTACTGGAGTATTTAGCCCTGGATTTCAATTTTATGCATATTGCCCACAGCTTTCTCAAACGCTCTGCCAACACACTCTTTCTCTAATAAGGCAGGCAAGCACAACATCTAATTGAACGAAAGAATTTCCAAGCTGAAAAATCCTGCAAATATCCTGTTTTGTTTTTCCTCTCCCAACAAAATTTGCATGTATATATCCTTATATGTGTGTGTGTGCGCGTGTTTGTGATTGGCCTTTAAGGTGGGCTATTTTTTTCCAGCTTTCCTTTGAGAAGCATGACAGCAGACCTTTAAAGAAAGAGGGGGAGAGAAAGGGATATGGAGAACTTGAAATCGGAGTGGAGAGAAATATAGGCAGAGGTTTAAAAAGAAGAATGGAAAAAGGTGAGAGAAAGAGAGGTGGAGGATATCATAAAGGCAGAATTAATGGAGAGGTGAGGGATAGAGAACAAGGGATGATAAAGGACAGAGGGGAGGCGAGCGCTTTTGTTCACGGCACAGGACTCAGGCTTGCCAGCTGCTGCGTATGGCTCTGTAAGAAACCTGATCTCCCTTTCTCCTCCTCTCTCCTCTTGCTATTAAAATAAGGGATGAATTAACCCCACACTAACCCAGGGGGGAAGAGGAATGTGAGGGGGAGAACCGAACTTCAGGAAAGAACTTGAAAGTGTCTACATGAGTCTGTCTAATTGCCATGTGTTTATGAAATATTTTAGGTTCAGTAGAATAGGCTCAGTCGGCAGCATGAAAAGTGTGATGTTAATTATCACAAAAAATAATCTTGATTTATCTCTTAAAAATAAATAAATAAATAAAAAGAAGAAGAAGCAGCATAGACCAAGGATACAGTGAAGTACTTATCATGGAAGTGAATTTCTGGAGAATTTTGAAGCAGAAATGTTAAGTTTATAAATTCATAAAACCACTTACACTACCATTCAAAATAAGGGGGTCTGCAGTTTATTTTTTATTTTTTGGAAAGAAGTGTCTCATGCTCACCAAAGCTGCATTTATTTGATCAAAAATGCAATGAAAACAGTAACATTGTGAAATATTATAATTTAAAATAACCATTTTCTATTTTAATACATTTTAAAATGTAATTTATTGCTGTGATGGCAAATCTGAATTTTCAGAATCCATTACTCCAGTTTTCAGTGTCACATGATCCCTCAGAAATCATTCTGATGCTGATTTGGGGCTCAAGTAACACTTATTTTTATTATCAATGTTGAAGACGGTTGTGCTGCTTAATATTTTTGTGTAAACCACAACAGGAATCTTGTAAAATTGTAAATGTCTTTACTGTCACTTTTGATCAATTTAATGCATCAGAAATAAAATAAATAAAAATAGAATTCTAATGTCTATCAAATGAATAAAAAATGTTTTTTTAAAACACATTTTTCTAATATTTCTGATATTATATTTGTGGAAATCAGTAGAACTCAACTTCTACTGAATATTCCCTTAATACTGCCACTCACACAAAGTGCTCAACATACAAGGAGAAATGAATGTAAAAAAACAGCAATGTAGTGCAAGAAAGTAGGCCAGGTCAAGAATGTGTGTTAGAGTGGACAAAACTGTGTGTGAGTGTGCTTTGTAGATATGAGTTGGGTTTTGTGGTCAGAGTGGGTGGTGAGAAGCCATATGGTTGTGTGCTCAGCCTGAGTAGAAAGCCCCAAAGGTGGGGGAGAGAATTGGTCCATCGCTCTGGTCATCTGGAGCTTTATCCCTCAGAGAGCACAAGCCCTAAAATGGTCTTTCCCTTTCTCTGTTCTTCTCCTTTCATCCCTCTTCTTCAATCCTTTCCCTTCCTTCGGATCTTCCTGATCCTTATTACTTTCATATTCCTGGTAGGAGCGTGAGCCTGAAAAAGAGAGCAAGTTCTTCATCTGTCATGCCACACTCTCGGGTGAAAAGGTTACTGGGCGGGAGGTTAAGTGTGCTGCCGGGACCGCGAGTGTGTGTGCGATGGGGGTCCTCTATGGAACGCAAGATGGGTCATTTTTCCAGTCTGGAAAACAAACACTTGAGACGAGAGGATGAAATCTCTGGTCGGGGGGTGGGGACAACAGCTGTGACCCAAATATTATTCTCTTGATTGCTACATGCATTCATACAAACTCTGTTTCTATTATTATAATCTTAGATTTGGTTCCTGTAGATTGCTTCTTTCAGTAGAACAGAACAACAACTGGAGACTCATTACACATTTAAAGGGATAGTTCACACAAAAATGAAAATGAACCACCCTCATGCTGTTCCAAACATGTAAGAAGATATTGAAAAAAAAAAAAAAATGCTCAGTGTTTTATATCCATACAATAATAAGTCAATGCTCTTCCACAGAAGAAAGAAACTCATGCAGGTTTGAGATGGTGTTATTTTAGTATTATGTATTTACTATTAAAGTATTTATGCATTTCATATTTTCTGTTTTAGTTTATATTTACAAGTTTAGTTTTACTAATTTTGTTATGTGCTTTTGTCATTTTTATTTAGTTATTAGTTTTTGTTTTACATATTTCTATTCAGTTTTAATTCTTTTTAGTTTTAGTAATTTTAGTACTTCAAATTAAGCTTACTTATATAGGTTGCCAAGGCAATAAATAAATAAATATTTATTATTTTAGTTTATTTCACATAAAAAATTATTCAGAAAAAAAAAGTCCAGAAAAAAAAAAAAAAAAAAAAATCCAAAAAGACAAAAATATCTTAAAATGAAGCACTAGTGTTGTAAGACATATATACACCATTATTTGCCAAATATGCCATATCAAGAATCCATATTGGATTATGTCTGCTGACCAACATTGATCCAAACATTCTGCATTTTTAGTAAAAACAGGCATATTCACAAATAGCGGTGTATATTTTTCTTACAACAGTAGTGTGAAGGCTTTTAATGTATTTTTCCTATTTAAGAAAAGCAGGAAAGAAGGAAACAGAAAAGAAAAATCTAATTTGGCGCCAAAATTTAAAGCTTTAAACCCCAGTCCGAACTAAAACCTCAGCTGCTGCACATTAATATCTCACTTCAGCAGTCACGTTCAGCTAAAGCCCCTCTACTTATGGCTTAATTTAAACACTGGGAGACAGCGTATTTACATTTCTCCCATTCTTCTGCGCCTAGAGCTAGTTGTGTCCTAACACTCTCCGAGTTGAGCAACCAGCGGCCGAGTGTTTCCAGTGCTGCAGCGGTCACGGTCGAGTGTGACAGAATGAATAATAAATGATAAACTTTCCACCACAGTAATAACAGTTCCACCATCCGGTGGAGTGACACAGAAACTCCAGAGAAATCTAGTCGAGGAAATCCTGGAGAACTTCACCTTGGCACCATGCATTACCTGCTCAGATCTTTCTGTCAGTTATGAATTAATCTCTGTGCTGTCTCTGCTTCTCTTTCATTTCATTTCTTCCTGTTGTGTGTCAGTCCCTGTGACTGGCTGGTTATACTTGAAATCCTTCCCCTCTCTCTCACTGTCAGTCTTCCTACTTCTCTCAGCTTCAAGAGTTCAGGGTCAGATCCACTGTTTGCAGTGACTTTCACACAAGCAGAACTGGGGATGGCTCTCAGAGGGGCCGGGCTGAAAGGCAGCCTTTGTCTGGGAGAGGAGAAGTGTTCACATCTGGCAGAGTGCTGGCCTGGCTTGGATGATGGAGGGTGGCTGCTCGGATTGCTGTCTGGCTTTGCAGAAGCCCACAACTCCGGCTTTAATAGAAGCAGCGAACGAAGGCCCCCCTCCTCTCTTTTAAACCCCGGAGGTTGTGAGGATTTGGCAATACTTCTAAGCAGCGATGGGTTAATTGTTCACTCCGCTGTCTTGTGGCGGCTTTTTTCTTGACGTGCCCCTGGATTCCTGTGATCAGAGAGAGTGGAAATGCTTTTCATCGCTGTTCAATGGCTTTTTCTATTTTGGAGCAGTCGACTTGTGCCAGATCAGAGGGTTAGAGCAAGTTCATAATCATTAAAGACCGCATGCATGCCCAAGCATATCCGCACACAGAGTGTGGATATTAAGGCCATTTTTTTTTTCTACAACAGCATTAATGCTTGGAAAATTTTCCTCCCTTTATCGCCCCAAAAACTTCTTACCCTCATGGGACGCAACAGCACAGTTGCCTGTCTCACACTTTCGCTGACCTTTAAAACGTCCTTCATGCTCTGTAAATACTCTTCCTTCCTTCACAACACACTTCTCATCTCAAAATCCTAACCTGAAAACTCCCAATAGACCCCCTTTTTTAAGCGTTAGAGCCCAGACTTTGATTTGGATCTAAGACCTAATTCAAAAAGCTAGCTTGTCATTTTCTATATTAGAGTTTCCCAATATTTTTCTTCTTAAGTAACTCCAATCCCCATCTGTAATGCTCAAGTATCCCTTAATCTACCACAAAGCATAAAAGTGTTCATTCATCTTGTTACTGTTGCAGAAATCTACACCTATCCAGTGTCTTTTATGCTGAGAGTCATCCATACAAACATTATATTAACATGTAAATATATATTTATCAAACTGTATCCTGGCTTGTCCTTTTAAAATAAGTCAATAACAGATCAACAATGCTGTTTATCAACTGCTGAGAAATATTAATAACTATTAAAATTGGTATAATACATATTACTTTAATTTTGATGTTAATATCAATTAATAATAATACTTTTAATATTGACATTATTGAAATATTCATGTATTAAAAAGTCAAAAGATTAACACTGCAATAATAACAGTATCAATAACTATAAAAATTTGTATCAATACACGATGTTAATATTAATACAACTGACATTAGTATAGAAATGTAGAATATTTATATATTAATATTAAAATGTAAGTATATATTTCATGCTGTCTCCAGGTCTTTTAAATACTTTTAATTAAGTCATTAAAAGATCCACAATGCAACTTGATCTTTTTGTCAGACTAAACAAGGAAATCTCAGAAAGGGTTCTTGTAGAGTTCAAAGTGACAAGCTTCAAGCTTTTGTGACAGCAGGAAAATATTCCACTGGCAGCACTTTGTGGTTAGCATCCCCCACTAATGTCTCAAATGCGCAATTATATCTTTCAGCAAAATCACTGAAGTATGCAAGACTCAGAAGGTCTTACATTAGAGGGTAATGGCCCTTGCAAGAAGGCGAGGGAAGGTGTGCATGTATGTATTTTAATTGGAATATAAAGTGACAGTTGCAGAAGAAACGTAAAGCCACCTTACACTGCCATGGAGTGACTGAAGGTGCATCTCTCCATTTAAAAGCAAAACAGAGTAAATAAAGAGTGACAGAGAGACTAAAGCCTGAGACCCTCTCATTAATTGGTGCATGAAATCAGAGCCTCTCTCATGAAAGGGAAAGTGTCAGTTCATAGCATAACAAAAGACAGGTGGACAGGTCTGTCAATAACAGAATAGGGAGAAAGCACTGTATTTGATTTTTTCCTTTCCACTTGCTATATTTGCTTTATTCCCCCCCCCCCCCCCCCCCCTCCCCCCTCCCCCCTTTTTCACTTTTTAAGAGAATGTAAATGTTTCTCTTTCCCCCTTTCCTTCCAATTTTCACATTTCCTCTTCTTTTTCCTATTCTATGCCTTTTTCACTTTATCGTTTCCATTTGCTTTTTAACTTTGTTTTCCTTTACTGTTTTTAATTTCTTTGTCCCATTCCCATTTCCTCCTCCTTTTTTCTATTCTCATTTCCGCTTGCTTTTTCCTTTTCTATTTCCTTTTGACATTTCCACTTCCTTTTTCTCTTCTTTCCTATTCTGTTTTTCTATTTACTTTTCTTATTTCCCTTTTCATTTTCACATTTCTTCTTCCTTTTTTCTTTTCTTTCTTTTTGTTTCACATTTCCCTTTCCCTTTTCCAAGTTTATTGTCCTGTTTCCTTTCCTTTTCTTTCTTTTCACTTTGAGTACAGCTAAAAAAACAATACCTTGGCTGGTCTGTATGCATGTACTAGGTCATACTCATACAGAGCCGTGTATGATCGGAGCTGCACGACATTTGCTTAATCCTGGAAATTCACATTGAAGCTTGTTGTAGTTTACCCGTAATCTCCCTCTGTTCCCTACTTCCTTCTTCTTTGCCCTCACAATGGGGAATACTACATGTTTGTAATGCTAATTTGTCAAGAATAAATATGCAAGAAAAATTCACAAACGTGAAAAAAGTCCCGCAGATCTGCTAAAGCAGGGGGGAACAAATGAGCTTTAGAGATATTTGAGGAAAATCCCAACTTTAGTCACAGCATGAGGAAAAACACCAGCGGCACCACACACAAAGCTCAGCCGCCCATGCGGTCAGCTTCACAGAAACAAGGCCACAGCCAAGGTCAGAAACAAGCCTTTATGGAATATTCATTGACCAGAAAGTCATTATGTTGCCTTATACAATGCCAGAGCTAAATCTGAAGGGGCTGTGAATACATTGATTACATACATGATAAATTATTGAATCTTTGTACATTTGCTTGATGTATCCCTGTAGGGCTGGATGCATGAACTTGAGTAAAATCTAATAAAAACTGAATAGCATCCCACTAGCTCTGGCCTTCTCCCTTAGCTAATGGCTCCAATGCAGCGCTACTCGTCTCTGACCCTCTGGAGGAACCACAGAGCAGAAGACAAATGTGCTTCAACTCCAAAACGTGGCAAAACCAACGAGTCTGAAATCTAATAAGTAAGGCAGATCTGAGGAGTGATGGAGTAGGTAGAGGTATGGTGCTATCAGTCAGAGAAAGTGTGGGAAGAGGAAACTAGAGAGAGAGAGAGAGAGAGAGAGAAGGAAAGAGAGGACAGGTTAAAGGAGCTTCCAAATCCTTGGCCCCATTAATGTTTAACAAAACGCAGTAATGAGGATAGAGCAGACCTCAAAAGGCACACAGAGACATGAAGATGAAATATTTGCTGAAGCCAGTGCAGTGTTTTCACTGCACTTTGAGTGATTGTCGGCCATGTTTTATTCATGTGGCATTGTTTATGTGGTTGTGACTGATACTTCAGCGGAGAGGAAGATCACCACTCACAAACCGACAGCTAATTATCCTCACATCTCTCTCGCTCTCCCTTTCTCACTCTCTCTCTGGTGCACGCTGAGAGTGAGAGCAATGTGCACATAAGTGACACGTGAGCTGCTTGTTGTGATTTGGAGATTTCTTTATTTCGATTTTTTTTATCCATTTGCAGTACTTCTTTCTAGTTTCTTTTCTCTCACCAAAGAATTATTCGGATGTTATCCACTTTATAAATAAATGTACCGATTTGGAAGGGATTAGGATCTCTGTATAACCGTTGTGGGCATTATGGTAGATCAAGTATTCTAGATCCATGCATCACAAATCATATTCAATAAACTCACCAATTCGGAATTCTGAGAAAAAAAGTCAGAATTGCGAGATGTAAACTCAGAATTTTGAGAAAAAAAAGTCCGAATTGCAGGATGTAAACTCAGAATTCAGAGAAGTTAAATTGTGAGATTTAAACTCAGAATTTTAAGAAAAAAGTCAAAAGTCAAAATGCGAGATGTAAACTCAGAATTAAGAGAAAAAAGTCAAATTGCGAGATGTAAACTCAGAATTCTGAGAAAAAGGTCAAAATTGTGAGATGTAAACTCAGAATTTTGAGGAAAAAAGTCAGAATTACAAGATGTGAATTCAGAGAAAAGAAGTCAAATTGTGAGATGTAAACTCAGAATTTTGAGGAAAAAAGTCAGAATTGCAAGACGTAAACTCAGAATTCAGAGATAAGAAGTCAAATTTCGAGATGTAAACTCAGAATTCTGAGAAAGGTAGTCAAATTGCGTGGTGTAAACTAAATTTTGAAGAAAAAAAACCTTCTAAAAAATTTAATTTAATGCACCAATTTAATGCATCCTTGACCAATTAATGCATCCTTGCTAAACGGAAAGGTTTCCATAAATGAAAGTATTCATTAAAAATTAATTATTAAAAAAAAGAAAAAGAAAATCTTAATCAACCCAAGCTTTTTTAACATTACATATACGTAAGTAAATAAATCGTTAACACACACTTGTCGTTACAAAACTGTATATCTGTATATCACTTTATATCTGTAAAGCACAAAAGATGATCATTTGAGCAATGTTTTTATCCATCCATCCATTCTGGTTTGAGCACTTTGTATGCTTTTGTGTACATTTTATGATTCAAAGTTTGTAAGTTCTGAACAAAACCTCAAGCAGAGTAAGTGCATTAACATAATGTATTTGTGTTCTATCTATTGGCAACATCTGCTGCCATATTTTAGGCTACCGTGGAAGATAATTTCTAGAAGATGCTTCGGCGCTTAGCATTCACACAGCCTCCAGAGAGACCGGAAAATGAGTAGAGGAAATAAAAATGTTGCAAACTTTAATCCAAGTCTCCTTGATTTTCGCTAACTAGATCGACCCCACTGAAAATCGATCGGAATACGACTAATAGGCTCTTAGAGAGGTGTGATATATCCTGGTACATTAACATTTACACACGCAGGCGCTCTTGTGCGCACATACACCTGTCGGTACTCGTTTTCGCCTCTCTCTGAGCTGTCTAATGGGCCTTTAATTGATTGAATATATCTGAATGGATAATAAATCACAGCCTTAAGAACAGCTCTATGTCTCTGACATCCGTTAGTGCACTAGAATATTGCTCCAACACTGTTAGCATTGATTTGACCTGTTTTAAGTTGGCGGTAAAGCTCATCATGACATAGCTTTAATAACCTCACACTCATATTCGCATCAGGCGATTGCTCCTCTCTAAAATGATTGCCTCTCAAATCAAATCAAGACAGTTTTGTTCATACCTTTCCGGGATGTTTCGAGACAGGGGAGTCTCTCCCCCCTTACGCTCAGCTTTCATCATTAATCATTTGAAGATGCCTGTTCATATGATTATGTGTTTGATGATGCAGCTTGGTGTAGACAGAGCTTCATAACCGGTGCTGTTTCGCACGAGGGTCACGCCATATCAGATCAGTGGGTTTTTAGCATGTTTAATCAAAGGCTAGACTTTTCCTAATGCTGTGAGAAGACTTAAGCGCACACACTCGGAAGGTAAGTGTGAGATGAGCTGAAGATAACGACAGCAGATTCCGTAGATGTGGAACATTAGAGGCAGAACATCAGAAATCTGCTGCTCACAGGAACATCAAAGAAGAGTAATTGAAAATTACATGACTCCCTCTCTCCCTCTGCATTCTTCTTGAGCGTGAAGAAAGAAGATACTACATGTATCTGTGTCTGTCGGGCCCCTGAGCCAGAAACTAAGCACGTCCACAGAGAGCTTTTAAAAAGCAGTGTGACTAAGTGCACGCGTGTGAGCCCTGCAGTGGAGTGTATGTTCCCAGTAGCAATACAGTGTGGGACGGGCATCTGAATGCAGGTGTGTGGAAGAGCAGTCCCCTAGGTGTTCTCCCTGTGTTCTTAAAGCAAGGAGGGTTGGGAACTTAATAAGCGCACCATAAAATATCACAATTTGAAAGGCTATGCTCTTCTGTCATACTTTTCTCTCTCTCTTTTATCGCTTTCACACACACACACACACACACACACACACAGATATATTAGCCCTTTAAAAATACTGGTGAAGCTGCTTTGAAACTTTACCTCACCAAGCTACAAGCTACTCATGATAAAAGAGTTTAAAGGAGTTAAACTACAGTTAGCCACCTCTTTTAAATGAATAAATAAATAATTAAATAAAATTGCTTTTCTCATACACAAAACACGTTTAAAAAAATAAATAAATAAATAAATAAATAAATAATATATATATATATATATATATATATATATATATATATATATATATATATATAAATAAAATAAAATTCATTAAACCCACAACAAAGATAAAGGAAAAACATTTTCTAATCAATAAAAGTGAGGTTAAAAATAAAGTTTTCATTATTTTGAAAAACTAGCCAGCAGCACTCACTAATAAGTACATTAAAGCTACTTAAGGGAGCAAACTATTTTTAAATGTATAACTATGCGATTATATAACTTATGATTTAATTAGAGCCACATTTTTATAAATAAATAAATTTAATAAACTAGAACACAGCCTAATTTATATAACTGAGCATACAGCAGTTAGTATAGCAGTTTAGAAGAACAAAATTTAACTCATTATCTTAATATCGCAATGAAGATCTAAAATGCCATGCAGGGAATCAGACTTTCTAACTCTGCATATGAGAGAGTGAGGGCATTTAGGAGGAGGTTGGATGATTGCCTCAGCTCGTTCAGGCTGAGTGTTCAATATATTGTGGCATTAAAACAGCAATGTTTTGGTTGCACTACATGGGCTTGTTGGAAATAGTAGCTTGTTACTGAAAAAAAAGCAACATTACTTTAGAAACATCTGAACTACTGTCACTCTAGATTTACACTGTTGTATACTTTAAAAAAAAATACTGAAAATGTATGATTTTCATTGCATTACATAAATCATCAAACCAAGCGTAAACAAATGATGCAAGAGCTTTTCTGGGAGGAGAGAAACTGTTGGAAACCATCTTTTAAAAATGATTTTAACAGTTTATCTGTTGCTAAAACCAGACTACTTCTTATGAAATGTTTTGCTTGAGAAGTGTTCTTGTGCTATGTTCTAATAAACGCCACTTAATATGTAACACAATGTCATTCGCACTTTTTTCATATGTAGCTAGTCCAAATACTTTTTGGAGGCCCTATAAATCCATGCAATATAACACGGTGCACTTCTTTCACTTTTCACTTTCTTTTCACTCAGCATCTTCATTTCTCCACCGGTGACCCCAATTATTCGTGGTGCAAAAACTGAGCGTTTGGAGGTCTTTGAAACAGGCCCTCTGCTCATTGAAGGCAAACAGCACAATGCGCTCGCAATGATGAGGTGGCATCACTGTAGTTTAAAAGCAGCCAGGAGCGGCCCGCTCAGAGTATACCAGCATAAGATGAGCATTACAATAGCCTGGAGACGACGGGCTTTGCATTATTCAACAGTACAGGAAATACGCTTCAGGATTACAGCAAGAGTCCCTGATAATACGAAAACACACACACACACACATAGATCCACATGAGGATCTCTAAAACAATGAGGTCTGATGGGCAGACTGTAAGTCTAGATGCTTGGAGTATAATGGACGGTAAAACGCAGTCCTTGAACAGAAACCTTGAAAATGGACAAGGCCTCAGGCTGTGAGTGTTCACGCACAACTCCTCCCTTCCATTGGAGTTTCGATGGGACCACATACATTTTGAAATCTGACCTCTCTCAGTGACTTTCACTCACCCAGAGAGAGAATGAACAATGATAGACCTGTGGGCGCCCATGTGATCTCTTTATGAAGCCTTCAATTCATCCTTTAACCCTGTACGTGAGCACTCAAGGTGAAAGAGAGAGGTCCTAGCACTAAGAACGGCCCTTTCAAGCAACCCTTGTGATCATTTCGGTAATGATAAAAGAGTTCTACCTCCAAGCCATCTTTCAAATGATCATTGTATACACACACGCATCCCCCTGAGAACAGTGAGAATGAGTGAGAAACACACACAGAGCTGGTAAAGATCAAACAGAAAAATTGCTCTGCTCCAATGCCTTGGCTTTAAACAATGGATGAGCCGGGATGAGCACTCTACTAACATCACCAGAACGTTTTTATACGAACACTGTGGGAAGATTTCACTAAGAATGGGTAGCATCATTTATTTGCATGCATTGTCTTAGCGCCGGGTTCACTAAAGGAATTATGCAAATCAAATCACGCTCAAATGTGCCCAAAAAATATGTGATGGACACAGTGCTTATTTTGCAAGGACTGTACAGCATGAATCAGCTCTTTAAAATGCAGAATATCTACTCAAGATGTATGCTCTTCAGTTGTAATGCTCTTCACAATCATTTGATGGATAACTGCTGCCATGATCGATAGAAAATGTACACAAACATCTTATAAATGAAATTATTTACTGCCTGCTTTCTGCAGGGGTTTTTTTTATTTAGAGATTTGAGAAAATATTATCAGAAAGAACATGTTAAAAAAAATCAGTCACACTTTATATTAGGTGGCCTTAACTACTGTGTACTTACATCAAAAATAAGTACAGTGTACTTATTGTGTTCATATTGTATTGTGAAGTACGTTTGCTGCTATTAAGGTGGGATACGGGTAAGGTTAGGGACAGGTTTGGTTTTATGGGTAGGTTAAGGGATGGTTCAACAGTATAAATGTAATTACAGATGTATTTTTTTAAATATATGTACAATGTAAAAATATGTACACAATAAGTGCATTGTATCAAGTAATTAATTTAAATGTACATACATAGTAGTTAAGGCCACCTAATATAAAGTGGGACCACAAAATCTAATATAAATACACAGCTCATTGTTATTTCAGCAGTTAGCGCCAGGTTAAACTGCACTCTGGTAGTTTTTTTACTCTGAAATACCATGTGCAAAAGTGGTGAAACTGTTTAGGGAATTCACTGCGTGTTTATTTTCATATAAGACATTTTGCAGAGCATGTGCAATCTGTTTGAGATCATGAGATTGTCAAGGCCTCACCTCTCTGGAGACAGGCCAGAGAGCTGGACTCAAAAGTGTGTCACACTAGACCAAATGAGATCATAACCCTTAGAGCAAATAAAATGAAGTTTTCTTCAAATGATAAACATTTGCAATGCCAATGTCATGGGTTCTTTTTCCAGGGAACCTTCAATGCACCTTCAGTGGCCTTTTAGGCTCATCCAACAGAACTTTAAGAAACTTTAGTGTGGTTCTATCATGATTATCTCCTGTCAATCCTTGAACTGTCCTGTCAAAACAAAAGAAAAACACACGCACACAAAGCTATATGTATATATGTGCGATTTTGAAATATATATGTATGTGCGTTCTGATCAAAAACACAGCAACACAGCGATATTGTAAAATACTATTACAATTCTAATACAAGAAACATTTGTTATTATCAATGTTGAAACAAGTGTGCTGCTAATTATTTTTGTGGATTTTCAGGATACTTTGATAAAGTTCAAAAGAACAGCATTTATTTGAAATAGAAATGTCTGTAACACTATTAAGAAATATACACATTATATATGGCTGAGTTTTCGAAGGCTTGCCACTGTAGTGTTGAGGCATGCTGTAACTATGGAAACGCATTAGGAGATCATTTAATGTGAGCGAGACAAGCCAAACAGGCCGAGGAAATGGAAAACAGATGAACGGTTGTCATGAGCAAAATTCCTCCATGCAGACATCACACAAACGTGCACTCTGACACACTTAGCACATATACACATGTGCATTTTCCTCTAATGCGACTCATAAATTCATACAGAATTTGCACAGGGAGTAATCCAGCTTACTGTCCGTGCTTAGCTTTCCTTTCTCTCTCCATTGTCTGTCTGGACTACAGTGACCATTCTGAATTATGGATGGTCTCTCACTTTTAGTGACAGTGACAAAAACAACCATTCCACTCGGCTTTTACATCTCCCTCAAGCGTATAATACCTCTTTCCCTTGGCTTATTGTTGTCCCACTTTCCCTTCTGCTCTCTCTCACACTTTCTTTTTCCCTCACTTACCTTGTCTACCCAATTCAGTGTAAAAGCACCATGATATATAAAAAGAAACACCTAACATGACCCTAAAAGTTCACCTATAAATGAAAATTCTGTCATCATTTCTGAAAAGGCATGAATGGAGAATGTAAAGGACACTCTTTTTCACATATAATAAAAGTGATTGGGGATCTGGGATGTCAAGGTAAATAACAACACCATAAAAATCATATGAAAGAAAGTCACAGGAGAATGAAGGTCAGGCAGCTTCACTCAGACTTTAACTTTTTGTTCATATTTATGACTTTTTTTATATTTGTAAACAAACAGCACTTATCTCAAATTTCCTCAAAATGCCCGATAAGGCCAGTAGTTAAAAACAAGCTGCCATTATTGTGTTGCAGATATCACACTAACAAAGCCGCTTTACAAGCTCATTGTTTAGCCGTAACTTCAGTCTGCCAACAGACGGTTTACGCACTGCAACCTGATTTGTTTTTGTTCGTCTTTCCTACCGTTTTCTCTTTTTTTTTTTTGAGAGCTCAGAATGGGAAACTTGGACAAACACACACACACACACACACACACACACACATTATGGGCACATTTGTGCGTAATTAAGCCTTGCTTTGTCTTTGTGAAAGTTTTGACATGAGCAGATCAGGCTTTTGTCTTCTGCACTGTCCAGGCAAACTGCAACAGGGACAAACTGCCTTTTGTTGAGCTTTGACATTCTGCTGGAGAGAGACACAAAGACAAAAGAAGCTTGGAGTGGGCTGAACTCCTCCTTCACACAAACACACACACTTAAACCCAAGACTTGAAGGAGAACAAGTGAAGTTTACAGCAGTAAAAGTGATTTGACATATTACGGAATAAACTTAATATGACGAAGAGCTGTACAGGGGCTCAACAAATTACATTTTTTTCTAAAAATTAAATTGCGACTCGAGGGAAAATTAAGCAAATGTTTTTGTCCATATAAGCATATTTTTTATATATTTTTCATAAATTTTATATATAAAAATGTGTGTGTTTGTGTGTGTGTGTGTGTGTATACATATATATATATTGTATACACACACACATTTGTGGTTGGTTTCTGTATGTATGTATATTCATTTATATGTATATATATGTACAGAAAACAAACCACAAACTATTTATGTACTTTTTAAAATAACATTTATATATAGTTTTTAGATTTATATGCGATTATTATGCATTTATTATTATTAAATACATTTATTATTTTTCTATTATTACAAATCAGTCTCGCAAATGCATCAAAACCTAATCTATGTTATCCATCTCATCTTGGTGACATATTTAAATCATCTGAATTTGCAACAACAATGTTCAATACATCACACAAAAACATCTGCCGTATTCTGAAAACTCTCAGCAAATTCATAATGTCTCAAAGCACTTTTGGAAAGTCGCTCTGGATAGAGTGTCTGCCAAAAGCCTAAAATGTAAATGTGATAAATTTAAACCACATTTCACAGCTGTCAGTTTGTAATGAATAACTCTAGGCAACATTAAATGTGAACTGGGCATGCAAGCAAATATACGGCACATAATGGCACATCTGGCTAGGAAAGGTACCTGAATTGGTGGAATGTAGCGCTGGTCAACATAACAGCCATATCATGAAGTCTAAAGGAGCTCTTCACTGTTCTGCTGTAAAATAAGAACAGTTTCAGTCAAGTGCTTGCCCATTGCATTAAATTCATGTCATGAAAACAGGGTCGGCATTGCCTGGTCATTTACAGTTCTTACTCTTTGTGCCTGTCTCGGTGTGAATTCATGAACGCAGGCACTCAAGAGAACATATTCGTATGTGTTTGTGTGTGTGTGTGTGTGTGTGTGTGAGTGAGTGTCAGGCCTGCGAGGCTGAGTGTGACAGAGTTGTCAAGTAACAGAAGAGAGGGTGGCAAAGCTGCTCTCAGCGACGCTAGAAGAGCAAAGAACAGCATGTCACTTCATCTTTTCATTTTTTCTCTCCTTTCATTTCAACCCTTGTTTTTCTCCACTTGTGTGACTGTTAGGCAGCAGTTCTCAGAAGAACGAGCCTGCTGAAGGCTGTAGGAAGTGTATGTGTGTGTGCCAGTGTGGGGTGTGGGTTGGCGCAGATGTATATACTTATGAGAAAAGAAATGAAATATTTGCCTGGAGTTGCTTGCTAATCACCATTCTTATATCCCTGACACCAGCACCATCATTATCATCTTCAGCGGCACCACAACCATTAGTGAATGAACTTAGGATATCAACTTTAATTTATCAAGAAAAAACAAATATCTGGCCTCTGGTGTTGTTTGGTTTTCTGTCCTTTTTCACTCTAATACATCCAACATGTGATAACCCCTCCTTCATCCAGTCGAGATAAGTATTGTGTAGCCCGGAGGAAAATGTAGCATCTCTGTTCAGTTCATTGTCTTGTTTTTTGTGTCTGTATTCTAATGAGCTACTGTATCTTAATGCAGATATGGGGCGACGAAGACGCCAAGTTCAAACCGAAGCTTGCGCTACAAGGGACAAAACAAAAGCGGGAATGGAAATGTAGGGCAGGCCTCAGTCAGGCCACACCACGCCGTGTCTGACCCTGGACTCGGAGGCTCCTAACCGCAAGCAAATGTTACACAGTCCAATCAACCCTTTAGCCCTATGCATAAATTAGCATTTCAATGAGGCCCGTCTGTCCTTCCCTCCTTCAAGGAAATGACTAACCTCTACACGCTTTCATTAAGATGAAACTCTGCGCTCGACTTTCCGTGCGTTCATCATGTAGTTAGGAAATTCTTTGTTTCGGAGACAATGCACAAAGCCTTTGCAATGCAAATATATGTAAAATTTAAGCATAAATTTCTAAAGAGTCTTTTTTCATGTAACATTATCACAATATTATATGTAAACTCTTGTGTGTGCACTTGTATACGTGGTTCATGAGGACACAGTTGTGTATAATGTATTACAGCATAAACAGATCACGAGGACTTCCTGTGTTCTCATAAACCATATGACTTAAAAAAAACATTAAACAGTATTTAATGCATTAATTAAAAAAGATATACAAATGCAAGTATTCCAGCAAGCTGTGTAATCCATAAATCTAAAAAAAAAAAAAAAAAAAAAAAAAAAAAAAAAAAAATCAATAGAATTAACTGTAATATAATCTAAACTAATATAATATAATATAATATAATATAATATAATATAATATAATATAATATAATATAATATAATATAATATAATATAATATAATAATATAACATAATTATTATTTGGCTTATTTATTTCTGACTGCTTAGGTTCTTTAGGGTTAGTGTTAGTTTGTTTTGGTTTGGTTTTGTTTTGTTTTGAAAGAAGTCTCTTATGCTCACCAACACTGCATTTATTTGATAAAAAAAATCCACAAAACAGTAATAATGTGAAATATTATGACAATTTAAACTGTAAAATGTTATATATTTTAAAAATTAATTTAAACAATTTAAATTGTAAACTGTTATATATTTTAAAATTGTAATTTATTCCTGTCATGTCAAAGTTTAATTTTCAGCAGTCATTACTCTAGTATCACATGATGTTTGAGAAATCATTTTAATATACTGATTTGGAGCTCAAAAACATTTCTTATTGTTTTCAATGTTAAAAATTGCATAATAGTTTTGTAGAAAACTTTAAAGTTATAAAGTTTTTACTGTCTCATTTGATATTTAATGCATTGTCGCTGAATAAAAGTATTACTTTCTTTAAAAAATTATTAGTGGGACCAACTTTTGAGTGGTAGTATGTATATATAAACACACACACACACAAACACTAAACAGCTTGATGGTGTGTCTAAATGTTTGCTACATATGGCAGATTTATAAGACGTTTAAAACTTTATAAACCCTTCAGGAAAAGTCTTTCAACAGTTGCTTGTAATTTCACACGACATTCCACAAGGACAGCGGCCAGTCATTGTCAATTCTTAATATATTCACCATGTCCGCACGGAGGAAGAACGCTGTAAATCAGTGAGAGCCTTCCCTAAAGCATAATAACACACACGAGTGATTTACAAATTTGCCTGACTATATGCATTATCAACACCCACTAAAACAACAGCAATGCCAATGGCATCAATACTCAAGAGCTGTACGGGAAGTGACATGTAGTGTAAATAAATCTAATAATAGTGTAGTAGAAAATAAAAGGAAAGTAAATACAAAATTCTCGAGGTCCATAACTCAGAGAGATTGATTAGTATGTCGTGCTAGGCAGGTTTCCAACTTCACTGATTCGGCCAAAGTCAACAGAGACCAGGACACTGATCGCTTCACACCGTGCTTACCACACATGCTCTGAACACTGGGTCACAAACATTCATACCTAAGCTGGATTTGAGAACTCAGCCGGCCAAGTACAACAAATTCTGCTCCAGACTGACCCCAAAACCCCAAACCCACACGAGCACTGTGAGCTCACCTCAGAAAACACATCTACCTGCCCCCGAAAGCCAAGCATAACACAATTTAATCTTACACGCATTATGGGGGTACCACAAGTATACCTCAATCTCAGCCCCAAAACCAACTAAAAAAGCAATTTATTTTATATATAAACTGCATATGAACAAACATTTGCTGTAGATATGGAATTAACTTACTTGATATGATGAAAAGTTATATTCTGGAAACTCTTGACAAATTCATCTTGTATTAAGTCACTTTTTGGAAAAGAGCTTCTGCTAAAAGCTTTAAACACAAAAGAAATCAATTTAAATCACATTCCACAGTTGTCAGTTTGTAATGAATAACTAGTTAAATGTGAGCTGGGCATCTGAGAAAATATTTTATTTGCCATATAATGGTACATCTGGCTAGGAAAGGTACCTAAATGGGTGAAGTAGAGGTTAACATAACAGCCATATCATGAGCTCTTCACAGTCCTGTGGTAAAATAAGAACAGCTGCACATTAAATACGTAATGTCATTTTTTGATCACTTATAATCCTTCACAAATTCATTCTCACTGTGATATTTTGTGTGAGATGCAAAGCAAAGTTCACAGAAAGGCCACAGCACAGTTTATGAGCTAAAAATGTTCTGTATTATCACTTTGAAAATACTTCTCTTAATCAATACTCTCGTTTTAAACTTAATGTAAATAAGCATACTTAAAACAAGATAAATCGACCAGAGACTTGTTTTCAGCCTAAACTTTTATAAATGTGTGGCTTATAAGTTTGTTGTTATAAGTTTACACTTTAAAACTTGGTAACCGAACAAGATATTTCACAATTATGTGTATCTACTGTACATTCTCCAAAACAAGTCTCAATATCTTAGACACCTTTGAGAGCAGTAGAGGTAAACAAATTCAGCTTATATTGGAGGGTTTCAAAAAAGACAATTAACTATAAAAAGGCAAAAATATAGATTACAAATAATATATTTGGAGTAATATAGCTTTAAACAATCAAAATGTGACATTGTCAATTGACATTGACAAAACTTAATCACACTCACAGCAAAGAAAAAACTCAAACGAGATCTCAAATGTTTAATCTAGACAGCAATTCTTTGCAGATTTTTCTCCCGATAATCGAAAACAAAAATGGAATCTCATATGTTTCTCTTATTTCCTATAGATTTTTAAAAGAGATGTCACAAACTGAGCTTAGATTAGCTAAAACACCAATGTCATCAACGATTTCAAAAGGGATTGATGAGATTTCTGTTAAAATTCTCCCAAAACCAAATTATTTGAGTGTAACGATGCACTACTGTTCTGGAGCGTGGAGCGAGGAAACGAGGAGACGTAGGAACATTCACAAATCTGTAATCTTCCAATTCGGGGAATCACAGGGCAGGTAGGCACACACGTAGCACATAAACAAACAATACCGGACGGGGAAACAATGCAAGACAAAGGGCTTTTATAATAAACATAACGAGGGGACTAAAGGGACACACCTGGGATCAAATCAAACAATCAGGAACAGGAAAAGAACCAAATAAGGACAAACAGGAACATACACGTGACAGATTGCCCCCCTCCTGGACGGCACGTCCCGCGCCGTAACAGTACCAACAGGGGGAGGCTGGTGCAGGACTGGAACAGGGCGGATCAGGGAGCCATGGCGGATCAGGGGACTCCGAGGGCCATGGCGGGTCAGGGGACTCCGGGGGCCATGGCGGGTCAGGGGACTCGGGGAGCCATGGCGGATCAGGAGACTCTGTGGCCTTGGCCCTTGGCCCGGCCACTATGGCCATGGCTATGCCCCCCCCCCCCAAACTTTCTTTGGGAGAATTAGGAATTCAGGGGGCTCTCTGGAGGAGCGGGCACTTGAGGGCGCTCTGGAGGAGCGGGCACTTGAAGGTGCTTGCGAGGAGCGGGCTCTGGAGGGCGCTCTGGAGGAGCGGGGCTGGACGGGACCAGTGGAGATGAAGGAGACGATGGGGAGCATCCTGGAGCGGACTCTGGGGAGAGGACCAGAGCCGAGAACTCCGGGAGTAGTGGCGTATCCAGGAGCTCTAGGGTTGGAGCCGGCGGGCTTGACTGAGCCGCGGACGGTGGCGGGTTTGAGTGAGCCGTGGACGATGGGCTTGAGTGAGCCTCGGACGGCGGCAGGCTAGACTTTGCCGCGAACGGCGGCGGGCTTGACTGGGGATCAGCTGACGGACTGAACGGCGGGCTGATTCTGGATCGGGCCTGGACACTCTCCAAACACCGGAGGATCCTTTCCTTCCAGCTCAGTCCAGTGGTGTCTGGGAGGTCCACGGAGCGATGGTAATTGGCCCCAATCCAGAACAGAGAGTTTATGGTGGCGTCATCCAACGCCGCTTTCGTGGCCAGCCTGCAGAACTCCCAGGCATACTCCACAAATGGGAGATCTCTGCGGGCCAGGGCGGAGAAACGTGCGATGGCTTCCATACCGCGGAGAGAAAACAAGGGAAAACAAAAGACTTTAAAAAAACGAAAAACAAAACACGAGGAGAGGGAGCGCTGCTCACTTTGTTGGGTCCAGTATTCTGTAACGAAGCACTACTGTGCTGGAGCGAGGAAACGAGGAGACGTAGGAACATTCATGAATCTTTAATCTTCCAATTCGGGGAAATCACAGGGCCGGTAGACGCGCACACACGTAGCACATAGACAAGCAATACCGGACGGGGAAACAATGCAAGACACAGGGCTTTTATAATAAACATAACGAGGGGACTAAAGGGACACACCTGGGATCAAATCAAACACAATCAGGGACAGGAACAGGAAAAGAACCAAATAAGGACACATTTATTTCACTGTACTCTGACTGCCTCAATTTGATTTCCCCCAGGAAACTGTAGGAGAAACATACGAGACAAAGTTGAATAAATCATAACTGAGAACTCCATTATGTCTTCTGAGCCATGACAGGGCAGCCTCTGAGCTATATAATGTTCCTTAGCACAGCCGTTTGCTTGTCTAGCGTCTCTTGCTACTTTTGGGCTGTAGTCCTAGGAAACAAGGCCAAAAAACTCCTGAAGTTTATCTACTGGGAGCTGGTGATTCCAGCATTCTCTGCTTGCCTGAAGCCTTTGTTCAATTTCTTAATTTCCTTAATGTAAGGAACGCTGATGCAATTACAAGAAAGCGTCTTCTTCTTTTTTTTTTTTTTCTTGTCCCCAGTGTGCAATGTCTGACCAATCAGCAAGCACGCCAGGGGTGAGAAGGATGATGGGACATTAGCCTGTGGTTGTTAGGCAGAATTCCCCTTGAAACAGTTTAAAATAGTTTAAAACCTCTATTATTCATGGATCGAAAGATTTCAAAGAGTTGGTGACTTTTTATTATAGTTTATTGTTCTCACAGCCCCAAATAACACATTTAAATAAGTGACATTCAAATTCTCACTCGCTCATTTTGCTTCTCTCGCCTTCTCGCTTTTATTTATTTATTTTTTTCCGGAGTGCATGATAAAATTCTGTTTGTTTATTTTGCTCTGTTGAGGAATTGCCTATGTTCAAAGACTCTAGGCATGTTTAATCAGCCCACACACTTCTTGGATTAAGATATACATAATTATTCAGATCATACATATGCATGAGGCAGTGCTGTTGCATTCAAACTAGGGGTCTAGATGCATGGTGTCTATAATGCCATTGTGGTTCATTAACAATGGGAGAGAGTGAAAGTGAGCAAAATAAGTAGGTAATAAAGAATCGGATGGAGAAGGAGAGATATATAGAGAGAAGTGTGACCCCTGCCCGAGGCATAGCTTCCTTTACAGTTATCCAACAGGCGGATAATTAGGGAGAAGAACTCATTAAAAGGGCTGTGGAAACACACATACGGACACACACTTGTTCATCCTCAACCAGCCCAACCAGCTGTCTGTTTCTGTGTCTTCCAACACTGGAGGGCAAGCCATATGGGACAAAAAGAGATATCCGTGTTTATTAAAACAATATCACACCAGCAAACCTGCTGCGTGAAAACTGCTTCTAGACAATAATTTAACTGAAAAGTACATAAATAATTAAAGAAAACCCAAATACAATCCTCTGTGTGGAAATACTTAAGGCTGTAATACACTACCTGACTGTTGTCAAGGTTTTTCGTAGTCAAAACGAGTTTGGCCAGTAGCTTCGGTCTGCAGATTTTGGCCAGTCGCTGTGAGAGATTTCACAGAAAATTGCATAGAGTATGACTCCTTTTTATTTATTTATTTATTTATATTTATTTTTTTTTTAGCTCTAGACTATTATTCCATCATTTCTGTGGATATCAAACTAGATAATGGATAATGGACCAATAATGGACCAATTTTGTGTTCAGAATGGATTAAAAGTCTGGATGTCTGTGATCCTCAGTCATTTAGTTTATGATGTCCAGTGATTCTCTGTAACCATCTACAAAGTCAGTAATTGTATGATACCTAGTGTTTTAAAAGCTTTTAAAAGTTGTGTAGAGTATTCCAGCCTCAAACGCCACTGATTCAGGATTTGCCCAAACATTAATTCGAAACTGTGACATTAGAATAAGCAACAAACAGCAACTATTGTATGATGTCGCTTTTATGCAACAGTTTAACAAACAAGAAATTAATATTGACTAACTTACATTTTAGACAGAATTTAGCCAGTTACATTGTTTGTTCTTGCTCTGCAATGCAAATAGTTCCAAATGACGCCAAAGCAGTACCGTTGTGTTCTGTTCATGAATTTTTCAGGTTTTTTTTTTTTAAATAATTCAGTGACTCTTTCATGAAGACAGCCAACTTGTTTTGTTCCTGAATGAATCAGTGTTTCTGAACAAACTGGTTGAACGAATGAATAATTTAATGACTCACTCATAAAATCACTTGACGCTACCTTTTGGCGTAACAATGTAACCTGCAGAAAGAGTCAAAATCCTCACTACTAATATACAAGCTGACAGTGTGTCTGCAATGCTCAAACACAGACAAGCATAGTTATACAAACAAACAAGTTTTTTTTTTTTTTTTGCCTTGTAAAGAAATGTGAATGAAAACAGTTTGGATTAAATTAGAAACTTTCCACAATGTCATAAAACTTCATGATAACCTTCACAGTTTTTTTCTGAGGCACATATGTTCAGCTGAATTGCACATATATCTGACTTTAACAAGACTCTAACACACAGCACAAGCAATGACAGGAAATGACACATCATTAACCGAGTGCCTGAGCTTAGGGTTGTAAGAAATAGAGAAGGAGGAGGGAGAGATAGAAAGAGAGGGACCAAGATGGGGAGAGGGGGCCCTTGCTGGTTAGAATGGCCTGGCTGGAGATCCAGTAAAAACATGGCAGCCATAGCTAATGTGATTCCTCTAGCGTGAGTCAGTGGTGTATAAATATCCAGGAAGGACCCCTTTCTCTCTCTCTCACCTACTGTTTCTCTGTCTTTCCCTCTCAGTCTTTTGGGTATAGCAGGTTCACCAGATTCACAAATCACCAAAAGGGCTTGCGTTCGAATTTTATGGATATTTATTTGACGCTTTCATTTCCTCAGCTTTGCCGTGGAAGAGATGGAAGTGAGTGTGTGATGTACACTGGGCAAATTCCTCACTGGTTTATTGAGCCCGAATAAATTGTGTGAGTGCATTTCCCAAAGCACTACATTTTCAAAGGGACTCCCCAGAGGCTATGCAGAGTTGTTGATAGCCTGCAGATCTCTGGCTGTCAAACACTCACAAGTGTGCAGCCTAGCACACAAACTACTATTTAGGGTATTTGAATAGGAATAGTTCATTCAATTTTCACCAAAAAATGAATGTTTAATTTTCATTTCTTCACAAGTTTTTTTTTTTTTTCTTTTCTTTTCTTCAAAATACAAAAGAAGATATTACTGATAATGTGCTTGGTGCTCTTTTCAATGCCGGTACAATACATAGGGGCTGGGTTTTCAAGCTTAAAAGGATGCAAACACGTCATAAAAGTCCCATATGGCACAAGCATTATATGCAAAGTCTTAAGTCATATGATAGCTACAGGTTAAAAAAAAAACAAAACAAAAACAAATCAAGTCATTAATTACTGAAAGTTTTGACATCTCCTTGGCCTGTTCATGAAAGCGTAATGCCTGATTCACAAACTATTTCTACTTCAAAATTTTTGATAAATTACCCTATCCTTTTCATAAAAAAAGTTTAAATATTTGGTTTTCAACTTACTGACTCAATGATAATTGCTTGATTTTTTAAAAATATATATATTTTTCATATATATTAAAATAGTATACTATATTAAAAAAAATCTAAAAATTAATTGTTAAATATGCTACATGTGAATTTAGGCATATGTACATTATGTACAAAATGTATATTTATTCCAAGATTTGCCAAAGATTACACTGAACAATGCATTAGGCATGGCATTGGTAAAAATATGGTAAATGGTTATTCACAATTAAATATATAATATCAACCAGTCTATATATCCAGTACAGACTAAGACAGATATATTTAAAAAAGTATCTTAAATATGATATATTGTGTACATTTTAAAGATACTTTCATGAAGCTTATGCATACTTTTTGAGCTTTAAAAGCCTCAGCCCTAATTCATTGTAACTGCATGGAAAAATAGCAACTAGTACAGTTCTTCAAAAATGTTTCTTTTTGTGTTCCAAGGAAGAAAGAAAGTCTTATGGGTTTGAAACAACATGAGGAGCAAATGATGACAGAATTCTCATTTTTGGATGATCTATTCCTTTAAAAGCCCTCTCTTTTCTCCCTCTCTCTCTCTCTCACCCTACAGCACTCACACCGTGCGGTGCATCCAAGCACACAATCTACTAGTGAGGGTGTTTGTTAAAGATGCAGCAACATGATCGTGCTTTGTTTTCAAATGGTCCTCTCTCTTCTGCTGTTGCAGCAAGTCGTACAGTTTCCTCATGCCAAGCCATTATTTCTTCTCTCCCTTGTGTTTTACTGACCTTCAGACCGACTCACCAAAGTTCCCCCCTCCTCTCTGATCAGACAGCTGCCAGCACTCACAGCTCCGAGCCCAAGCATATACTACACTCATGCATAGCTTGTGCTTGTTAAGCACTCATACTTTTAGCCTTGTTTTGTTGAAGTGTTTTTACACCCTTTTTGCAGAAATGTGCAAATGACTGTACTGCCTCAAACTTTCCTGGACGCATGTTTCTTTAGCTGTGTTCTGTCTCTCAGTTCTTTAGACGGCCAGTTTGAATTTAGTCCAGAGGCCAGGATCTTCAAGTCGTTCTTATTCAACACAGAGCTCCCCGCACCCCCCAAACACACACGCGCACACACACACTCCTTCATCTCCTTCCCCACTTCAAACAAAGAGCTGCCTCATCACATTCTGTTGCTTTGAAACCACACACACTCTTGGCTAACCGCATATACACACAAACGCACAGCCTTGGTGTGCCTCCAAAGAAAGATGGAAACATGGAAAGCAAGAGGTGGGGCAATGGAGGAAATCCAGAGGTTAAAAGAGAATATGTTTTTCTTTTAAGTCATGCTTTTCAGAAGACTTGGATAGGCATTTTTTTTATTTTTTCCTTCTGTTTTTCTTTTCCTTTTACCAATCCACCCTCTCTGGCTTAGAGGCTAGCTTTGGCTCTAGTGTCTCTGGCCTTGGTTTGATCTTTGTGTCTTTGTCTATGTATGCAAAATATTGCAATTGTAATTTTTTCTTTTGCAAACATTTCTATGAGGAATTCACTAAGAAAGCTTTTGCTTTTGTAAAACAGTTCAATAAAAAACAACAACAACAAAAAAGAATTTCATTCTCGACTGATGTTCTATTTAGTATGAATATGGGTAGTATGAAAGAAATTTGGACGTACATCCACCATGTTGTCATTGTCATGTGACCTATCAATGTCAGTTCTGTCAGGACCACTATCGTCAACATAACTTACGATTAGCATACATTTTAGGTTGGGGGAATGGTTCTATTCTGGGCAAACACTCCCTGCTCATCCACGCAGCCTAGCATGGATAGGAGCAGGGAGAGCAGAATACCCCCCAAAACAACCATATGCTGAACCCCCCAACCAAAATGCTGATAGCAATCTAACTGAATGCCTTACGGAAGGAAAGTGGCGGCGAAGGGGTGCTCTTCTGCTATGAGCAGGTAGGAAGAGCAGCTTGCCCCTTCAGGAAAACAGTAGCAGCGAAGGGGTGCTCTTCTTTATAATCAGCTAAGAAGAGCAGCAAGCCCCTTACCTGGAAATGTGTAGCAGCGAAGGGGTGCTCTTCTTAATAGCAGCCAAGAAGAGCAGCAAGCCCCTTTTTAATGCAACCTGAAATTAAGATGCGGAATCCACTAGATTTCAGCTAAGTTGCCAGTTGTAGCAAACACTGCGTACTGCAGCTGTAGAGCAAGCAATGACAGGTTTAGAGATTGCAGATTCTGTCTAGCCTAAGCTTAGCATCCATAACACGGCATAAAACTCAATAATTCAAGTCATGTTTATACAGGTTGTCGCCTCCCGTGATATTAGCGTTCACTGACATACATGTCCTCTATCTGATAACCCGCATTAGTGTAGTAGACAATCCTTATCAATACTCTCGAAGCTTATGCAACAGTGTGTAGCTTGCTTAAGCACGGCATGTTGCAGTAGTCAGACCTAAAGAAATAGCATTACCAATAACCAGATGACCCATAGCAGCAAGAATATCTCAAGATAATTAGATGGCCTTAAACAATAGCTTAACAGAAGCTTTTTGCAGTCGCAAGTTTACCCGGATACCAGTACTGCGGAAACACCCGATAGCCTAAGCAACGGCAAGTCTAGCAACGATATGATTCTGGACACTAGATAAACCTTAGCAAGCAAGCAATCCCAGTACCCTGATAGCTTTAAGCAAAGACCTTCTGATATGCATAGAGTGGGACAGCATGCCCTTACAGAAGAATAGAAGTAGCGAAGAGGTGCTCTTTTATAAACAGCTAAAAAGAGCAGCATCCCCCTTTAAAGCAGTACGGCATATGGTCAATACTCAAATTTAGGCAACAGCATTTGCCCTTGTCCAGATAACGTTTAGCATTGATACAGCTTAGAAGCAAATATATGATCTGCGCATTAAGTATCAAGCAAATTACCGATACACTAATTAGCTTGAGCAACAGCATATCACTGTCTTAAACACAGCATGTTGGAAATAGTCGGATAAGTTTAATGAAAGCATCCTCAATAGATGAGCCTGAAGCAGCAAGCCTGTTTCATTTCGACAGCCTTGACAACAGATTAAAACAAGGTTCGCTGGTGAATTTAACTGGTAATGTTACCAGTGTGACAATACGATAGCATGCCTAGCAAACATAACTGAACAACTAGCTTAAAGGTGCCATAGAATGGAAAATTGTATTTACCTTGGCATAGTTGAATTATAACAGCTCTGTACATGGAAATTACATACCGTGAGTCTCAAAAACCAATGTTTTCTACTTCTTGTGTAAATCTCGTGAATGCAAAAGACCACTGAAAAATAGGTGAATCAGAACATAACACCGACTGTGACACAACAGTCGGGATCACTACACCCCCAACACTGACACATACCCGCCCATATTCTAGGCCAGCCGAGCCTGCACAGCCGAATCAGTTCTGCAGGCAGGTATTTTGAAGAAACAAGCGAGGACAATAGCGAAAATGGCTGTGCATGGATTGTGAAGTGCAAGGATGTGTTGGTGTCTGTATTCAGAAAGGCACGAAAAACAAATAACGCGTTCTAATAGAATAACGCGAGCCACTAGAGACATGGTTAGCTGTTTTCGGCTTGACAAACATCGCGGCGAATTCGCTTAAGTTCACAACTTGAATCTGGTGAGATACTCTGTGGGAATCCTGTCGAAAATTCTGATTTAACGCTTCCTATGGAGATGGAATTCGCCCTCTGATTAGTTCCTGAGCGAAGCGATAGCTGCTGAATAATGACTGAGGCACTTTATGAAGGGAATTATGATTGGTGTCGTTATCCTATAGGTAGACGTGGATCAGCTGAGTGTCAGCTGATGCGAGCTTGACTAACATGGCCTGCCAGAACTAACGCTATGCTCCATTTGCATCTCTTTATTGCTATCCACAACTCCTCTTCTGTGGCCTCATGGGATAGTTAAGTTCCATACTATATAATATGGAAGTTGGCATATTTGGACACAGCGAGTGTTATTGATTGAATCTGCTGTCTACTCAAAATAGACAGTGGCTCATAAAAATGCATTCCTAATTGAAACAGTATTTTTGATTGAATTGTTTGAATGACTGATGACTCACTCAAAGACAGGGGCTACATCCAAAATTGCATACTTCCCTATATACTAGGCTCATACTACACATGTTCATACCATATAGAGCACACTTTTTTTAAACGTTTGTTAAGTAATTACTTATTTAAAACAAGTACCTAGACACAATATACTATTTTGGACGCAATGCCTGAATAAATGTTTCTGAATAAATTAGCATGTGGAAAACATTCCTGAATGTATCAGTGCTTTTATAAGAATCAACTCATTGACTCACTCATCTTGTCAGCACTTACTGGCATAGCAAACTCAGTTAAAATGTTAATTACATCAAGCAACTAGCACTGATTTTTTTTTTCACTGAAAATAACAACAAAGTTATTTTCAATAATTACAATAATTATTTTCAAAATTTTAATTTACAAAATTTAAATGTTCTCTGTGCATTTAGCACCTGCACTGCGGTCAAGGTCAATGCACAAGGTGCTGGTTTTTGTGCTTGAAATACCACATTCAAAAGTGGCACAACTGTTTAATGAATTCGCCCCTATGTGATTCATTTGCTTTTCTCTGTGTGTACACAGCTGACAGACTGAAGCTTTTACAGACACAGGATTCTCAAAAGCTTGTCAGTGCCTGACATTGCTTCTAGGGATAAACATGACAAGAGCAGATGTACTTTCATGAACTGGCTTCTGTGCTTTATCTCTTCCATGTTCTCCATTTCGCTCTCCCCTCCTTTCCACGCTCTTTCCTCTTTATGTCCCTCACCTGCATTCCTTCTGCAATTCTATATTTCCCCTCCAAATTTATTCTTTTGACATATTTGAACAGAAAATTCCTCTTGGCATGCAAGTCTCTGTACAGCCCATGTCAGAGTCCGTTAACACTCTTGGCCCTGGATCTATATGACTGACTGTCTTGTTTATCTCTCTACCTGTCTCTTTGTCTGTCTCTCTTTCTCTCTTGGGTGGCTGGCCTGGCTGACTCTGTCCAGTCTAGGCATTAGAAACACAGTCTAACAGCTGCTTTCAATTATTTTTCTTTCCCCTGATCCGGCAGTGCTGACCAGCTCTTCTCTCCCTCACATTCAGTCCTCACTCTCACACTCACAGCTAATCTAATCATTGTTGGACAATACCTCTCATCTTCTGTATCCTCCACATCAACTACCGCATATTCTCTCTACAAAATCCAGCTCAGTCTAAAAAGGGAATCATAATTTAACGGTTCTCTTAATTTAACAGATCCTCTTAATGATTTTGGTGCTTTAATGCTTCTAATAATGCCTCTTTTAGTATGTGTAAAAATAATAATAATTGGAAAAACCAATGCACTTTTGTTGCCAAATTATAATGTTGAGAATTTATATATATATATATATATATATATATATATATATATATATATATATATATATACGTGTGTGTGTGTGTGTGTTATAATTTGCTTTATCTATATTACAAAAAAGAATAGACTAGTTTAGAAAAAAAAAAGAAAAATATTCTTTTAGTTTTCTAAAATACTTTTAACAAAACTCATAATGTGCATCTTGTCATATGAGCAATCAGTCAGAAACTACAATGATTTAAGCCTCCTAGCTGTAAGCTGTGCATTTTTTAAGCACTAAAAACAATTTGATCGAAAGAGTCATTTGTTCGGGAGTCAGAATAGCATGGTTGCACTGTATGTTTTGGAATCACTATAAAGAACCGGATCATAAGAATCATTCTTTCAGGAGTCGACCGGCATAGTAGCGCTGTATATTTTTGATTTACTACAAAGAACTGGATCATAAGAATCATTCGTTCGGGAGTCGACCAGCCTGGTTGTGCTGTATGTTTTCGATTCACTACAAAGAACCGGATCACAAGAATCATTCTTTCAGTAGTAGGCTATAGCCTGGTTGTGCTGTATGTTTTCGATTCACTACAAAGAACCGGATCACAAGAATCATTCTTTCAGGAGTAGGCTATAGCCTGGTTGCGCTGTATGTTTTTGACTCACTATAAAGAACTGGATCATAAGCTTGCCTGGTTGAGCTGTACAGTTTTCATTCACTAAAAAGAACCGATTCAGAGTCATTCTGTAATCAGCCCACACTGGTCTGTTTCATGCTCTAAATTCAGCAGCAGCATCGCTGATTAAGTAGTGCCAAAGTCCCATAGTCTTTGATAGTACAGGAAGCAGGAATCTTTGGGGAAACTTTCGGGAATGCACATGGGAGAATGGTTAACAAAACTGACCATCAGTTGATTCTAGTTTTTTTTTTAATGGTACCGGTTCTGAATAACGGTTCAGTCTGACACCACACAAACAGAAAGCAAGTGACCGACAAAATGTCCTGTCGTTTGTCTAACCCTCTCTTCCTCTGTTTTTCTGGAAGCTCTTGTACTCCAGTCGTTTGTAGAGATCACCAGCTGGGATGTGGAAACAAAGCAAATTAGCCCGATGACCTTCTCCTTACTTTCCTGATTTAGACCATTAAAGCACTGAAGCATGTCTTTCCTATTTTATCTCTATCTCATGGTGTCAGCATGTCTTTGCTGTTAATATTGTAATTCTCATATTCTGTCAATCTACACAAGTTCAACTGGCTATCAGCCTCACACAGAAACACCTGTGAAAGCTCCACAGATTTGTAAACAAACACTTATCCATCACATTGGTTTGCTAATTGGATATTTTGGTTAATTTACACTGAACATTACATTTCTCATATTTTTTTCTACAGATTTTTATTCTAAATTAGCACAAATTCCCTTTGGGCCTGGTCATTATGCCCATGCATATCAATTTTGAGATTTCGATAAATATCGCCCCAAATAGGCTACTAATCTCTAGGTCATGCAGCTGTGTCTTGTAGTGTTAAATTATTAACTTGCAGAAAAATAAAGCTTGGTTGCTCCAATAGCATGATTTACACAATGGAAGGCTTTCTCAATGGCTTTGAAAACACTGTAAACCACAGTGGTTTGGCAGATGAAATGGGAAAAAGAATCTCTCAATAATTCAACATTGTGAAGGTCACCTGTGATTGTGCAGCAGAGGAGAAAATGCACAGGAGTCCAAGGACAAAATTCAAGACCTATTCTATATTTATGTGTATCTCCAAAATCCTACCTTATACATAACCTGCCCACAAACAAGCACATATTTTAACATTCAAAGTCATTTCTAAGCAATCACAAGCTGCTTTGATGAAACAAATATCATTAATTGTAATCAGTACTTATGTCCGGTACAGATAGTATCCACATCTTGGCCTGGTTTGAGAACATCAGGTTTTAAGGGGCCTTCATGGAGTATTTTTTTATATTTTCCTGGCACAGAATGTTTTGGTTAATCTGATAAATTTTGGCTTGTACTTAGACAAAGGGCTTACAGCAACTTCTGACATATGCATATAATTCAAATCCATAAATTTACTAGGTCACTATATAGAAATAGTACCAATGTTAGTTGATCAGTGAATTTGTGTGTTTTTTTTTTTTCTTCAAGCCAAAATATCACCCAACCCTCATAAAATTCAAGGTGTACGTGACTTGTCAACTCTTTACAATGTTGTTCCTTTCCATCAAACAGATCAAACAATCTAACAAAGTCTATTTGTAGCACTTTGATACAGCGGTCTACATGAAAGCATCTTTGTAACTTTGTGCAATCCACACGGTTCTACTTTTGGGTTTCATCAAGAGATGTGGAGATGATACATGGTGCTCTGGGGGTCGTCTTCCATCTACAAAGAGATTTTGATGCAAGGGCCTAAATCCCCCTCCCACAATCCCCCTCGGTTTTTCTGACCACCTTTCCTCTCTGCATTTCTCTACCGCCTACATTCGGCCTCTTTTCTCTCCAGTCCCACATTATCTTCAGGTCATTAAAAAGCAGCTATCAATTATTCAGATCCTGCCTCTTAAACATGAAAAAAATATCAAACATATTAGCAGGATGTTCTTTTGGCTAGCTAAAGGCATTTGAATATTTCAGTGCAGAGGAGTTTTTAATATCTATATTTTAGCTTGAGCTCAAAAAGCTACCTCTGCGAGGAAACTTTGCGGGAGCTCATGCGAGCTTTTCTCTTGTAAGCGTGAAGAAACGCTACATAACTTCTAAGATTTCTGGAGGCAAAATAGGGTTTTAAATTCTCCAAGTGTGAATCTGTTTTTCCTCTCAAAAACATACCTCATTATTTCTCTCATTTTGTGAAGATGGTGTATAGTGAGTCAACATGATGACAGTAAATGTAGAATGGGTTCTTGAAGAGGAATAATCCACACACTCATTCCTCAGTACTTCTAGATAAAGTGTCATAATAAAAAAAATAACTTCCAGGTGAAACTAAATCTAGTTTCCTCGTTAAAAAAAGAGAACGTTTTGGAGCAAAACTTGGGAAGAATTTAAGCTGACTTTGCACAAGGTTTTTTTTTTTTTTTTTTTTTACTGTAAAAATGTGCACACACATATCATTGACTGACAGTTCTTAATCGCACTAGTGTGGAAATGTGCTGTAACTGTGTACAGATGTGCTTGGAAGCATCGCATGCCCTTAGTTAGATGTGATTGGCCCCTTGGCAGTGTTCTCTGAGCATGAACGTGCACAATCATGTGTGTGTGTGTGTACGTGTACGTGTACGTTTCTAATATAATACTTGGCTGCAGTCTCTGCCACGGTAATTAGCCACATTATCTATGCTAGTGGTATTAATATTCCATCTTTCCATCTATCTCTCGCTCTCTCTGGCTCTCTCATTCATGCTGGAAGCAGTTTTTCTCATCTTTCCAAGATCATTTGAGCAAAAGCTGCGTTTCATATGGCTGAATTCATTAATCAAAAGAGAAAAACACAGCACAAAGCAATTCATTGTTTAACTTTGCTTTTAATCTAACAATTGGTTTTGTCCAACAAAACTTTGAGTTAAATTAAAAAAGAAGGACTAAATCTTGTAATATATGTAGCAAAGTTTATTGCTATCTTACATTGATCAGTTATAAATGCTTGTATGTTAAGCTACTTGTGTGTTGATCTCTTGAGAAAGGAGCAGAGACAAAGGTATGGAGAGGCGATCAATGTTGTGCACGTGTTGTTGTAAGAGAGACACGGGGAAAGCGATAACACATGTTCATTTCTTGGTTTCCTGTGGTGGTTGAATGAGAAACAGACATGTAAATAGCTGAACTGCCCTGTGTATAGGTGAATGATTTGATACAGCACATTTACAGTTAAATGCACTGAACTTTCTCTTGACAATCTCTAATTTATTTCAATTAATCAATCAATCAATCAATCAATCAATCAATCAATCAATCAATTATTCAAGCAATTATTAATCAAGCAATTATTTATTCCTTCCTTCACTGTATTTATGTTCATTCTACAGTTTTTTTTAAATAATAATACAAAACAGAATAACAATAATAATACAAAAAATCTTGAAATTGATTCTTCATTTACCAGAGAGACATGAATCTCACAAAACCTATTAAGAACATGTCTAGGTCATATTTCAACCAAAATCAAAAGAAAGAAACACAATTATATTCTGCGCAAGGAACATTATATATGTTTGTTGGAAAATTAAAATTATTATGGTACAGAACATAACCTGTACCATGACACACCACAATAATAATCCTAAAATCATTTATGCCTGCTTAAACTTGTTGGCTGGAGAACTGTAAAAAAGTATGTTTTACAAGAAAATATTATTTAAATTTTCTACTTCAAAATTATACTTTAATTCAATGTGTTACTTGCTTTTTTTGTAACTGTTTATTAAATGTACCAGCAATTTGAAAACAGAGTGAAAAGTCATTTCTACACCAAAGCTTCTACTGTACGTTCTATTAGGCCAAAAGTATCTGAAAGCCTTATAGGAGATGATCAGTAGATGAGTAGAATGCAGTAGTTAGGCTGCGCCGGTAGATTAGCATGAGCTATGAGTTATGGCAATTCCTCTGAGAAATTTGTGTTTGCTGAAACGCATGTCCTAATTAAACAATTGAATCAGATGGCTAATGCTGAGCTGTGTTTTGCTTGTTTGTTTGCTACCCTCAAGCCAATTACGGTTGGGCTGTGTTACTTGAACATGATGTTAGCCAGGCGGACTAATTAAATTGGTGAGCTGGTGTCCCTGTGAATACGGTGGTGTTAAGAGTAATGCAAGCGTGCAATCATTTCTTTACCCACTGCATTTGGGAAGTATATGAACTTAAATGACATAATAGCATTCAGTCTGCTTTTAGTTTTTAATTTGCTTGCAAAATTGCACCAGAATACAAGCTTTACTGCTTTTTGGACCCAGATGGTTGCAGCACCTCCCAGCAGGGTTTTGAAGAAAGGGTGAGTAGTTGAAGTTAGCAAAATGGCTTACTTCATTTTAAGGGGGCAAAATAACAAAACTTCTGTGCACATCTATTCCAAGATCATTAAATTGTTTTCTGCATTATAGCTCATTGTACTTGAGACATCTAAAGTGTGAACAAGCAAGCTATGTGCAAAAATTCTTAATTATTAATTAGCAAGTCTTGTTGCTGTGGAACAATGTTGTACAAAAGTTTAATTGCCATCTGTGACATTTGAGCTCTGTATATCATCGGACACAAACAAAAAGGTAGGTCACGCATAAATACAAGAACAGATGATAGTTTAGTGTAGTCTTAATTGAATTGTAGTAACTGTCTTCATTTTGTGGAGTCTGTTCAGAAACATGCTGTAAAAGTATTTGAAAATGAAGGATATTTTGTGTTTTCAAGCATTTAGAAAACCTAAATGATTTACTATATTTAGTAGAATGTGCAATATACAACAGAGTACTGTATCACAATGCACAGTACTAGACCTTCATCTTTGAAATTTGACTTTCTCACTGCATAATTCATACTGTTTCACATATTATTATTATTTATTTTAAATAAGTAGTACTTCACACTATGCAGTAAGCAACAGCATGCACAGTTTATGTATATGCTTTTTTGTACCAGTTGGAAGTTCATTCCTATTTCTTTCGTTTTTGTTGTCTTGAGCCTCGTTCTTTCTCCTGCTCTGTTTCTCCCTTTCACATGTCTTGCAGATGTCCTGCAGTGTGACACTCTTTGAACATAGTTTCATAAAACCCGGTGAGATGTTTTTGGGGAAAGTGAGAGACACACAGCGACACACTGCAAGACTCCACTCACAGGAGAGCACAGGTACATTTGACAGCAGCAGGTTTTCTCACTCTTTTTCTCTCATTTCGTTCTGCACAGCAAAAGAGAGACAGGGAGAGGGGCGGAAAGAGACAGAAATGACTCATTGACAGAACTGGAACTTTTAAGCACAGACTCCACAAACACGTGCACATACACACACACATATGCGGGTGCTTCTTCTGGCTACTTTTGGCCCTGTGGACCTTTACGGAAGAGATTTTTTTTCCTGTGAGTTACATAAGTTGTGAACATTTTCAGCATAGTGTCATTTCCACCATCTCAAATGCTGTATTGTTGTATATGGCATTCTATAATGGAAATGAGAGTGAAGTAATGACTTTTTAAATGTAGTTGGCATCTTATACACCATATGGTGAAAAAGAATTCTGCCTTTCTTGTGCATTTTGTCATAAATGTCAGTTCCACCACATCTCAAATCACCATTCACTTTGTAGTGGATTTTCATAGTTAAAGATTGAAAGATTGTCCAGAACAAGAATAAATAATAAAAGGACTTTTGAAAAAATAATAATAAAAGATGAAGTGTTCAAAAAGTTTCCAGGACAGTTGTATTGTAACCATCAAGTAAAGAAAGTTTTAATCTGTTTCGTTTCACAAAAATCAACCTTTCACGCATAAGCTAAAGAAACACCCACAAAAGTAGCTGACTTCAAGCAAGAACTCACTGTATGTTTAGATTGTGGTTAGAAGGTTAGTGCTGTGGTTACAAGTCAAGTTATGTTAAAAAGAGTCTAATGCCTCAACACACAACATCTGAACAACACACATAAAGAGAGAGCTCTTTCAGTCAAAACAATTCCACTGTAACAGATCTAATGGCATTATGTTCCTCTCACCATGTCTTTTGCATGCAATTTAATATCTGTGTGATGAGGAAACATACAGTATCACTGATTCACACATTATTGCTGTTGCAGAGGAGCAGCAGATGTGTTTCTGCTCAGACAGGCGAAGGCAATAGTGGAGAGGGTGTATTTTTAGATGGCATTTTATAATAGCCACTACTGGTAAAAATGACATTTCCTGACCACTCGACTGCCATGGTACAGAGTGTTCCACACACACACATACACACACACACACGCACGCACACACACACACACACACTTTGCCATCAGTAGTGAGAACAGAAACTGATGTTACTTGCAATTAATATTTTGCCTCCCCTGAACATGTATTCTGTGTCTGTGCAAAAAAAAAATAAACTGCTTTGCTGATGCCTTAATGAGGATCTAACTGAAGGAAAAAAAAAAAAAAAAAAAAAACTGAAATGGAGCCTCATAAGTGATCGATGTGGAATGCTAGGAAGCAACTACATACTCCTCACCTGAAGCACACACAATTGATTCTTAACAGTTTGGTATGAGCATGCTGTTACACTAATTAAAGGTCTATTCACAAACTAAGGCAGACTGTAATACCAGTTTATCTATAGCAACCAACCCCTCTACTTCTGCTATAAACTTTCTGCTATTTTAGATTTTCAAAAAACATTAGTATGATTTATAAGCTGTTTTCCTCATCGGGAAAATATGTCCCAGCAGGGGCAAGGATTTTCGATATTGGCATCTTTGTTTTGTCCCCATAACATAGGGTATACCTGAACCACACACAAACAACCACAGAATAGAATTAACAGGTCTCTAATCTCAGGGTTAAAAATAACCTAACACTTATATTTGAAAACTGTCCTGTAATAAGAAAATGACAGCAATAACATTTACATTTGCAAAGAAACTCCAAAGACAATAAAATTAAACCAATTTAACCTAATTTAATCATTGAATGCTAACAGCAAAAATATCTGTAGTAATTATCTAAGATTAAAGACATTAAGTGCTGGGGAAAGTTGTTGTATTATTCAATTAAAGCAGGTTTGTATCAAGTTTGTATGAGTTTTTATTATTTTTTTTTCATTTTGTGCATGAGAAATAAAAGAGCACTATTATGAACTACACCTCCCTCTGATTACTTAATATTTGTTCACATTGTATCTGTGCATCAATATAATTACTTGACTTTCAAAAGTGATCAGGTTTATGTCTATACATTAAATTTAAATGAAAAAAAAATACTCATTCTTATTCTGTGGAAATCCATTTTTTTTTCTATTCACAACCTTATTCACAATGAACAAATGTAATAAATATACACATGCTGGGTATGAATGGTCCTTTATTCTTCACTATCTCTCTCATACGTACTCTTGCCCTTTAAAATTCCAACTTTTTTATTTTAGTCATGAGACAACCACATTAATCACTAAATGCAGCCAATGGCCTCCAGTGGACTCGAAACACAAATCAGTAAGATTCAGATTGATGATAAATGCTCCCTCAACTCCCCTCCACGATCAGATCAGTGATTTGCTATCCTTCAGTCACCCCACAGATCCTGTGATCTCCCGAAGCGGGATGCCTTCCCTCTCAGCCTTCACTTGGCCAGTCCCTCCTCCTCCCTTCAAACATCATGTGCTTGGGATGCCTGACCCATCTTGCCCCTGACAGAGGGGAGGCCAGAAAAAAAAAAAAAAAATGAAGGGAGTGCATGCATGCCTTGTACCATACAGTCCACCTCTCACATGCTTTGGATTTTTCTCATTGGCAGTTAATTTTTACTGTGCCCTCCTGGTGCAGTTTTACTAGATGTGTAAAGATAAGAAAACTGTTTGTTTTCCTTGTTTCAAGGAACAAAGAAGACAAGGAATTTTCCACTGAGCTATTTCTGATGTGAATTTACGTCTTATGTTATGACTTTGCACCGTTAAATAGTTATGCTTATATTAGATTCAACCCAAACTTCATTAACTACTCGTCCTCAAGTGGAACTAATCAAATTTTATTGAGGCCTGGGGAATGCATTCCGTTTCTCAACCAAAAAAGAAACCAAGTGCTGCAATGAGACCACAAAATGATCCTAAAATCCCTGCAAACGTTATTTAAAGTAGATAAGCAGTGTTACCATGTCAGTACAAAAATATAACTGCACTAAAGCACAACAGCTGGCTTTGTTTGGACAATATGCTCATGGGTGATCTAAGAGCAAGCGATGGCCTCTCTGGAAAAATAGGAATGTAGTGGTTGGTAGCTGGTTGTCAGAGCTACATCTCCCAGAAGGGTAGACGAATGGTATCACCATTCAGAATCCACAGATGTGCCATCAGTTACTTTTGTTTGCTATTTCTTTCTATCTATCTTTCATAGTAGACACACAAGCACATGACCTCACGTACACACTGGCCTGCAGAAAGTAAACATTTTTTTTTTGTTGAGTTCAGCAGAAAAACCACAATATCCTTGTGGGCCCCTGACACAAGCCATTGAAAATCAAAGAGAGAATGTAAGAGAGAGAAAACAATGCCATAATAAGCTTTGCACTTATTCAGGTTGCATGTGCATTTAGATTTTTGAGTCAGGTGATTTTTTTAAATTGCTTCATAATAAATATAAAACCTTAAAGTCTTACAGTTATTAGTCTTATAGTGATGGATATCATTAAACTGTTTAATTTAACTATTCCAATTCCATTAACAATCTTTTTTTTTTTAGTTTTTTTCTTATTTAAACATGAATTTGAAAACAATTTTTTTTTTTTGCAAAAGGCGTGATTACTTTTAGTGACTTCAGTACATATAGTACTTCAGTACATTTAGTACTTTTGTAAGACTCCACTGAGTTACAGTCAGCGGTATGTGCTTGATTGACTGAAACAATCGACTGAAATTGTTCATTCGAGACATTAGTTGTGCTGTATGTTGTTGATTCACTGAAAAGAACCAGCTCATCAGAATCATTAGTTTGAAAACCAGTCTGCACTACCCTACACTGGTTGTGCTTTATGATTCTGATTTACTAAAATAACCTGCATAAAAAAAATATATATATATAAATAATAAATAAATAAATATTCTTTGAGAAAAGAGTTACACTGGTCGATCGGTTTGTTTTTTTGATTCATTTAAAAATACTCACAAGTCATTTGTTCGGTAATCGGACTTCACTGGTTGTGCTGTTTGTTCCACACATTAGATTCTGTAGACTTTTTAATTTTAGTCTTAAGTTGTGGTCCTGAGGAAATATTTTGAGGAAAAAAAGATAATGAAATCAATATTGTCCCAACTAGGGCAGCACATTTCGTTTTATATGTTTGTTGACATTGTGACAATTGTATAAAACAATCTTGATGATTATTGATGCTTCATGCACTCTTAAAAATAAAGGTGCTTCAAAAGGTTCTTCAAGTGATGCCATAGAAGAACCATTTTTGGTTCCACAAAGAACCATTCAGTCAAAGGTTCTTTAAAGAACCATCTCTTTCTTACCTTTTTATAATCTGAAGAACTTTCTTTAACCACAAAGAACCTTTTGTGAAACAGAAAGGTTCTTCAGATGTTAAAGGTTTTTTTATGGAACCATTTAGACAAAAAGGTTCTTCTATGGCATCGTGAAGCACCTTTATTTTTAAGAGTGTAATCTCTGATTACCAACTAGCCTATATACGATACTAAATAAACAGGTTAAATCATAGAGTTATATACAAACTATGACCATTAGAAACATTTATAGGCCTACATGAATGGAAAGCCTAATTCCATATAACATTTACTCACCTCTCCATAAAGAAACTCCATTCTCCACTCCTTCATTATGGCAGATATATACATGTAGTTTAGTCTCACTTGTTTTGAGGTTCTTCACTAATTTTCTATTCTATTGGTATTTTGTCTAAACATTTTCAAACATTTGTTGAGCCATATTTGGATGAAAGTAAACAGCACTGCATTCTTTGAATATTCATTCTGATCGGTAAACTTTAGTTATGACTTCTATGCTGTCTGCATCATCTAAAGATTGTACAGTGCATGCTACCATTTGTGAATAATAATAATAATAATAATAATAATAATAATAATAATAAAATACATTATATGCATCTGAGTTGTACAGATTAGTAGGTAGATATATCACATAAAGAACTACTAAACAGTACTACATAGTATTTTTCATTTTTATTATCTGTCCTGGGTCACCAAGTGAGCCAGAACAGCCACTGCTGCCCCATCAAATAAAAGTGCGCCTGACACCCCTGTATATGGATGAGTATGTTTTGGTTTATAGACATCATAAAGTTTGAGCTTTTTCACCCCGTTTAGTTATCACCAATAACTCAGCCTTGAGTGTGGTGTCATCACCCTCTTAATTACTAACAGACCTCTTTAAAACATTCACCAGCTATTCTTTCTTTTATTGTGACAAAACACAAATACACAGCTTTGTTTCATTACAGCAGTCACAGCAGCCACATCAGCAAAAGCAAGGAGCTGAGAAACACATACAGAAAGCAATGCAGAAAAAAAGTGAGTATTGGAACAGGAATTTAATGAAAGAGTGGCTTCTATTATTCCACAATAAACACTGTTGAAATCAGTGGTGCATCTCTGGATTAGGGTTTCCATAATCCTGTGTAAATTAATGTTCCTCTTCCTTCTGAAGTTTAAAAAAAAAAAAAAATAAATAAATAAAAATAAATAAATAAATAAAATAAAAAAATCTTAAAGGCTTCTTATGTAACATTTTTTTGTACACTTGAGACTGTCAACACACAATTCAAGACTGTAATATTTATTTTAGTATTTAGAAAAAAAAAAATATGTAAAAAGTTGGAGAATTTCTGAAAATGTTCAACAGCTTCCTGTAGATTTTTTGTAAACAATAATTAAAACCTAAAGTTAATGTCCATTTAAATCATTAGTTAGGTAGTCCTCAGTAAACCTTATAATTTTGGTTAATTTTGTTTCAGAAGTGACCAAAAGTAATGACTGAGTTGCATCCCCCATGTGTTTTGCAAACTACTAGCCAGGCACTATTGCATTGACAGGGTAATCAGCCAATCACAGCAACACTGAGGCACTCCCTCCTCTCACATGATATTTTGCATATTGCCATTATCCCCCTTCACATTCATGCCACACTTCGGTTTCTCAGTGAGAACACAATGAGCTTAAAGGAGACAAAAGAGATGCTGCCTCCCTCCCTTGGCTGTCAGACAGTGTTACTTTAGAAAAATTAGCACTCTGTATTACTTCTGCAATGTCAATTATTTTCTCATTTGTTCTTCAGATAAAACACACTTGGTAGAAATGAATGTTTATAGGAACGAATCAAGTGATGAAAGGGAAGCACAGGGAGAAAAAAAGAGTGAAAGAGTTCATTGTTCTTCATCAGATGGAAGAGAGCTTGGGTTTGTTTAGAGAAGAGTGGAATGGTCCACTCATGATTTAAGGAAAAGGGGGTGGGGAATAAGGAGAGATGAGATACAGCTTCCAGACAACGTTCATCTTCAAACACTTCCTATGAAAATATCCCTCTCTAACGCATCAGTACCCCACTATGCATCCAGATGTGAGGAAGAAAGAAAAACAACGAATGGCAGAGCAATGTAAACCACTGGAGAGAGTGAGAGGGACAGAAAAAATGCTGAAAAGATGCCGTCTGAAGACATTTGGGTTTGCAGTTTCCAGCTGAGAGTTCAGACAGCTGATTCTCTGGGTGTTCAGAGAGAACTCGTGTTACGTCCTGAGACGTATTTTATTTGATTGTTCTATGTGTTTTGTGGGGTGCTTTTGTTACTGTTTTTCTTTTCTTTTTTTTCATGTCTACTGCTGTCACTATCATGGAGGTGATTGGATACACCTGTTTCTGATTTGCTACCCATTCAATTCATCTCCACTGATTGGCTGCACTCAGAAGGAAGCCAGCATATAAAGCCAGCACGGTTTCCGAGCAGGAGGGGGAGAGGGTTGCAGTTGGTAACCTGTCACATGGACTTCTTTTCTCTGGCTCCAGATAACTTTGTTTTGGTTCTTATTGAGGGCTAACCATTGGTGCTACTGTGAATTTAATTGTAAATTTGTTTAGACTTTAAGAGTTTTGTAAGGAAACTTGTAGGGAGGTGGGTGCCTTTTTCTTTAATTGCTTTTCTCCTGGTTATCTGCGTAGTCAAGGAGTTAGGGAAGTTTATTTTGTTATTTATTTGTTTTTGGTTTATGTATAGGTAAGTTATGTGTAAAATTGAGTTAGAAATTTTGTTTGTTATGTTGGCCTTTGCCCCCTCCTGAAGCTTATGTTTCCTTTAATCTTTTTCTTATGATTTAATAAAAACAATAACAAGTTCTTTTGTTTGGAGTTGTGTTATTGGGGCTGGAGACAAGAGGTCCCTGTGCTTTCTCTCTCCAAAATTTGTTACTGCTATGCCCATTACCTCTAGACTAAAAAGAGGGCTAGCTCGTAATAGTGGGGGCTCGTCCGGGATAGTGAAAGTTTACCGTGGTATAATTGTAAGTATCTGCTCATTTCTTTCTTGTTCTGTTTGGCTGTTTTCTTTTTGGTGAAGGAGAAGGCCTCTGTGGTAGTGAGAATTATGGAATTTGATTTGATTTCATTTACTCTTTCTCCTACCATAGACGTTTTTGAACGTTGCAGGAAGGCAGATTTGTTTTTAATTGCAGATTTCTTTAATATTGAAGTTTCAAGGCAGGATACCAAACAAGTTGTTAAAGATTATTTGCGGGAAAAGCTAGTTGATGAAGGGATTTTGCCAGATTACTCTGCCGTCAGTGCTGGGGAACAACCTGGGTTTACTGCAGAAGCTGTGACGGGTGAGGTACTTCCTGGGCCGGTGACTGAGTCTCTGGGTGAGTCTTTGTTAGCTGTCAAGCTGAAGGAGTTAGACCTCCAAATAAAAAAACAGGAATGTGAGGGGCAGAAGATTAGGCTTCGTACTATAGAGGCTCAAGCAGATAGGGATATTAAGATGCGTGAGTTGGATTTGCGTGCACAGGAATTAAATCGAAGGCCAATTCCTATGCCTCGTTCTAGACTCCCCTCTGCTTTATCTTCTGTCACTTCACCTGCTGTTGTTTCACACCAAGATTCTGATAATGCAACTTCTGAGCCAGATTTTGATGTTGGTAAGTACCTTAAATTAGTACCCCCATTTAGAGAAGCGGAAGTAGATTCGTATTTCGTTGCTTTTGAACGGGTTGCTACAAAATTGCGCTGGCCTAAAGACGTGTGGGCTCTGCTTTTGCAGTGCAGTCTTTCTGGTAAAGCGCAGGAGGTTTGTTCTGCTTTACCAATAGATCAGTCCCTTGACTATGATGTAGTGAAATCTGCCGTTCTGAGAGCGTTTGAGCTGGTGCCGGAGGCATATCGTCAAAAGTTTAGATCCCATGTGAAAACAGCCAAACAGACGTTTGTTGAGTTTGCGAGGGAGAAGAAAACCCTTTTCGAGAGGTGGTGTCTTTCCAGTGGGATCATGACCCTTGATCAGCTTCAAGAGCTGCTCTTACTGGAGGACTTTAAAAGTTGTATTCCGGAAAATGTTGTTGTCCATTTAAATGAGCAGAGAGTTACAAATCTTTCAGATGCTGCGGTTTTAGCCGATGAGTTTGTGTTGACTCACCGGACTGTGTTTCCCCCCGCACGTCGTGTTAATGCGTCTCCTTCCATTTATGAAGGGTCTGATAGGGAAACGACACGTGTGTTCTCACGCATTGGCAAAGGTGAGACCCAGTCGGTAACTCGTCGTAAAAAGGCTTCAGGTGATAAACGCGTGTGTTTTTATTGTCTTGATCCCAGTCATTTAATTTCGGACTGTAAGGTGTGGAAGGAAAAGAACTTTGCTTCCAAATCTAAAAGTGTTGCACTCATACATCCTGCACATGAGGAAAGTTGCACCATTGAACGGTCATATCAACCTTTCCTTCTGTCTGGGTCAGTGTCTGTCTCCGTTGACTCTGAGTGCAAACCTGTCACCATTTTGAGAGATACTGGTTCAGTTCAGTCGTTTATTTTAGAGGAGTTATTGCCCCGATCTGCCGAGACTTATTCTGGTACAGACGTACTTATACGCGGAATTGGAATGCAGTGCATAAATGTTCCTCTTCACAATGTCTATCTGAAATCTGACCTTGTAACAGGAACTGTAAAACTTGGGGTACGTTCTCAGTTACCTGTTGAGGGGGTGGGCGTTATTCTCGGAAATGACCTCGCAGGTGGTGAAGTTTTTCCCTGGCCAATTGTGGTCCATAACCCTAATGTGAATGAGCAACCTGATCTTGCACGTCAATTCCCGGCAGTTTTCCCTGCATGTGTCGTGACGCGTGCCCAATCCTCTAAATTTAGTGACATGGTGGATCTCTCTGAATCATTTTTGGTGTCACCAATTTGTGACCAACTTGTGGAAGATGAGGTGCCTGTAGAGCCAGAACTTTGCTCTAGCAGTGAGGGCGCAGTTACCTTTCCTTTAAAGGTTGGTAGGGAACAGTTGGTGGCTGCACAGAAATTAGATCCCTCATTAATAAAATGCATTGAAGCTGCTGTTCCCCTTAGTCAAATGTCTAATGCTAAGGTGACTTATTTTTGGGAAAATTTGGTGCTCATGCGTAAGTGGAGGGATAGAGCTCATGCGGGTTCACAAGAATTGTTCCAAATTGTATTGCCAGCTGGTTATCGTGAGCAGGTGTTAAAACTGGCTCATGAACATGTCCTGTCTGGACATTTGGGTGTTACAAAAACTTTTTGTAGAGTTTCCAGGTATTTTTATTGGCCCGGATTAAAATCGGATGTGTCTAACTTTTGTAGATCATGTCCTGTTTGTCAATTGGCTGGGAAACCAAACAGAAATATACCAGTTGCCCCTTTGCAGCCGATTCCGGTTATGAGAGAACCTTTTGAGCGACTCCTTGTTGACTGTGTGGGTCCGGTACCCAAGTCTAAGTCAGGACACGAATATATTCTAACAATTATGTGTACTGCAACACGTTTCCCAGAAGCGATACCTTTACGTTCGATTAGAGCCCAAGTGATAACTAAAGAGCTGGTGAAGTTTTGTACTACCTTTGGTCTGCCCCGTGTTGTGCAAACTGACCAAGGGTCGAACTTCACATCCAAGGTATTCTCACAGACCCTTGCCGAGTTGGGGGTTAAACACCAACTTTCAAGCGCGTATCATCCTGAGTCGCAGGGCGCGCTTGAAAGATTCCATCAAACCCTTAAATCAATGTTGCGCTCTTACTGCATAGCCCATGGGAACGACTGGGCCGAGGGTCTTCCGTACCTTATGTTTGCTGTCCGTGAGGCAGAACAAGAGAGTCTTGGGTTTAGTCCAGCTGATCTTGTTTTCGGTCACACTGTGCGTGGGCCGTTGAAGTTGCTTAGTGAACAATTATTAGCTAAAGACTCTCTGCCTGTGACCGTTCTGGACTATGTCAGCACTGTTCGTGAGCGACTGTATAAGGCCTGCGAACTGGCTAGAGAACACCTGATTACAGCTCAGTCAAGAATGAAGACCCGCTACGATAAGAGAAGCGTGAATCGTAGTTTTCAACCTGGCGATAGTGTCCTTGTTCTTTTACCTGATCCTGGTTCTGTCTTTCGAGCAAAATTTTCGGGTCCATATGAAGTCAAAGAAAAACTCAGTGATACCAATTACGCCATTCATACTCCTGATCGACGTCGTAAGACCCGTGTATGTCACATAAATATGTTGAAACAGTTTATTGTGCGTGGTGAGAAGCCTATTTCCTCCTCTGTTTCCCCTGTTGCCGTGGCTATTGTTAGTGAAGTGCCCGAAGATGAGCCAGTTGAAAAAGTTGCACAAGTTGCAGCTAAAAAGCTACAAAACTCTGCTATATTGAGTGATTTGCAGAGCTTTCTTGCACACCTGACAACAGAACAGAGTGAACAAATTATTAAATTGGTTCATGAATTTCCTTCACTCTTTTCGGATGTGCCTGGTAGAACGACCATGTTGACCCATGACATTGATGTAGGTGAATCTCATCCAGTCAAGCAACATCCTTATAGGGTAAATCCCAGGAAGCGTGACATAATGAGATCTGAGGTTGAGTATATGCTGCAGCATGGTCTAGCAGTGCCTAGTCAGAGTCCATGGAGTTCGCCTTGTTTATTAGTGCCTAAACCTGACGGCTCCTATCGCTTCTGTACGGACTATCGTAAGGTTAACTCCTTAACGAAACCTGACTCCTTTCCACTGCCTCGGTTGGAAGATTGTGTTGACCGAGTAGGCTCTGCTAGATTTGTCACCAAATTAGACCTGTTAAAGGGTTATTGGCAAGTGCCCCTAACTCCACGTGCCTCTGAGATCTCCGCGTTTGTCACCTCTGAACATTTCCTGCAATATGACGTTCTAGCTTTTGGCATGAGAAATGCACCTGCCACCTTCCAGCGCCTTATGCAGGTGGTTTTGGCAGGTGTTCCGAATTGTGACGCGTATCTAGATGATGTAATCATCTATTCAAAAACCTGGGAAGAGCACGTAAAGATTTTGGAGTTGGTATTCAGTCGCTTGGCTGTTGCCTCTTTAACCTTGAATCTTGCTAAATGTGAGGTCGGTAAAGCTGTGGTAACATATCTGGGGAAACAAGTTGGCCAGGGTTTTGTTAAGCCAGTTGAGGCTAAGATTGCTGCCATACTCGAGTTTCCTACACCTCGTAACAAGCGTGATTTACGCCGGTTTTTGGGCATGACTGGTTACTACCGGGGATTCTGTTGTAATTTCTCCACTATTGTGTCACCTCTTACTGATCTTCTCAGTACTACCAAGAGTTTTATGTGGAGCACTGAGTGTGTTAATGCTTTTAACGCTGCAAAAGATCTCCTTTGCCATGCCCCTGTGTTGTCTGCCCCTAATTTTGATTTGCCTTTTAAACTCCAAGTAGATGCCAGTGCTACTGGTGCTGGAGCAGTTTTGCTGCAGGAGGATTTTCGTGGCATTGACCACCCAGTCTGCTACTTCTCAAAGAAGTTCTCGAAATGCCAACAACACTATAGCACGATTGAGAAAGAGGCCCTCGCTTTGCTGCTAGCTCTTCAACATTTCGAGGTTTACTTGGGAAGCAGTGCCGTGCCTATTGACGTGTATACAGACCATAACCCACTGATTTTTCTTTCCCGCATGTCTAACTGCAATCAACGTTTGATGCGCTGGGCTCTGATTGTCCAGGAGTATAATCTAAATCTTCGACACATTCGTGGTAAAGAAAATGTGGTGGCGGATGCCCTTTCTAGAACTGCAGATATGGAGACTTAAGTGGGTTGTTTAAAAAAAAAAAAAAAAAATTAGTTGCGGCTAAATTGCACTACTATTGGCCTTCTGTGAGTAATTGGCTTTACAATCCATGGATTGCAAAATTTAATGGTGGGGGTGTTACGTCCTGAGACGTATTTTATTTGATTGTTCTATGTGTTTTGTGGGGTGCTTTTGTTACTGTTTTTCTTTTCTTTTTTTTCATGTCTACTGCTGTCACTATCATGGAGGTGATTGGATACACCTGTTTCTGATTTGCTACCCATTCAATTCATCTCCACTGATTGGCTGCACTCAGAAGGAAGCCAGCATATAAAGCCAGCACGGTTTCCGAGCAGGAGGGGGAGAGGGTTGCAGTTGGTAACCTGTCACATGGACTTCTTTTCTCTGGCTCCAGATAACTTTGTTTTGGTTCTTATTGAGTGCTAACCATTGGTGCTACTGTGAATTTAATTGTAAATTTGTTTAGACTTTAAGAGTTTTGTAAGGAAACTTGTAGGGAGGTGGGTGCCTTTTTCTTTAATTGCTTTTCTCCTGGTTATCTGCGTAGTCAAGGAGTTAGGGAAGTTTATTTTGTTATTTATTTGTTTTTGGTTTATGTATAGGTAAGTTATGTGTAAAATTGAGTTAGAAATTTTGTTTGTTATGTTGGCCTTTGCCCCCTCCTGAAGCTTATGTTTCCTTTAATCTTTTTCTTATGATTTAATAAAAACAATAACAAGTTCTTTTGTTTGGAGTTGTGTTATTGGGGCTGGAGACAAGAGGTCCCTGTGCTTTCTCTCTCCAAAATTTGTTACTGCTATGCCCATTACCTCTAGACTAAAAAGAGGGCTAGCTTGTAACACTCGCTATGGATGCCCTGAGACTGGAATGGAGGAGAGTGGAGAGTTGTAATTATGCCTCCCCCTAAACAGCTTGTAGGCTGCGAGCCAGAGTGCCTTCTGTGAACTGCAATTGTGTGTGTGTGTGAGAAAGTGTGTATACCAGTGGGTCCGCCAGCTGGACAGATGATTCAAGGGCCTTTAATATCCTGTGGAGACCCTGTTAACACATAAGCACGTGTGCTCACATTCAGACACAGACTCCAATAACTGCAAACGATGCAAATCTTGTTACAAAAAAATAAATAAATAAAAATAAAAATCTCTTTTTTGCTGATAAATTGACTGCAGGGAATATTGAGACATTTGAGATAAACTAAAGGAACTTAAAAGAATATTTTGAGTTCAATACAACTTCAATTAATTTCAATCTGTCTCCTTTTTTTTTTATTTAAAGCAAAAGTATGGTTTACAATGAGGCACTATAAAAGTAAGTGAATAGGGCTAATCTGTAAATGTTAAATCGCTCAGTGTTTCAATATGATTCACATGGCATGAACTATATACATGTTAAAGTGACTTCAGTGTGAAAAAAAAGTACTAATCTTTTCTGTGTAAAGTTATACCCATTTTTACAACTTGTGTATGTAAAAATGACAAAAATAACTTTACAGCTGAAATTATACACAAGTTTAACAGTAGAGTTACTGTAAGTACTTTAATAAAACTGTAAGTTTCACATTTATGTTTTTATATTCTCCAAAAACTGGCCCAACTACTTCCATTGTAAAAGAAAGGAAGGGACAAGTCAACATTCATGTTTGTGGTAATCAACTTTATGCCACAAATACTGTTGATCTGAACTCAAAATATTCCTTAAAGTGATAGTTCACCCAAAGATGAAAATTCTGTCATCATTTACTCACCCTCATGTCGTTCCAAATATGTATGGCTTTCATTCTTTCAGTAGAACACAAAAGAAAATATTCTGATGAATGTTGGTAACCAAGCAGTTTTGGTTACCATTGACTTCCATCCCTTTATAGAATAAAATGCAATATACAAAACAACAACAACAACAACAACAAAAAAAATCTGATACAAGAACTTAGTGACAGATGCAACACAAACAAATGATGAACTTTGAAATAACACCTCCGAGACCGCATTGATCCAGATTGTTGTGCATTTGTTGGCCGGTTTGCGTGAGCCTGTGGGTGTGTATATACACATATATATTCATAGACCTACTTTGTTAGGCACAGAAATCTGGAACTGTGCAACCCTCTCTCAGTTCTCCACCATATGGCAAGCATGGGACTTGGTGCATTGCAAAGGCCACAAGAGACAAGAAGAGGGAGACAGAGAGAGATTGGTAGAGTTTACTTTGTGCAGTGTGTGTGTCTGTGTGTGATTGTGTGTCTGAGTGAGTGATTGAGTGAGCTGGAGACAAGGAGGGCATTCTGGAATTGATTTATCACCGTTTGGAACAGGAGGGGTGTGTGTGCGTGAATGTGTGAAGGGACTGGGCTTTTCTGAACTTGCGGTGTGCCAGACTGACAGGATACTTACTGTGCTGTACCCTAGAGAAAGAGAGAGAGAGGCAGAAAGAGATCAAATGAAAAACAAGCTTTTAGATATTCACACAATTGAAAATGATGCAACTCCATTCAGATCATTATTCCTGCATTATACATCACTGCTATACTAAATCTCACTAACCTAGATTTCAAACCTGTATGACTTTATTCTGTGGAACACAAAAGAAGTTTTTTTTAAAGTCTAAAAGGGGTCCAAACAACATTGGGCCTATTTCCTTTCACTGCATGAAAAGAACTAAACTTTTTCAAATATATTTTTCAAATCTTATTTTGTGTTCCATAGAAGATAGTAAGTCATATCGGTTTGGAATGACATGAAGGTGAGTAAATTATGATGGAATGTTTATTTTTGGAAGAACTGTCCCTTTAACTTGAGTAATTCACATTTTAAACAAATTATTGGCATTTATGGTTAATGAAAGTTACCGCATGGATCAACACACACTAACAGTGTTTAGTTCCTGAATGATTCATTGTATTTGAACAAATCAGATGAATGAAGGATTCAATGAATCACTCAAAGACATTCACTTGTTTCGCTTCAGAATAAATCAGCATTTTTTAATGAATTGGTTAAATGAATGATTCAGTGACTCACTCGTGAAGGCAGTCATTGTTTTGTTCCTGAATTAATTAGCATTTTTTAACCAATTGGTTGAATGAATGACTGTGACTTGAGTGAAAAATGTGCTGCAAAATTTTAAATATCATTTATGTCCATAGCACAAACATTGTGGGACAAGTTTCATACCACTATTAATTGCTAAATAGTCCACTATGTGCCCTGTGTCCGAGTTTGCACTACATAGGTTTATGAAAGTGGATTCTATCTCAGCCCACACTACCGTAATCTTCCATCTCTTCATCCTCAAGGGAGGTTACAAAGAGCTTCCCACTGCTCCCTTTCACATCATTACTGCGCTTTGAAAATAGAGAATCTAGAAAAAGCGTTTAATTCCAGACAAACTGATACATCATTGCACTTCTGTAGGCCACAAGGGCTCCATTGATCGGCTTGTTTTCAAGGCAGAGAAGGAAAGTGAAAACTGAGCCACTGTTTTTTTTTTTTCCTTTTCATTCCTCTTTCAGAATTCCTTTCATCTCCTTTAATCAACACTCTCTGATTTTGCTGAGCAATAACTGGAAATATTCATATTCTATTTTCTGTTATATCTCATTTATCATGCTTCATGTGCAATAGCTCTAAGTACTTTGAATGCTTTAGCAATTTTGTACATTTTCACAGCTTTTCCAATAAAGCTTGCATCTGAGATATAGAGAGCAAGAGACAAAGCACATTATGCTACACTATTTTTGGTTTTGCACTATTTTCTTTGTCTGTCACTCAACTTCGGCAATACGAATGCACAATTATTAGTCATGCCAATAAGGCGTATTAAATCTGAAACAGCTATGCATAGAGAGATTACACATTTTCCCAACAAAATGTCATCTTCTCATATTTATGAAGAGCTTTTGTCCTTGTAATTCCACCACAACAATTCAACCTCTAAGAATTCATACTGCTAAAATGATACACTCATTAATTATTGAAAACTATAAAAACTATTTGAGTAACATGACTAATGATGGGGGAAGAAATATATTGATTTTCAAAGATGATGTTTCAGCAGTGAGACTGCTAATTACAATCACCCATTTGACAAACAAAAGGCGTGTTACTCTCTAACTCGCCATTTCAAAAACGCACAAGCTCATTAGCGATGAACATTCAACCCGAAAAGCAGCAAAGAAACAAGATCTAGTAGTTGTTGTCGTACAAATTAAACTGTACTCTTGTTTTCTCCCTACACACACTGAGGAGAACAACAACGGATAACAAGATCTTTCTAAATCCTTCATGTTAATGACTAGAAGTTTCCCCTAGCTTGACAAAAGAAATAGCGACCTCGATGATGAAAAATATCATGTCAGAGCTGTGTGTGTGTGTGCACGATAAAGTGATTCAGCAGCTTTTGTTCCATACTCTTTCAGCCTGCTGTCCCTTTACTTTCAGGGTGTCTGATTGGTGGCTGAGTGGCAAGTCAAAGGTCATGTGAAGTCTGACAAAGGGCCCAGGCCAATACAAAAGTTACTAAGTGTGTCAGATTGGGAGGGGGTCCTGAAGGAGACCTCCTGCTTGGTCCCCTAACAAAGAACCATCAGCATGTGAACAGCCACGAGTGTCAGCACTCCAGTCCGCTGATCCATCCCCCAATGGAGGGCCTCTCTTATGGCATGCCCTCTGTCTCTGCGGGGGGAGCATGCTGGATAAGCGTTAAATCACTGGCTGGCATAAGGGACCGTGTGTGATTTGGGGTGGGGGGTTTGCTAAACGCGACGGCCTCTCTGCAACAGAACAAACCAAAGTGTGCCTCTTGTTTTCTTTTTAAAAAAGATCTGGGGAGGGATGGGGAACACAACACGAAATTTACAAGAGCACAGAGAATGTGAGTCAGTTAATTTGGCACTCAGATGTGAAGCCGATGGAACGTTTCCAGAGAAGTTACAAATAAGGCTACTTAGTTGTGCGTCTTGCTTCAAGAAAAAAAAAAAAAAATGGCTCCGACTATGAAAACTATGTGACTACATTCCCTAGGCTGGTCATTGGTGGCCTTGAGTCACTCTGTATTGAGAGCGGCTCTGTACTGACCAGGGACAGAATGAATGAATGCCTCAAAGCCATTTAGCCCCTTAAGAAATTTAGTGCTTAAACAATGCCATCCCAGCCCCATCCATCTCGTCATCCATCTTAAACCTGGTGTGCAGAATTAACGACCTCGCTTAATAACTGATAGCCTGAACCCACACGGCCCACTTATTAGCGCCACTGTTCACTTCTTAAGCTATTCAAATAAAGAGACTTGGCTCCTGTGTTTCCCCCCGCTTCTTTAGTTACAGTGATGAGTCTCGGGGGTTGTTTGGGTTTGAGTCGACTGTCAACAAAGCCTTGAAACTACAGAAACTAGAGATCATTAACTGCCTTTCTGGAGCTGTTCTTAATTATCAAACTCACACTCTGATTCAAGCTAATTGCCCATTAGCCAAACAATTAGCTATCTTGCTAACACTGACTAGTGCTAAATGGATTGAGAAGATTCCAAATTCCACAGCAAGATAATATTCAGTTTTTCTGACAGGAAGAAAGTAATGTTTTTATGAATTAATGTTTCTTTTTCACCAAGTATTTTGGCTGCAATAAGTCAAACTGCTATAATGAATGAGACGTGGCTCTTAAGGTTTTAAGAATGTAATGAGCACTAAAATGTCTTTTAATGTGTCAAAAGTAATTGCATGGCCAGCAGCTCGTTTGCTTTATCTTTTGTACTGTAGACATTTAGAAAAAAAACCACATTTTCGCTGTTCTTTTTCTTAACTAAGAATAAAACTATTAAAAACAAAATGCAAATAGATTCGCATAAACACAAAGTGAATCGAACAGAAAGCATTTCAAAATCTGTTTTGGTCTTATACAGCGTCAGAGCTGCCTTAAACAACAGCAGGATCTATATGGTATTCAGTGACACATACTTTCCTGGATTTTCAAGCCTTAAAGCAACAGACACTGATTTCCTTCTAAATCCCCAGAATGCCTGGACAGATAGATGGAATAATGCTTGAATGTTATGAATGGACAGAGAGACGACGAAAGAGCGCTGAGGTCAGCACATATGCGCTCTTAAGCTGACCCGCAGCCAAAAAGTGTTTGGATTAGACGGAATGGGGAGACGATCACTTCCTCTAGCTATAAAATTATCCTCTTTACCCTCCATTGGAACCAGAAAGATAAACACAGTCCCTGTTTTTATAGGTGTGTGTGTGTGAGAGTCTGGAGTTTTAATTGAACCCATTAGGAGGGGAGATAGAGTTACTTGGCTTAACTCAGAGGGGGTTCTATCACTCTCTGGCTTTTACCATAAAGAACTTTTATGCAGGAAACCGTCACAGGCTATAAAGCGGGGATTTCTGTTTTTATAATTTACAAGGTGTTATTTAAGAATACATCTGTTTATTTCTTAGTTCGTTAATGTATATATTTCTCATTCGTTGCTGATAAACATACAGTTTTCTGAAGACACATCAAACCCATTTAGTGCACATGGAACAATATTTTCTTTCTCTTGTAAATCACATTTAAACCCACAGAGATGAAGACATTCATTTGATACAAAGTGTAATCTGGGGGTGCAGATCTGCAGGCGGGAGTCTTAAACGGCTAAAAAAAAAAAAATCAAAAAATAACATAAAGGGAGTGTGAAATCGGAGAGTACGAAAAAGAGAGTCGGAAAGTAGCGGGGAGAAAAAGTGGCTCTGTTTCTTTTGTGTAAGGCGATCCTTCGCTCATAAGAGTTTCCACGGAAATCAGGCTGACATTGTGAACACGTGGCGCGCTGCCGTCCCAGGCTCCCCAAAAAAGACCCCCACACATCTGCCAAGCTAAGCAGACTGAGCGAAGCTGCAACAGAGGGAAGGAAGGAGGATTTAAATCTATTGCATACTGAATGAACCCCCTTCTGAAATGTGTCACCTTTGAGCCCCCACATGCGCCGAAGTCACCGATGCCCCCAGAAGTGTGCGTGCCTTTGTGCGCTCCGAGAAAAGAAGTGTGTCGAGAAGAACGAACAATAGGTTGTTTCTCCTCCCATCTCTGGCACTGTCATGTTTTGTGAAGTCGTTCTCAGAAAAAAAGCCTTTGAACTAAAAAGACAAGTTATTCCTCCACGTTGAACACAAACACAGAGTGAGGAGGTTCCATTTGTCAATACGCAGCTCTCTGATCAGCTGAAGGAGAAAAAGAGTGAATTGTCTCTTCTCGAAATCACATAAGCAGTTCAAGCTAACCGAGCTACGATGATCAAAAACAGAAGAGCGGTGTTGGTGTGTTGTGAACTCTAAAATAAAAACAGAAGAGCATTTTCTGAACGTGACATCAGATAGGCGGAGGTTAGCGGCATGCAGACTAAAGCAAGGTATCGTTCGGCTACAAAAACAAGTGATCAGGTGACAAAGTAACAGCTGCCAGACGGACGGGAATCTGCCTCTTACACACACTCTGTTGTGCAGACATACTCTTGCTGTGTCTTTTTAGGACAAAAATCAGAGAACAGAACATTTACGTTTTTGTGGCTTGCGAATGTGAGCCGAGTTAGACTGAATATCAAACAGCTGCTTCTCCAACTGTTGGATCTCTGTGTTTTTTGGTCAAGTGCCAATGCGGGACCAGTTCTTTCCTTAATTATTTTAATTCTGAGATATTAAAAGGAGTTCACCCAAAACTCACCCAAAAAGTATGTGCCAAACCTATGTTAACTTTCCTCCTCCTGTGGAACACAAAAGATATTTTGCATTATTATTGGTACACCGCCTACGTTTAGTACACAATGCAGACAGAATGCAATCACAATGAGAGAGAAGAAACTCAAGTGAACTTACAAAAGTCATACTATATAGATACAGTATCTCACAAAAGTGAGTACACCCCTCACATTTCAGCAACTATTTTATTATATTTTCTCAAGGGACAATACTAGAAAACTGAAACTTGGATATATTTTAGAGTAGTCAATGTGCAACATGTATAGCAGTGTAGATTTACTGTCCTCTGAAAATAACTCAACATACAACCATTATTGTCAAAATAGCTGGCAACAAAAGTGAGTACACCCTAAGTGATAACAGCTGTACGTTGTTTAACCATGCAAAGCCACTTGTCCTATTCATCATGTTCATGATTTTGTCTGCTTGACAGGACTATACAAATTTGTGTATCTTGTATTAGAGCAGTTAAAATTTGGTGCTTTGAGTACAATTCTCACATACTGACCACTGGATGTTCAACATGGCACCTCGTGGCAAAGAACTCTCTGAGGATTTGAGAATTAGAATTGTTGCTCTCCACAAAGATGGCCTAGGCTATAAGAAGATCAGTAACACCCTGAAACTGAGTTACAGTACAGTGGCCAGTATCACACAGAGGTTTTCCAAGACGGGTTCCACTCGGAACAGGCCTCGCAAGGGTCGATCAAAGAAGTTGAGTCCTCGTGGTGTGCGTCAGGTGCAGAAGCTGGCTTCAAAAAACATACGCATGAGTGCTGCCAGCATTGCTTTAGAGGTTTCAGAAGTGAAAAGTCAGCTTGTCAGTGCTCAGACCATACGCCACACACACTGCAACAAGTCGGTTTGCATGGCCGTCCTCCCAGAAGGAAGCCTCTTCTGAAGCTGGCTCACAAGAAAGCCTGCAAACAATTTGCTGAAGACAACCTGTCCAAGAGCATGAATTACTGGAACCACGTCCTGTGGTCTGATGAGACTAAGATAAACTTGTTTGGCTCAGATGGTGTCCAGCATGTGTGGTGACGGCCTGGTGAGGAGTACCAAGAAAACGTTGTCTTGCCTACAGTCAATCATGGTGGTGGTAGCATCATGGTCTGGGGCTGCATGAGTGCTGCTGGTACTGGGGAGCTGCGGTTCATTGAGGAAAACATGGATGCCAACATGTACTGTGACATTCTGAAGCAGAACATGATGCCCTCTCTTCAGAAACTGGGTTTTCCAACATGATAATGACCACAAACATACGGCCAAGATGACAACTGCCTTGCTGATGAAGCTGAAGGTGATGGAGTGGCCAAGTATGTCTCCAGACCTGAACCCTTGAACCCTATTAACCACATGTGGGGCATCCTCAAGTGGAAGGTGGAGAAGCGTCATGTGTCTAACATCCAGCAGCTCCGTGATGTCATTATGAAGGAGTGGAAGAGGATCCCAGCAACAACCTGTGCAGCTCTGGTGAATCCCATGCCCAGGAGGATTAAGGCAATGCTAGATAACAGTGGTGCTCACAAAATATTGACACTTTGGACACCATTTTGAAATGTTCACTTAGGGTGTACTCACTTTTGTTGCCAGCTATTTTGACAATAATGGCTGTGTGTTGAGTTATTTTCAGAGCACAGTAAATATACATGTTGCACATTGACTACTCTAAAATACATCCAAGTTTCATTTTTATAGTATTGTCCCTTGAGAAGTTATAAAATAGTTGCTGAAATGTGAGGGGTGTACTCGTGTGTGTGAGAGAGAGGGAGTAAAATTCTGATGGTTGGTGTCAAGCTTATCTATAAGGGCAGACAATTGCTGACATCTCTGAGAGCTGATAAACCCATCCTAAAAGCACACTTTTCTACAGTAATGCCCAGAGATGGCACATATAGTGCAGAAAGAAGGGCAAGAGATTTGGAATGCCTTGAGTTGCTAACAAAACATTTAAGTTAGAAGTAAATTTCATCCAAAACCTTGACATGGGTTCAGCAAAGAACTTATCTGTAACGAGGAGTCGGTGGCGTTAGGATCCATGTGCAGCTTTATTAAAACAGAATGCAAGTCAAACAGGCAGAATTCAATCACGAGCTTAAAACACAACGTAGACGGGGCATAATCAAAGTCAGAGTTCGGGCTGAAGATCAGGGCTGGCGGCAAACACCCAGGATAAATCAAATAAGGCAGGTTGAATTAGAGTCCAGTAAATAGTCCAGGTCATACATGGGAGAAACGCTCAGAAATGTTTGCATGGCAAGACAAGACTTCACAATGAGGCGACTGGGAGAACAGCTTAAATGGGCCAGAGTCAATATGAAACACCTGTGCAGGTAATCAGCCACAGGTACGGGGTATTATGGGAATTAGAGTTTGTGACAGTTAATACTCAGGTGATGGTTCCCTCTGGTGACGATCGGAGGGAGCCACAGAGGCTGAACTCGTGACAGAGCCCCTCCCCTGTGAGCAGCTCATGACGCGAGGCGGCAAACGACGCCGGGATCTTCCTCGAGGTCTTGGGGCAGGTCTGTCCGGGTGGTCTCTATGGAAGTCTGTGGTAAGTGAAGGGTCTAGGATATCATCAGCATTGACCCAGGACCGTTCCTCCGGACTGTACCCCTCCCAGTCCACGAGTTACTGGAGGAATCTGCCCCGACGACGAGAGTCCAGGATTTCTCGGACCTGGAATGCCTCCTGGCCGTCAACGACGATGGGAGGGGCCCTCTGGTCACCAGCCTCGTCTAGGACCTCCACTCCTCTCGGACCACCAGCGGGCTTGAGCAAAGAGACATGAAAGGTGGGTGAGATACAGTAATGAGCAGGTAAGGCTAATCTGAATGAAACTGGAGTGATTTGTCTGATGATTTTGAAGGGACCCACGTACCTGGGATTGAGCTTTTTGCAAGGTAACCGGAGTTTTAGATCACGGGTGGACAACCAAACCCATTGCCTCAGCTGGTAGTTGGGGTTGGCACGCCGATAACGATTGGCCTGTTCTCTGGTGCGATGAACTGCTCTTTGTAGATGGACGTGAGCATCGTTCCATGTCTCCTCACTGCATTGTAACCATGAGTTGACTGCAGGTAAGTCTGAGGGTTATCCAGACCATGGAAACAATGGGGGTTGGAAGCCTAGGACACATTGGAAAGGAGTGATACCTGTAGATGGTTTGCAGAGTGAATTTTGGGCATACTCGGCCCATAACAGATAGCGACTCCAGTCGGACTGATTCTTATGGCAGTATGAACGAACGAAGCGGGTGAGTTCTTGGTTCAGCCGTTCTACTTGTCCGTTGGCTTGAGGATGGTACCCGGAAGTGAGGCTGACATTTGTTTAGTTGACGACAGAAGGCTGACCAGACACGGGAGGTGAACTGCAGACCCCGATCAGAAACTACATCCTCTGGTAGACCATAGAACCTGATACATAGTTGCAGAGAACTTCAGCGGTTTTTAGGGCAGTGGGAAGTGGTATCAGCCTGCAGGCTTTGGAGAAGCGATCAGTTACAGTGAGGATAGTAGTGTGGCCCTGAGAGGATGGTAAGTCAGTCACAAAGTCAATGGCTATATGTGACCATGGGCGTTGTGGGATGGGTAACGGATGAAGGAGCCCAGCAGGTAGTTGATGCGGACACTTAGATGCACTGCAGATGGTGCAGTTCTGGAGGACCGTGATAGTGTCAGTTCGTAGTGTGGACCACCAGAACTTGAGGATTTGTAATGTGGCTGCAATACCTAGATGACCGGAGCTGGGATTCGAGTGGATCAGTTGCATCACTCTCTGTCTTAAGACCTGCGGAACGTACGTGAGGTTGCGTGGAGTTTCAGCCGGTGGAGGATCAGTGACCTGAGCTTCGGTGATTTCGGTCATTATGTCCCACTGCACGGGTGCGAGAATGATGGTGGATGGAATTATGGGTTCTTGATCTGGGGATTGGGAGTCAGACTCATGGAGACGAGAGAGCATCAGCCTTGGTATTTTGAGAGCCAGGACAGTAAGTAATTTTGAAGTCGAATCTGGTGAAGAAGAGTGACCATCTTGCTTGTCGGTGGTGGAGTCTCTTGGCTGATTTCAGATACTCTAGGTTACGGTGGTCAGTGAGAACAGAGAATGAATGTTTTGCCCCTTCCAGCCAGTGATGCCACTCCTCGAATGCTGCCTTCATAGCGAGGAGTTTGCGGTTGCCAATGTCATAATTCTGCTGTCGGGTTCAGTTTGCGGGAGAACGCACAGGGGTATAGTTTGGGAGGATCACCCTGGCGTTGTGAGAGCACTGCTCCAATGCCTGTACTGGAAGCGTCTACTTCCACAATGAATTCGAGATCTGGGTCGGGATGATGCAGGATAGGAGCAATCGTGAATCTCTCCTTCAGTGACCGGAATGCTGCTATTGCCGCCGAAGACCAGGTGAGACGTTGGGTTCCCTTCTTGATATGGACGTCATGAGGGCAGCAATCGTACTGAAGTTACGGATGAACCGTCGGTAGAAGTTAGCGAATCCTAAGAAGCGTTGTAGTTCTTTGAGAGTTGTAGGCTGGGGGCAGTTGACTACTGCTCATACCTTCTGTTCGTCCATGGCAACCCCTCCTAAACTGATCACATACCCGAGGAAGGAGATGGTCTCTTGATGGATCTCGCATTTCTCTGCCTTGGCGTACAGTTGGTGTTGTATGAGGCGATTCAAGACTGCTCTGACATGTTCCTCATAGGTTTCGGAGTAAATCAGGATGTCGATGTAGACAATTACCCATTGGTTCAGCAGGTCTCTGAAAACGTCGTTAATGAATGCCTGGAACACTGAAGGACTATTGGACAGCCTGAATGGCATAAGATACTCATAGTGCCCCGTAGTGGTGGAAAATGCCGTTTTCTATTCGTCCCCTTCACGAATACAGATGAGGTTGTAGGAACAATGAAGGTCCAGTTTAGTGAAATGTCTAGCTCATCTGAGTTGTTTGAGGGCTGCGGGAACGAGTGGTAGAGGGTAACGGAACTTGCTGGTGATGTCGTTGAGAGACCGTTAGTAGATACAGGGACAAAGACCTCCATCTTTCTTCTTGACAAAGAACCCGGCCGATGCGGGTGACGTGGAGGGACGGATGAAACCTTTGGCGAGCTCCTCCTCAATGTATGATTTCATAGCCTCTGCCTCGGGTTGTGACAGCGGAAAGACTCTGCCCTTGGGAGGTTGTGATCCTGGGAGGAGATCTATGGCACAGTTGCTGGCTCGGTGAGGAGGCAAGTTAACTTTGCTGAAGGCTTCGGCTAGATCTTGATAGTCGCTGGGTAATGGGTCTTTCAAGGAAGTCTCACTCCCCCTCTTGACGGGCATGCTGCGGAGACAATTTTGAAGGCAGAAGTCTGACCATTGAATGATTTGTTTCTTGGTCCATGAGATAGAGGGGTTATGCTGCTCCAGCCATGGAAGGCTGAGGATGATGGGGTTTTGTGGAGATTGGAACACAAACAGGCGGATGGTTTCAGTGTAGAGGAATCCGGTACTCCATTGGAGATGTTCAGTGGTGAACAATGCAACCGGAGCCCAGGGGTCAGCCATCTAGCGCTGCGACTGCCAAGTGAGAGTCACAGGGAACAAGAGGGATATTATTTTTAGCGAATGACACAATGAAATTTCCTGCAGCACCTGAGTCGATCAATGCTACCGTCTCCATAACCCTCCCATTGATCTCCAGAGTGACTGCAATCTCTAAACTGGTAGCCAATTTAGAAATTACACTCACCGCAGCAGGGTTGCGAGATAGAAGAGTGGGACAGGATGCTCGTAGATGTCCAGGCAATCCGCAATACAAGCATAAGCTCTGTCGAATGCGTCTCTCTCTCTCTCCTCGCTGATGCGTGTCAAGCCAATTTGCATGGGTTCTACATCTGAGTATGCTGCTGAGGGTACAACGGGGAATGCGGGCAGATGGTTGGTGCGATGAGAGCGGAGGAGGTTGTCGATCTTGATGGACAGCTCGATGAATTGTTCCAGTGACTTTCCCTCGTCACAACAGGCGAGTTCGGACTGTAGCTCCGTATTCAAGTCTTTACGGTAATGAAGTTTGAGGGGATTGTCTGGCCAGTCTGAGCTGCGAGAGTGCAAAATGAGAGAGCGTAGTCAGCCGCCGAACCCCTTCCTTGACGGAGAGACAGTAGTTGCTCACCCACCTCCTTTCCTCCAGCAGGGTGCTTGAACACCTCCATGAAACATTGAATAAACACCCTGAACGAAGGGAAGGTTGGTCTATCCTCGCTCCACACCGCGGTGGCCCAATCCAGCGCTCTCCCCGAGAGAAGTGAACACACGAATGCGATGTGACTCATCTGTAGGGTACAGCATGGGTTGTTGGTTGACAAAGATTGAACATTGGAGTAAGAAGCCCTTACATTTGGTCGGAGATCCGTCAAATTTCTCTGGGAAGGCAAGATGAGGGCTGGCAGTGGTGGAAGTGGCATGTGCTTGAGGCAGGCTGGGAGGTGGAGCAGAAGCGTTGGACGCTTGGAGACAAAGAGGTTGTAAAGTCTTTACCAGTTCTTTCGGTTACTGAGGTCAGCCGGTTGAGCTGTTGTTGGTGTGTGGCCAGGACCGATGCTTGGGCAGAGACCTCGGTGGTGAGGTGGTAGAATGCTGCTGGATTGAAGTCTGGCAAAGGCTGAAGATCAGGGCTGGCGGCAAACACCCAGGATAATCAAATAAAAAGGTAGGTTGAATCAGAGTCCAGTAAATAGTCCAGGTCATACACAGGGAGTCATACACGGAAGAAACACTCAGAAATGTTTGCACGGCAAGACAAGACTTCGCAATGAGGTGACTGGGAGAACAGCTTAAATGGGCCAGAGTCAATATGAAACACCTGTGCAGGTAATCAGCCACAGGTACGGGGTATTATGGGAACTGGAGCTCGTGACAGTTAATACTCAGGTGACGGTTCCCTCTGGTGACGATCGGAGGGAGCCACAGAGGCTGAATTCGTGACATTATCAAGAAACATTTCATAAAGGGATAGTTGCAAAAATTACCTTCCTTTCTTCTGTGGAACACAAAGATATTCCTAAAAATGCCTTGGTGTTTTATGTCCATAGAATGAAAATCAGTGTGGTTCAGTGATGTTTTAAACCCACTGACTTTCACTGTATGGAGAAACACAGTTGAAACATTCTTTAAAATATCTGTTTTTTTTTTTTTGTTTTTTTTCCAGAAGAAAAAGTCAGACAGGATGGCCGTTCTTTTTGGTTTGTTCGAATTGGAATCTTTTTTAGAGTGAACATGGAGATTGTGGGAGGGCAGATTTCTCTCCATGACTCATGTGGAAGAAATAAATCTTGCTCAAGTATAAACAGAAAGTGCATGATCGAGATCAGTAAACTATTTCTAAACAAACGCACGTGTGCGTACCTAATGTCTCGAGAATGTGTGTCATATTGCGTAAATCTCCAACTCTTCTTTGGACTCAACCCCCAAAATGTAAGACGTGTTAATAAAGGTTTCATGACGGGCGCATGCCGAAGGCTTGTGACCCGCCACGAGCCGAGAGAAAGGCAGCGGACAGAGCAAGTAAAATACGGCAGGGACGATTTGAGCAAAGAAAGAACGGTATGAGAAATAAGGAGGAGGGGAGAGGAGTTGCCACACAGGCGGCAGATGCTCGCGTGCCTTTACAAACAGCCACGGTGCCCTCTCGACCCGCGGCGCCGGAGCATTCCGCCGTGATTTCCCCCTCTCTCTGCGCTCCGCTTCCCCGCCGGTTTCCACGGCCCTTCTGCGAATTGCGACGGCCCACCTGCCATGCTCCATTGTGCGCGTGATCCTTTTTCATTTCAATGACAAAGTTAATTCCCCCACGCCCCCTCTCTATCCTCCAGCCCCGGGTGACTTTACGACCACAGCTTGAAAATGCATCTCAAATCCTCCTGTCCACAAAAAAGCCATCTGATGAGAAAATGACGCCGTCATGTTTCAACACCCGCTCATATTGAAGGCCATGTATGCTTAATTGGGCTGCTGTTGTAAAACTATTTACTTAATTGTAGCTTAACTACAGTCAACTGTTTGGTCACTTTACGAACAAAGTAACACATGACGACGTTTTAAAATAAAAACGTGAAGACAAAGACTCAATCAATAGTTAAAAATATGACTGCGTAATTTGGCTCTCACATAGACCAGACGAGATGGCACAGAAGTGCACAGAAAACATATACACACTTTTTCAGAGCTGGCTAGGCTATCCCTTGAATTAAAGTCTAGTATGTAAATGGCATAAGTGATTACCATCACAAGTTTCTCATGAGCATCTGCTTGGGCACATGCTGCGAATTTCCCTTATATGGCATGTGAATAAAACCACCCACTTGTTTAAAACGCACTGACTTGAACTTCTTTGAGCATGAAATGTGATTAGCAAGCAGTAATTATATTACATTTCGAGGAAGGCTTTCATACTAAAAGTTTGCTTGGTGGATAAGAAACCGTAACTTGCACAAGTAAAACACGTAACTTTATTTATGAGTATAGCAAACGCCTACGGTTTAGATTAGAAGAAAGCTGTCTGGCTCTCTGGGAGCAACCATTAAATGACAAATGCTATATGATGACATATTCTTGACGACATAATGAAAACACGAACTAAAAATATTACTTTTGCTTACAAAAATCAGTGATTGATGGGATGTAGTCAGGGTCACTGCTGTGTTGAGCAGGTTCGAAGAGCGCAGCTTCAGACAGCTGGCCCACGACAGATGGACAGCCACAGGTCACAGGACCGAATTTCAATGCAGTCTCACGGTGCATCTCCATACAGCACACTTTCTGTTTATCAGAACGCCTCAAGTATAAAAAATTAGGATTCAACTGAAAAGCTTACTGTTTGAACATGTAAACTAATTTCATGTGCGCTGCAATTCCATGCCTAAATTAGGGTATAAAATGCATGACGCGCAAAGGATCAGATGCCTTATGGATAAACGTTCAAATGTGTTTATTTAATAATAAATAGACTGATTCCAGATAGCAGAAATTCTTGCTGTGTCTTGAGAAAAAAACTTTCTCGCAGGGCTGACCGATGTAATTACTGGTTTGTGTTTTCTGGACGTTCGAACCAGATGGCCGTGAAACTTCCAGAAGCTCATGTTTGCTTTTGTTTGTGGGTGAACGCGCATAATGATGCTAATGTGGCAGAATCAGAGATGGTGAGTCGTAAAGTGGCATTGTGCACCGTGGGGGTGAGTGTGACCTCTGTGAGAAATCACATTGACTGCGGGTTAAGGGAGGTTGGGGGAATCCTTTTCACCGCGCGCGATTCGCCACGCGCGCAGACTCCTCCAGCGAGACACAATAGCGCGCTGATGTGCTCTCTGATATCCTCCAGTTACCCTTCATCCTCAAAACTCTAGCTGTGGTTTAGACTTTCAGTAATAAAGTTCGCTGCATATAATAAAGGTATAGTGTCAATTATAGGCTGTATAGTATGTAGTGCTCTATATTGTAATTGATAGCCGTTTTTACTTAATATTATAATATCATAACCTTTTTTGATTTGTAAAATACGTAAGGGCATTATAAAAAGTTCATTTTCTTTCTTTTTAAGTAGAGTGAAAGTGGTGCCAAAGTGAAAGCGTGAAGTAATCGACCACTTTATTTAATTAAAGTTAAATGTCAAAGAAAACTACACTTAAACTCTGAAAACGAATCAAGTCGAGTAGAAAGCACATACATTGTAAGTTAAATGGATAAAAACAAATATGTTATAATGATGAAAACCTTTCTACAGTGGCAAGTAACCCAAAGTGTGACACGAGAAACGTTGGTCTTGAATAAATGTATCTGTTTTTCTATTGTTATGGCACACTTCTGAAACTCTGTCCTCCTCATGGCGAGATCTGCTTGCCAGCTCCACCTCAATCACTGCTCTTTCTTTCCTTCATTCTGCCTTTTCTTTTTTTTCCAGGGATGTACAGCCGTGGGGCGAGGAGGGGTGGCTGGAGTTTGGAGAGGGTGGGGGCCACAGTCTGATGTGGGCTGCAAGGGGCCAGTCAGTGTTCTCAGAGTCACAGACAGAGCACACACACACACACACACACACACACACAAGGAGCTGCGCCTCCCACACACCCGCGCACCAACTCACACACAGTCAGACGAAGAGGAAAGTGGATGTGTGCAGCAGCATTACCGCGTCCTGATGCTTTCTCCGAGGCGCTAAAAACGCACACAGAGGGAAAGTGCGGGTTCCTTGACTTTATATGCATTTTGCTTGAAATCTATGCACAACATCTGAGGATTTATCATGCTTTAATTTACATCGAACAATCCACCAGCCAGTTTTCTCTCTGCGTGGAATAAGTACTTTGCGCACGGCTCCAAAGATGGGAACAACTAAATACTCCAGCGACAGGAATGTACTGTTTTGCAAGACGCTTCTGAAACTTATACTTCTGGCGGCCGTTGCGAACAACGTTTCGGGGAAGACTTTAAAATACAAAGTTTTGGAAGAGCAGAGAGTTGGCACGGTGATCGCCAGACTGAAAGAGGATGTAGCCGGTATCTTATCCAAACTCCCGAGCTCAGTGTCCCCGCGCTTCCGCGCGATGCAGAGAGGCAGCACCCCTCTACTCTCCGTGCGCGAGGAGGACGGAGAGATCAGCATCGCCACCAAAATCGACCGCGAGAAACTCTGCGAGAAAAACTTAAACTGCACTATCGAGTTCGACGTGATCACGCTACCCACGGAATACCTCCAGCTGTTTCACATTCAAGTGGAAGTGTTGGACATCAACGACAACGCTCCGCAGTTCTCGCGCGCCATCATCCCCATAGAGATATCAGAGAGCGCGTCTGTGGGCACACGCTTCCCTTTGGATAGCGCATTGGACCCGGATGTCGGGGAAAATGCGCTACACACCTACTCCCTCACTCGGAATAACTTTTTCAAAATCGACATCAGGACGCGTACGGATGGCGCGAAGTACGCAGACCTTGTTGTGATGAGGGAACTTGACAGGGAGACACAGTCCAGCTACCAACTACAACTCACAGCGTCAGACTCTGGCGTGCCGCCGAAATCTGGCTCAACTCTGCTCAAAATCAGCATATCTGATTCCAACGATAATAGCCCGGCATTTGACGAGCAGGCTTACGTGGTCAACCTCCTGGAAAATTCACCACTGGGGACACTACTGGTGGACCTGAACGCCACAGACCCAGATGAAGGCAATAATGGCAAAATAGTGTACTCTTTCAGCAGCCACGTGCCACCCAAAATCCTAGAGACCTTTAAAATTAACCCAGATAATGGCCACATCACTCTGATTAAGAAAGTTGACTACGAAACCACTTCTTCATACGAAATAGATGTACAAGCTCAGGATATGGGTCCCAACTCCATTCCAGGCCACTGTAAAATAATAATCAAAGTGGTTGACGTCAACGACAACAAGCCAAAAATCAACATCAACCTTATGACTCAGGGCAAAGAGGAGGTGGCCTACATCTCAGAGGCCTCCCCTGTTGATACCTTCATCGCATTAGTGCGCGTCGATGACAGTGATTCAGGTCTAAACGGTGAGGTTGTGTGCCGTCTCCATGGCCACGGGCATTTTCGCTTACAGAAGACCTACGAGAACAACTACATGATTCTCACTAATGTGTCTCTGGACCGTGAGAAACGCTCTGAATATAGCCTGACGGTAATTGCTGAAGACCACGGCTCGCCAAGCCTATCCACCATCAAACACTTCACGGTGCAGGTGCAAGATGAAAACGACAACCCTCCACGCTTCGAAAAGAGCAGATACGAAATCTTCAAGTCTGAGAACAATTCGCCCGGGGCATACCTGACGTCAGTGGTGGCCACCGACCCAGATTTGGGCTCTAATGGTCAGGTGACCTACTCAATTGTGGAGAGCCAGGTTCAGGGTAGCTCTATTTCAACTTATGTGACCATTGACCCATCTAATGGGGCTGTGTATGCTCTCCGAAGCTTTGATCGAGAAGAAGTCGGCCGGCTTTCGTTCACCGTGCAGGCGCGGGATGGCGCAGGCCCAGCTTCTCTGAGCAGCAACACCACTGTTTTGCTCACTGTACTAGATGAAAATGACAACCCACCTATCATTGTTGCTCCACAACTAATGAACCACACAGCTGAGGTGCCACTATGGCGGCACGCCGAGCCTGGTCATCTGGTGACAATCATCAAGGCGACAGATCGTGATGCAGGGGCCAACAGCGAGCTGACTTGCTCCATCGTCGGGGGTAATGAGGAGGGACTCTTTGTCATTGAACCACGCAGATGTGAGTTACGAACCAATGGAAGTGTGGAGGCCTCAGGGCGTGAGGGATTTGATCTCGCAATCCTGGTGCAAGACAGAGGGGCTTCGATTCGTCTCTCAGCGAGGGCCGTTCTGCACATTAGCCTGCGGGACTATCCAGAAAGCTACTCCCTGAACCCTTCAGACATGAACAACCAATCGACTCTAGATGTGTCTATGATCATCATCATCTCCCTTGGTGCCATCTGTGGCATGCTTCTCATTGTCATGGTGATGTTCGCAACCAGGTGCTCGAGAGAGCAGAAGGACCCAAGACATTCCTATAACTGCAGAGTGGCTGAGTCTACCTACCAAAACCATCCCAAAAAACCTGCCCGGCAGATCCACAAGGGCGATATCACACTGGTCCCCACGGTTAATGGGACCCTGCCTGTGAGGGCCCATCCTCGCTCCCCTTCAGCCTCACCTGCTCCAGAGAGCCGCCAGAGCCACCACAGCCGCCAATCACTCAACAGCCTGGTCACCATCTCCTCCAATCACGTGCCAGAGAACTTCGCTCTAGAACTCGCTCTTGCCACACCACCTGTCGAGGTAAAAAACATTTTTCAGTATGATTTCAGTGTGATTTGTAATTGAATTCCCCCTAAACGTGTTATAATACTCAATATGTTTATTTTATTTATAGCATGTTTATTTGTATATCCATAGATTGTTTCATCATGCATAAGTATCCATCCATATTCATTCCCTCATTCACCCACCTCCCCATCACCACCATGGTTTGTCTGTATTTGTGTTGGCTTGCTGTCTGGTCTGCCATTATTCATTTTTTATTTCCATTTTTTCTTTCTTTATTTGTCCACGCCCTGTTTCTTTTCTTTTTGGCTATAGCAAGTCTCACAGCTTCTGTCCATACTTCATCAGGGCCAGTACCAACCCAGACCCAGTTTCCGTGGCAACAAATACACTCGGAGCTACAGGTAACCAATCACACTTCAGCCTGTTGCCACCTTTACAGACCATCCTACAGGGGGTTTAAAGTTCTAGTCCGTGAGAGTCTGGACACCCTGCAGTACTTCAGTAACAGATTCTGACTACACATGACAGCCTCATCATGTTACCAACTCAAGTGCTCTTTGAATAATGCCTTTTTTGTTTATGCAAAAACTGCTCCCTCCTTAAGAGGCTCATTTCATAGTTTTCACACTGCCAGTGAATTAATATATAGTAAAAAATATTTGAATGATAATGCATAAACAGTAAATAAGTCAAAGCTATTGTTATAGCTAATTGTCTGTTCTTTGTTTGTAGGTATGCTTTGAATGAGATGGATAAGTTCAGCCTGAAGGACAGTGGACGAGGCGATAGTGAGGCAGGAGACAGTGATTGTGAAATGGGGAGGGAGTCTCCTCTGCTTGGAGAAGGCTTCAGTGAGCTCTTCACTCCTGATGGACATCACCGACTGCATCCAAGTAAGCAAGAGAGTGAGATGTTGAAGAAGAGTACTTTAGATCACCTGAAGCTGTACATACCAGTTAATTGCTCACTGGACAGCATCATATGCATTTAATTAAATATATAACACATAAATATATAAAAATACACATAATACAATGCCTATATCCTTGATTTTGAACATTTGGACACATTTACAATCTCTCTCTTCAACATGAAACACCTAAACAGCATCAGTACACTGATCGCTTAATCTTTGGAGAAAAACATAATTTCTGATGGAAAATATGCATAGTTGATCTATAACACAATCATTACTGTGACTAGTACAAGAATTGGGTTGTGTGCTAGGATGGGCCATTGATTTCTGTAAATCAGCATGTTTAATCATTCATTCTCTGCATGAGAGAGAGTGGGCTAAATGAGGGCCTGTTTTGCAAATGCACCAGATTGGGCATTTATTAACTCTAAGATGTATTATAAATGGCCTTTCAAAATTAATGGCGCTATAATCAGCTCCTAGAACATGAATGAGTAATGCCGAACATGTTCAATGAGCACTATAAGTAGGCATATTTGATTTGTTTTGCATAGTCTCTAGAAAACAAAGCTGGGTCGACTGGAGCTGGAGAGATTTTGTTTGGTCATTTGGCTTCCAATTGATGTATTTGACTAGTTCAGGGCGTGTGCAGTTTTGCATGCTCTGCCAGAAAACACCATTCGTTAACTAACCTCTTCTACCAATGTTTTTGTTTTCACTGTAGCGATGAAGCTGTGCACTGAAGAGTGTCGTGTCCTCGGTCACTCTGACCAGTGCTGGATGCCCCCGTTGCCTTCCCCAGGCTCCTCTGATTACCGTAGCAACCTCTACATCCCTGGAGAAGACCCTCAACAGAAAGCCACCCCTGAAGCGCCACAATCTGGTGAGTCGACGCTGAGGAAAAAGAGTTTCTCCACATTCGGCAAGGAGAGTGAGGAGGGAGAGGGGGAGGCAGGTGATGCAGAAGACCTGTGCGGAACGACTTCTCTGCTGTCTGAAATGAACAGTGTGTTTCAGAGGCTCCTCCCCTCCTCGCTGGATAATTACAACGAGACTAATGAAACTGAAAAGGTAACAGCCTGCGCTGCAGGGGTGGGATCGTTGGAAAGAAGGAAGGGCCACTTACCTGGAAAACCAAGCCCTGCTACTTATCAGCAGAATGTGGCGGTTTGGGCCGCTAATACGCATTTCCAAAATCCTGGACATGGCCACGCCCCCGCTAGTCACATGACAGCCCTGGTGGCTCCGCTCCCTGCCCCTCTGCCAGCTCCCATGGCAGCATCAGCTTCCTCTTCAAAATGGCTGCCCGCGATGGAGGAGATTCCTGAGAATCATGAGGAAGATGAGTTAGAGTCTGTGCTCGGGCATCTGCACGGCAAGCGCTGCGACAGTCGCAGCGAAATTATGGACGCCAGCGAGCTGGTGGCAGAAATCAACAAACTCCTTCAAGATGTCAGGCAAAGCTAAAGACTAAAGCTTAAACTCTTTCTCCTGCTCTCTACAATAAAGTAAAACATTTTTATATGAGAGCGAGGAGGAGGAGGAGGAGTAAGACAGGATATGAAAACAAAAACAGGAAAACACAGAGACCTGCAATTGTCGTTAAAGTTGCATTTCTGGATGTAATGTGTTTTGTGAATGCTAATTATCCAAATGATGTTTGTATTTTCTGGTTTTTGGCCACAGTGTACACAATGTGAGTGTATTTATCTTTGTATTTTAAAAATACAATTTGTAGTCTTTATATTTATATATGTGTATATACCTAAGTTAAAAATGTACATAAAGCTATCAAATTTTTATTTTTATATATGCATGTTGGGAAAATAATCAAAATCAACATGCCTTGGTGTAAATATTCTTATTTATGAAAAAGGTTTTCTTTTCTTTCTCTTTTCAGTGGTATTGTAATATATGAGCATAATATAAGTACATGAATATTATTGAGTATGTGTTATTTGGTGGGGTGGGACAGGAACTGAAAGCATGTTTTTGGGGTGGGAGTGGTATTTATAACGGTGTATTCTTTGTGTCAACTTCTGTTTTACGTTAAACAAATGACAAAATAAAGAGAAATGCAGATATGTCACATAAACATCTGGTTTGACTCTGTTTTGAAGTTTCACCATTTATATTGACATATTCTTGTTTAAAAGTTGTACATTTGTGGGCATAAAAATGGTCTTCCAGTAAATTACAGTATGTTCTACTCCATTTAGTTGTAATGTTCCTGAAATATCCAGTTAAATGGGAGTGTGCAGTTGTGTTCCTCCTCTTCACAGACAGATCTGGAGAGCAGCCTTGCGGGGAAAAATAACCATTTTTAGTCTCTCTCATCTACGCTGCACTCGTTATGAGCGCCCCCTACTGACTGAAAGAGAATATTTCATTAATGCTTGAAAAGATGCAACCATATTGCGAACAGAGATAAGTGAGGTAGAGAAAAAGGAAATGAGATTGTTTTTGTCTTCAATTTAAGATAGTAAGAATGTAATGTAAAGTTAAGATGCATAATAGGTCACAAAAGCACAAAGAAGTGTATTTCTCGTGTGATCACTGTAGGAGAAATGAGATTCATTGTTCTGACTAGAGCCCCCTAGAGGCGAGATAGCTGAACAGCATCCACCTAATACCCAATCTCTCTCTCAATTCAATTCAATTAAGCTTTATTAGCAAGACTGTGTAACACAGTGTTGCCAAAACATTAACATATATATATATATATATATATATATATATATAACAACATAAATAATAATAAATAAAATTCATCTAAATAAATGAAAAGATAAAGTAAGTCAGTTTCGAGTTAATCATGTTTAACATCTAACATTGTGAATGGTCAATACATATTTTGTAGCTAGTTCAGCTGTGTTATCATCTTCTCCAAGTAAGAAGGGCATTTTCTCAGTATCACTAAGTTCAGTAAATGATGGGATCAGAGCTTCAGATCTGGGGAGAAATGTTTCCCTCACATTGTGATATTTAGGATAAATCAGCAGAAAGTGTTTCTCGTTCTCTATTTGCTGTAGATCACAGTGTCTACAGATCCTCTGCTCTTGCTCTGTCCATGTTTGTCTATGTCTTCCTCTCTCTATTTCTAAATCATGGTTACTTAATCTGTATTTGGAGAGGATTTGTCTTTCTTTAAATGGTTTAATCAATAAATAATTGGCAAATTTAGTGGTTCTGTTTAGGGTTGAGTAGCATTGGAGTTTATTTTGAAGGTCAAAGTGTATTTTTAGAGATTCATTATGAGTGTCTTTTAGATTTTTTGTCAATTTCTTTAATAATGGTTTTGCGGTTGAAGCTGTAGTCAGTGAGGAGCTGGGTTTTACGGACTAGCTGAAGAGCGAGTGTGTTTAGAGGATGAGATTCTGGTGAGGTTTCATTGGCGAGAAGGGTTTTATATCGGATTGAATCAGGATCAGATTGATGGAGGTGATGCCAGAACTGAACACATCTCTTCTGGATCTCAATCTTAAATGGGTATAAGCCTAATTCAGCTCTGCAGGCATCATTGGACGTACCTCTATGGACCCCTAAAATGTTTTTGATAATTTCTAGTTGTAGCTTTTCTATTGAAGTTTTATCCCAATTTTTTTAATTTATTACTGGTCCCCAAATTTCATTCCCGTACAGTAGAATTTGTTTAATGATTGCGTGATATAATTTAATCCATGTTTTAATTGGTAATTTTAATTGGCCAAACCGTGATTTGATGGCATAAAATGTCCTCCGGGCCTTCTCATTCAAGGCCTTCACAGCCAGACTGAAGCCCCCTGATGCAGAGATCTCGATGCCCTGGTAAGTGTAGCTGGTGCTGTGTTCGAGGACTTCTCCTCCGTAAACTGAACTGGTATCTGCTTCTCTGAGACCTGGCCTTCTTCTGGAACACCATGACTCTGGTTTAGTCCAGGTTGACCGTCAGAGCCCATTCCTCACAGTACTGTTCCAGCAGGGCCAGGCTGTGCTGGAGACCCTCGGCTGTGGGGGACAGCAGAACCTGGTCGTCCGCATACAGCAGGCATTTGACTTCAGAATCGTGCAGAGCGAGGCCCGGGATGCTGCCGGAGCGGTCCAGAGCTTCTGCCAGCTCGTTGATGTAGATGTTAAACAGGGTTGGGCTCAGACTACATCCCTGCCTCACTCCAGGACCCTGCTGGAAGAACTCACTTCTGAGATTCCCACACATTTACTGTTTTTATACATGGATTGTATAACATCAGATGTTTTTCCACCAATGCCAATTTATAATAATTTGTATAGTAAACCATCATGCCAAATAGAGTCGAAAGCTTTTTTAAAATCAACAAAACATAAATATTTTTCTTTGTTTGCCCTTTAGATTTTTGTTAATTAGAGTGTGTAGAGAATAGATGTGGTTATTTTGGTAAAAAGACAATTTGTGATTTATTTAGGATGTTGTGTCTTGTTGTGTCTTGCGGTTGTTTATTATATTGCAGAAAAGCCTTGCTAGGTTACTTCCCACACACATACCATGGTAATTACTGGGATCGAATTTATCTCCTTTTTTATACATAGGAGTGATCAGTCCTTCAGACCAGGTCTCAGGGAAGTCACCAGAGGATAAGATCAGATTGAATAATTTTGCCAGTGCTTGAACTATGTAAGGGCTGCTGAGTTTGAGCATTTCATTACTGATGTTGTCTTGTCCACATGCCTTCTTTAATTTGAGATTTTTAATGTGCTCTGTTATTTATGATGTTGTTATAATCATGTCCAATGGGTTTTGGTAATTTTCCATTGTTTTCTTTAAATCTTCTAGTTTTCTCTTTGTTTTTGTGTGGGGCTGGTTGAGGTCTGGTTCAAGTTTTTGGTAAAGAGTTTTAAAGTAAGACCTCCCTGGAGCAATGTGTTTGATTTGGGGCTTTCAAATTTTTTAAAGAGATTCCAGAAATTGTTTTGGTCTATTGATTCAACGATTTAATCAATTTTAGCTTCATAATATTGATCTCTTTTGTTGCAAATGAGCTTTTTATAATTTTTCAAACAGTTGGAGTAGGCGAGCCGTAGCGTCTGATTGGCCGGTTGTTTATGCTTTTTGTTAGCAAGTCGTCTAAGGTCTTTTCTGAGACAGTTGCATTCATTATCAAACCACACATTCTTTTTTATTTTTTGTTTGTTTATTCTATGTTTGTTTGATTGTTTAATGTTAGATATAGCGGCCAAAGTTTGAAATATATAATTAAGATTGGATGCTGCTGAGTTTATTCCATTAGTATCTGGAGTGAAAACTGTGGACATAAAGTCGTCCAGCATTTTTAGTATAACAGAGCTGCTCATGTTTTCTTTAAAATTTTTCAGCATTAGAAAACTGTTAGATCCAACTGAGTTTTGGTTTTAAAGGGAAAGTTTTTCTTGTTTGAGGGGAGGAGTACTGACCCTGTCACATGACTGTTTCAGGTAAAGTACTGTTTGGCAGTGGTCAGAAATGGGAAGTTGAGGTCTAACTGTAAAGGCATTAATAAAATTTGGGTCAATGTCTGTAATTGAATAATCAACTAAACTGGCTCCTAATTTGGAGCAGTAAGTAAATCTACCAAAAGAATTACCCCTGGTTCTGCCATTTATGATATTCCTCCCTAGACCTTTACAAAGCTCTAACATCTCCTTCCCATTCATGTTGATTACATTGCCACAGCTGGTTCTCGGAGTAATGACTGGTGTTGACTGAGATACGATGTCCCCAAAAATGTGACCATTATCTGTGGTATTTACATAATCAATTTCTCTTCCAATCCTTGCATTTAGGTCACCACATATGAGAATATTTCCTTTGGATTAAAAGTATAGGATGTCTCTTTGCAACTGGAGAAAGCACTCTTCTTGGTAGTAGGGAGAATCATGAGGCGGAATATAAACAGCACAGAGCTAAAGATTACTCTGTGGCAGGATAGATTTTACTTCAAGCCAAATCAGTGAGTTCTCAGTTTTGACAGTTTTAATCAGGTGTTTTAGATGATCTATGTGCCATATAAGTATGCCATCTGAATCACGACCACATTTAATTTTTTTTTTTTTTTAGTGAGGACACGGTGATTTCCCTGTATCCTCTTGGACAGTGCAAGGTCTCATTACTCTGACACCATGTTTCATGAAATATAACGATGTCTATGTCTTTTATATTACTAAGTAAGTCTTGGTTTTCAGTCTTGTTCCCAAAAGTTGAAGAATGCAAACCCTGTATATTCCAACAGCTATTTCTAAACGATTTCATAGATAAGATATAGTAAAGTGTGTGTACATATTACTCTTGTCCATTATTTGACAAGTTTGGAGCAGATGATGTTGAGCAGGTGTCTTATCTGATTGAGTTCAGCGGCTGCAGGGTTCTGTGGCTGTTGGGCTGCTGCGGTGTAGCTCTGTGATGGTGCTCCAGGGGTCGAGTCCTGTCTGGTTCTTGGAGGAGGGTGGACGTTTCTTGGTGGCTGGGAGCTGCTCTTTCTGTGTAGATTTCTGCTGTTTCCTGTTCTACCAAGTGCTGTGCTTTCAGCACTCTTGCGAAGAGTTGTACTCATTTCTTGTTGAGGTGTATGTAGTCATATGATGGGGCCGAATGTCTTTATGGTAAGCCAGGTGAACATTTGGAATGAATGCACAGGTTCTGGAGAGTTCTACATTGTTTCCATGGATCACGTGAAAAGGCACATCACTCTGTGGCAGTAACGTGGACAGGGTTATTTTAGCTTCTGGGAAGCGTTCTGAGGCTTTGATGGCCACCTCTCTGAGCATTGGAGCCATGTTGCCCTTCGTTGCTTGTAAGTCATTTGTCCCTGTGTGGATTATAATGTGCTTGTAAGTTTCTTTCAGATTTTTATCAGATAAGATCTGAAGAGCCCTGCTTGTATTTGGGCACCACAATTTCTGGGCTTTCATCTTTGGAAACAAGAGTTTCTCACTTACATATTTTCCATTGGAGTCGATGAGAATAAGAGCTTCTGTTTCAGTGGGGTTATCTGGGGCAGTGCTGTGGACGTTGGTCTGTGGATCTGATGAAGAGTGAGAATCATTCACTGCGGGTGATTGGTGATTATCAGTGGGGGTCTCTACACAGGTCAGGTGTTCAGCCTGAGATTCTTTGGAAGATGAAACATGAAGAAGTTGTTCCTTCATATTATTTATGAGTTCATCTTTCTTTCGAAGTTCTGATTTCAACACAGACAGTTCTTCCTGCATTTCTGTTTTAATTTCTGCGATTTGTCTTCTGAAAGTTGCTTTCTGAAAGCTCTTCTCTAGCTTGGTGAAGATCCTTTGACATCTGTTCTTTGTGTCTCAGCAGGTATTCAGTCTCTTGTTTTAAATTCATCAAGTCCTTTGTAAGCTGCTCCAAGTCATTGTTGTCTTTTAGATGGGACATTATTAATTCTTTTAGTTCCACCACATCTATTTCCAGGAGTGAAAATTTCTCTTTCATTTTTGACATGGGAGATTGAATTATGGCTGTTGCAGTTGTCGTCTTCTTTTGGATGTCTTTTACAGGAGAAGAATTTGCATTTACATCTGTATGATCTTGTATGAGACTTCTATTAAGATGTGCCTGCTGTTTAATTTGTATAAAGTCAGCTGTAAATGCTTGGAGGGCAGGCTCCGAGCCTTGGATCATGACAGTGCTGTTGTGGTATAAGTTCAGAGATAAAATTCTTGATTCCTCATTTCCCTCAGCATCTTCAAATACCAGGATCTGTCTGCCTTTGCAGATGCCTCTTTTTGTTGTTAAGGTGAAGTGTTGGCAGAAAGCAGTATGCCATGAGGAGCTGTTTTCAGTGTAGAAGAGCAGGTTGGTCATTGTACTGCGGTCATAGTCAGCAAACAGTGTTTCAGGATTGTCCTTTATCTGTTTAGAATGTGGAGCTGTTTAGAATGCTGAGAGCTCTTCTGAGGGTACACAAAGGAGCGGGGCCTGCACGCTGCAGTGGCCATCACTGGTTTTAGAATATAAACAAATAACTGAAAAAACGCTCTCTTTGTTTGTTTTTGAGAGTTCCTCTGTGAACTATATACAAATATTGATCAAAATGTCCACAATATTAAAATATTTGATCAAAAAGACCAAAATGACCATCCTCATTGACACTGGTGTATAAAAAAAAAACAAAAACAAACAAAAAAAAAAAAACTTTTTATTCCTCCTGAGGTAAATATTGTTTCAAAAGTTCCTTCCTTACTTTCTGGGACTCTTCCGTATTCCTTGCTGTTTAATGTTTGATATCCTCCTTTGTTTCTCTGAGGTTTTAGTCTGTGGATAACTTCATACAGGCCTTGGTCTGGAGGGGTCTCAGTTTGAGAGATCTTCTCTCTGTGGCAGTTGTGTGGCCCTTTGGGTTGCTCTCAGTGAGTTGTCTTCTGCTGTTTTTCTTGGTTGATTTAAACTCTTCTTGTGGGTAATATAAGTTGTAGGAAGTCTTTTTGTTTTAAATTTGTCAGAACTGAATGTGTGTCTTATTTTAAACAACATTTAAAAGTAAAATAATCAGGAGCTCATCTTGTTGCTGCTGCTGCTCAACGGAACTCTCTCTCTCTCTCTCTCTCTCTCTCTCTCTCTCTCTCTCTCTCTCTGGGTGTTCCTGGCATATTCCATGAATGCGGTGCAGTTGGGATCATGTGATATTTTATTTTATTTTTTTTGTTAGAAGCTCAATTAAACTATTATCTAAAAATCCAATATAAAATAGTAATATAATAAAAAGCATCAGTCTTTAAAATTTTGACACCCAGAAATTAACAACCTACTAATTTTAAAAGTAAATCACCATGACACAGCATGACAGGAAGACATGTAAACAATCTCATTCTATTTTATTAAGTTTTCAAGCAACAAACATTTGTTAAGTTCAGCCATTTAACCCTGTTATTCAAGATATGGAAATATGGAAATATTTAGTTTTCATTAACTATAAAGCAACATTTGGTCACTAGCTATTCACTTTGGTCACCTTCATTTGAGCTAAACTTGCAATTCTCTTAATATACTACCATAGCCTTTATTATTATTATCTGTATATTTCATTTGTTTATTTGCTTACTTACTGTGAAAGACAATTGCAAAATAACCTAAATCAGGCTTTTAAATGTATATGTAAACATCTTGTAAATTTGAGCAACAGGGCTGAAACAGCTGCAAATGAAAGAATGGAAATAAAATAACTCACAGAATATTTTGTTTGACCTCCTGTGGATGACGATCAACATTTTCTGATGGTTAAGCAGCTCTCGCTTTTAAGAAGCCATATTTTGTATCTTACTTGTGAAATCTTCATTCTGCCTTTCTCAGTATTTATACAGCACACATTTCAGAGCAATTTAAAGTTGTAAAATCTTTTTGTGTTAAAATTACTCATGAAATAGCTGATAAACAGTTTGGAGTTGTAATTTACCTTGACCTTTTTCATTCAATGTCTCAATAACTGGGTTTACTTTTCTAGTAACATAAGTGTGTTGAAATTATGCAAAACTAAATGCATTGCGATGACATTTAAAGACAGAAATGACTGAATGCGACTTGCTATTTTGTAAGCTAAGAATTTTCAAACTCAAAGAAAATAAGAATGTTTTGCCCCTCCTATTTGAACATTTAAAGGAAGAAAATAACAACTTCTCTGAAAGCTCATTTTGACATACAGAAATTGGCCTTGACTTTCAGCTTAAAAAAAAAACCTATGCTACCTATCTTCTCACTCCTTTTATTCACTCTTACACACAAGCATAATCCTGCAACTTCTTTACTTGTATGAGAAAACAGCGTGCTGTAGCCCTTAGGACACTGAGCGGACCTCATCTGCCTAATTTTGCAATCTTTTGTGCATTGTAATTCAATTCTACAGTAAACTTTTATTGCTTTAAATGAATAATTCATTCTGTTTCTCCTTCCTCTCTATTTTTTTTGCGGTGCCTTTTTTGCATCTGGGTAAAAGTGCCAAGTTACAACACACGTCGCATACAAAGTCATGTCACTCACGAGAGCTCTTGTCACCAAGCAGGTTGGTAAATTGACATAATTACTGAGGTGAGTTTCTGATTAGCTTGCGGTGGATTTGAGAGCGTAGATTCATGTCTTCCTCTTCATCTCTCATGTTCCTACCGCTAAAAATACACCTGTCTCCTTCTTCCATCATTTCAAGTCCTTAGGATAAGTCTGCCAACAGTCTCTTATCATTATCACTTTGTGTATATGTGTGTGTATGTGTGTGTTCTAGGAGCTGCAATAACTGTGGGTGATTGTGAGTCTTTTAGAGACTGAAATATGTTTTCGTCTTATTTGCTTCCTGAAAAGTACAAAATTACACAAAGACATCCTTTAGTTTTCTCTCCTATATTCTACTATTTTCGCTCTCCCCTCGTATCTCTCAGGTGGAACATATTTCATGACCAAATGCTTTCTCCCATGATGAATTATGAAAACACCAAAACATCTGTGGCTCTTGAGTGCAGCTGTTGGCCAGAGTGCTGCCGTATGTGTCTGTGTGAGAGTATATGTGTGCTTTTGTGCGGTTTGCCTGTATAAATGACACTTTTGGTAGCCAGCCAGCTTTTTAGTAAAGCATGACGAATTACAAGAATGGCATGCGCTGGTCTGTTTAATGGTCTGGAAGTGCCAATGACTGATTTGTGTCTCTTTCAAGGTGTACACCTGCCATCCTAGCATGTCAACCACTCCCAACGGACTTTCTTTCGTCTGCGGAACACAAAAGAAGATATTTTGTAAAATGTCTGTGTTTTTTGTCCTCACAGTGAGGGTCCAGTGTTGTTTTGGACCCTTTTGACTTTCATTACGAACAAAAGCAGTTAAAAAAACATTCTTCAAAATATCTTCTTTTATGTTCCACTGAAGAAAGAAAGTCAAACAGGTTTGAAATGACAAAATATTCATTTTTGGGTGATCTGTCAGATTAACTTGTTTATATGCTGAATATATTTCAACATGAAAGTTTCTAAATGTCAGAATGCAATATTTAAATAACGTCAGATTAAGTGTTTGCTGTAAACAAACTGGTTGCCAATAACTGCTTTAAGAACTAAAAATGTCTTTATCCATTAAAGCATCCATTTATTTCTAAATACAGCCATTTTTATTCTCCGTCAAATGAACAAGAGCAGACTTGGCATTTTAAATTGGCTCATTAATTCTCGTCTAATAAGTGTGCATTTTAATGCTCTTGAGCCAGAAAGGTTGTGGCATCTTCCATTCCAGCTTTTGGGGTCATATGTGTTCAAAGATCTTTTACGATAAACAGATTGATAAATCGTTTAGTTACATACTCATTTCCGACCTCTGTTGCTGAACATAAAAAGTATGTTTATGATCATTAATTTAATGAGAAATGAGAGAACTTCTATCAGAGTTATCATTGTGATGGGTTCCTGCACATTATCATTGGACATTAGAGTTTCATTTAACTTTTGACAAATTACAGCTAGTTATATTTAATAATAGTAGTCATTAATGCCAAGTACACTCAAAAAATACTTGTCACTAGGTCAACCTTTAAAAGGTTCACAGCCTTAAACATACATATTAAGGTACTAATGTACCTTTTAGGAGCAGATTAGATCAAATTTGTCACTTTAAGGATATTACCCCGATGACAAGATGTTGTACCACTGAAGATCCAATTTTTGCACATTTTTATTTTTTTTTTTTCTGAAAGTCTAATAGTACTTGCCAATGTGAGAGTCCAAAATGCTGTGCTTAGAAAGCAGTAACATACATACTGTATGTATGTATTGGCATTTAATTGAGCACACAGCTGTACGACCCGAGACCTCATGACCCAAACATTATTGTTCGTCGTCCATAATGCATGTGCCGTTAAACGCTGGCATATATGCTGACAACAGTATGTTTGACGGAAATAGGTGTGTGTGTGTGTTGTGTATGTCTACTTTCACCAGGTCTCTTTTATACCACTAGATGGCATTATTTCTACAGATGCCCTCACTTTCCTATGCCAGACATTCCATTAATATGCACATCCAGTCAGTCATTACCATTGGCTGGGTTACTTACCAGTTCATTAAAATATATAAAGCTGCCCTGCAAGCGAATGGAGATCTATGGGATCCCTGCAAGCTGAAGAGCAAAATCAATGCGGTCATTCCATGAAAGGCATTATTGATATAATATGCTTATATTAATAAAAAAGCAATTCTGTCGATATTAAAAGGTATGGTTTATGTCTCACGCTGTCAGTTAAACTGACATTATATTAATCTGAGATTTGGCCTGTAGGCAGACAGCTGTTAATCTTTGATGTCGAGGAGGATGACAGGTGATATTCCACAAAGTTATTCAGCCTAATGAGAGACAAGCTAATGCTTTTCAATCTTCCACAGTCTAAAAAGACATGTATCCACACGACAGTGTAAACAAATGTCAGATATATGTGTATATCATACAGATATGTGCATATATACTCTTACTCACAAGTTTTAATACTTTTATTCGGCAATGATTCATTAAATTAATCAAAAGTGACAGTAAAGACTTTATCATTTTTTTTTTTTTTTTAAATAAATGCTGTTCTTTTGAACTTTCTATTCATCAAAGAATCCTGAAAACATGTATTACAGAAGAAAACACACAAAAAAGTAAAAACAAAAATCAACTTTGCCATCACAAGAATAAATTACATTCAAAATATATTACTATAGAAAACAGTTATTTAAATTGTAATAATATTTCACAATGTATCTGTTGTTACTCCATTTTTGATCAAATAAATGCAGTGAAAAATCTTACCGACCTCAGTAACGGTAGTGTTTAATACCTATAAACAAAACAGAAAATGAGCCACCTATTCCCAGCCAAATTTCTGTGGATGCAAGCTGCCATGTTGTGTAACAGGAGGCCAAAGACCAAAAAGAAGGGGAAAGGTCATATAAATGTAACCTCAAATCAGATCTTACACTAATTAGCATTAAATCCCACACACATCCTCTCCAATAACTGCATGGTAAGATTGTAAAGTCACTGGGTAGACGACGTGCTTGTTCAGGCAATGAATAAACTTCATCGACCGTGAAATCTCCTCTTGATTTCCTTAAATTAAGATTTACCTTTACTGCTTACTAAGACACGGCTTAGTAAATATGTCACTTTTAATTAAACACACTGTTAATTAATAATAAACTCATCAAGATGAGTCATTTTGTCACAGCCTCCTATAAAGGTCAAAGTTCAGAAGTGAGGAGTCAAAGGACCAAACATCAGCAGTTCTCCTCAACTGTAATGTAACACACATCACGTTCTAGTCTCGCACAGAATTAACAAATTTGCTGACCGCAGTGACCCTGATCAGCAACGGCGATCAATGTCCCACAACAGCCATTCGCGAGGCAGTGGCCCCTGTGCGACCTGGCAAAAGCAGAGGCATTGAGGGAAATGAATTAGCACTCGTAACCTGTACAGCAAAGCTCTTCACATGGCTGGCTGCAGAGTGCATGTAGATAGATAGACAGGCAGATAGAAAAATAGAGAGAGACATAGTTCATTGATCCTTAAAGTGAAATTCAGCATGTATAAACCTCAGAATTGTAACCGCATCAAAGGTAATCTGACTGGGAGCTAAAATGTGCTGAGGTGGGCTTTGTAAGCCTGCGCGTGTGTGTTTGTGCACCTTCATGCATCACTTCAGTCAAATAACTGGGAGGAGGGCAAATGAGAAATGATAGGAAAAAAGGATGTTTCCCATCGGTCCTTGTGATTGGTTATCGGCAGCTCATTTGAACATTAGCAATTTAATGCCTGGTGATATGAGTTCAGATCACAGTTTGAAAAATTATGCTCAGAATGACATGCAGGATGAGATTTAGCATTCAAAACATCTCCATTATCACATTATCCTCACTCTTTTTCTCAAATATGCCATTGTATAACACTTTCTGTTCAAATTCATATGCAAAATGCAGTGCATTGCAAAGTGCCATGTGATTTAATTTAAATTTAGATTTTTGACGCCTTGCTGTAAATGCACTCTGATTTTAAATGAGCACCTAAAGCTTAAAATTTATTTATTTATTTATTTTTAAGGTGGGAATAAACCTTTTTCTTTTAATTGCAATAATTGAGCTATTTATTTCTCTTAAAATGTTATTTATGCTACAAAACAAACAAACTGGCAAATTTAGAACCACCACGTGTGATTAGATATAATAACATCATTCTTCATCCTACTTCTGCTGCCATTTATAATAACTTTGTATAAATATGTTTATTTATACCCCACATATATGCGGTAACTCAATATTTATGCTGCGTGTGGGTGTGGGTAAACATTTATTGAGAAATGACACACAACTCAAACAACGAGCGCATTTGCGAGCTTTCTATTTCATATTTTAAAGAATATTTGCTGCAGACTACCACAGCAAAGTTTTATTAGTCCAGATGGAAGGCAAATGAAGGTTGCGGAGGCCTCGCAGGGCCCTGCTCTTTGTTCATACGTGTTTACCTTTTCTCCTCACGTCGCAGTAGCTAGCCAACAGCTCCAGCTGCTTCAAATCTTTCTTAGTAAATGAATAAGAGAAAGTTCAAGGTCCCCATGAGTTCTTTGGGTACCCAAAATCCTTTTCTGAGGCGAAACCTAGCGTTTATTCCCGTTGACAGGAATGGTACTGTTTGCAGATGTGTCCGTTTGCACTCCTTTTGATTTTCTTTGAGGTAAATGCATCGTGGAGCCAGCCAGGCCCTTTTGAACCCCTCATCACCGACGACCGAGAAAAATACAGTGTGATCAATAGAGCTAAAAACAAAAAGATTGTGTAACCCGACTCTCCTTGCAACTGATATTTCATTTTCTCGGGTTAGGTGATTTTTATCTGTTTTTCAGTAAAATTGATGCTCTGCAGAACATTCGCTTCATAATGACGCTAACATTATTAAAGAGTGTCCTCAAACTGCCCATTCACGCTACGCGGCTCGTCCGTTATTCAGTCGAGGCAGTGACTCATCATAATGAGACAATAAAAATTCAGCGTCTGTATTTACTGTGATAATTCTCCTCAGCGAGCGTCTCCATGGAGCCGTTAGCCTACGGCACAGTATGAGGTTTTCATAGTCGGAATGCAGATGTGCTTTAACCTGTGGATAACAACAGAGCAATCGAACGGCACATTTAACACACTTTTAACCCGAGCCAGAAGTAGTAACCGTTAATCACAGCATAGTGGAAAGGACATACGATGTTTGTGGGAACTAAAGCGCGGTTTAACCCAAACCCCTCGGTTTCAGATATATACTCTTCTCTCAGACCAGACAGTTAATGCTAGCTGCCCGATATGACAGCCATGTCTCTCTCCATGGACATGGCTGCATATTTTTAGCGCATTCACATTTATTTATTCAGAGTTTTTGGCACACAGGATAAACCGGCCCCCTCAAGAGGCTACATCACATTTTCTAGAAGGGCTCAGAGAGTTGCCCGTATACTGTACCTGGTATAACAGTTACTGAGGGAATCTAGATTCAGATCCTGAGGAGAATATCAGGCTTCTGGGGGATCTACGTGTTCAGGTTTAATTTTAGTCAGGGAGTCATCTGTATTCATAAAAACGACATTTGGATTAGTGATAGAATCTCGATACCTTACATGAGAAAATATAATCTCCAATATTGCATGGTGCAATTTGGCAAGGTAATATTGTTCAGACTGCTTTGATTTGGCTGTACAAACGTATATTCAAATATTCCTACATGGCAGCATGTTAATTATGTATGGATTATGGAATTGTGTTCTCTCTCTCTCTCTTCAGGGTTGAATGTGTCAGTCTGGCGTGTGGTCTAGTTATGTCAAACTGAATGACTTATCTGTCACCTAATATTCAACTACACAGGAATGAGAAAGAACAAAGTTTCTAAAACAAACGCACTCGCCGCAATAACTCACAAAGCCATCAGTAAGTTTCACTTGTTATTTGCTGTAAAAATCAAATGATTCATTTGATCATCAATAACGTTTTCATGCTTTGAGAGGAATTAATATTCATTTTCAGCCTTTGACAAATGATGTTAGTAACCTACATGGCATACTGTATCTTTATAATGTATGTGGAGGCAAAACCATTGTTATTTTCAAGGCACTGGTTGATTTTGGGTTATTTTGATTCCATAACGTCTAATTTCAGACTAGTGGAAAGAAAACACCCAAAATACATATATTTTCATTATGATACATATCTTTTTTAAGGCAGTTTGCTCAAATGATTTTTTCCCAATGCACCAGTGAGTCACAAATTTCCACTTCAGTAGCACTTACCTACACCAAACTTTCCAGTTTTATTCCTATCTATATTCTGAAAGTTTTCACATAGGGGTTTCTTATAACATTATATTGATTTATATACTTTATTCCTAAAAATATGGTTACAGTTCTTATTTTTCTGGCTGTTCAGAGTATTTTTGGAGTGATAAAAATTAAATATCAAACAAGAAATCTGATTTGATTTATCCAATGTTCAGATTTCTTATCTGTGTGCATATTTAATTCAATAATGCCTCATTTGCATTTTCAGACATATTATTTCAGAAAACTTGTAATAAAAAACAACTATCTTAATGTACTGATATCCCCCCCATTAAAAGTTTTGTATTTTTTGTAAGAAATAGTGTATTTAAATCATGCACACACATGCAAGTGAAAACTCTTATCAGTAGCCTAACAAAAAAGCTGGTTTATTTTAAGTGCATCGAGTCATGGCTAGCCAAGATCACATGACCAGGCAAATACTACCCCAAATTTTTACTGTGAAAAATGGCATCGGCTAAAACTTTGCTTTTGTGTGGTGCTGTATCCTTGTTGCTAAGTTTCAGTATGATTTCAAGCCGTATCGACCGGAACAACACATAAAAAAATTACTGCATGGACCTCTACATAACATAACATCTAAGCAAGTTTAAAAGATCCATATGTGCCATTTTCTGAAAAACAGTCACTTTCACACGTGAAACCCATTAAATTGCTATAAAGTTGCCAGATAACTTTTCTAGCAAAGGCATTAAACCTGTAACTCCCACAAGCACTGACCTTGTTTGTTTCATAATGCATTATATATAGACTACATATCCACATACCAGCACCATGGGATACAATTCATGTGGAGTAGAATACATACGTCTGAATTTTTTTATTTTTTTTTAATTGGTCATGGTAATTTAGCTAACTAGCTAGCTAGATGATATATTTGTGACTCCCATCCCTTAAGGCTCCTTCAGAACTTTGTGTAAACAGCAGACTTTCTTACATCAGAGTGTGGTCTCTTATGATGTCAGAATGTTAATGTTTGGGTGAACTATCCCTTTAATTTTACATTTTTGTCCATACAAATCATCAATAGAGTGTCAAATGATGTAAAATACTCTAACTGAACAAATCATCTAAAATGTTCTCATATTCTGTTAAATAAATAGCTACCATAATAAATCATTCTTGCCATCTGACAGGGTACAATAAGTGACCTCCATACAGGGCCTGATCTTTGCTTTCAGAGGGCAGAAAGTCCCGCAGGCCTCTGTGCTGTGAGGTGACCTAATAAATGAGTATCCTCTTAATCTGAAATTCATACACTTTCAGATAACCTGAAGAACTAATTAAACTAGAAGCCTTATTTGGAAGGAGTCACACTGTCTGCATTTAATAGCGTGAGGCGAAGGGGGTTACAAATGAACTGTCACCATTGTGTTGTGCATGATGTTCCCACAATGCTTTTCCCCTCTCAGAGAAGCCATATTTCTGAATGTATGGCACCGTGAACACTGGACAAATTAAAGTGGCTCTCATAGTGTAACAGCTATAAGTCATCGGAAAGGGAGCGAGGGAGAGAGAGAGAGAGAGAAAAGAGAGAGAGAGAGAGAATATAAGGAAAACTAAGCAGAGAGAAGTTCATCTCCCTAAGGCAAACCTATTTAATATTAAAGTTCATTCATATGGTTTTATATGAAGGCCGGGATATGACACATTAATCTTGCATGCTTTCAGTAATGTGAAAGATGATTTCTAAGGTTGTGTAGACACAGGGGGTAATGGGTAATGTGTGGTACATTGCATTTGAGTGAATGTGCAAGACACACTGTGAAAAACACAAGGTGGAAAAAGTGAGGTCACTGTCTTTTCCCATGGTTCAGCCACGACTTATGTAAGCCCTGAAAACACATGGTTATCATGGCAGCCTGGTACAAGGACACTTTCAGAAACCTTCACACTTGGTATTCCTCTGTGGTGGAACAAACCCACCCAACCTTCACCCGAACAAACATTGCAATCTTCCAAAAATGGCCTAAGACACACCTCTTCCAGCAGCTCTCTTTCAGCCTCTGAGTCAAAAAAAAAAAAAAAAAAAATGTAATTGTGAAACAAAGTATAACACAGGAAATAAAGTCACATTGTGAGGACTAAACTCAAAATTGGATGATACAAAGTCACATTGTACAATATAAAGTTACAGTGGACCCTTTTCACAAGACTGTGATGACACATTTCAATGGTCATCAGCGTCGTAAATCCTCCAAAGTTTCTTATTTTTACATTTGTAAAAAAAAAAGTATGTACATTTTATAACACTATATTTTGTATTATATCACCTTTGCATCAAATTACAAAAAACTAATTAATGCTAGAGCGAGGGTGTTTCTAATACAGCGTCTATGGGAGTGACCGTAAATTTGATATTGTTCTCTCTTCTGACTGCCATTAACAGTCTCTCTTTATTTTTTTCCTTTATTTTTTTTTTTTAAAGTCATGAAAACATTATCGTGTTTTTTTTTTTTTTTTTTTTCTTGCTGTTTGAGCAAATGGGAATGCAAAAAATATATTTGTGGTAGTCTCCCATTCGCTGCTGTAGAAGTTTACCCAACTATGACGAGACTCACTGCTGAGAAACCTGGAAATGTGAAAAAGTCCTCTTGGGAGACAGCGAAGTTGCAGTTGTGAAAAGCAAAAATACACTGAGAAATAAAGTAACAAAATTGTGAGATACGAAGTAACAATTGAAAGATTGTGAGACAGAAAGTCAAAAATGTCTATATAAAGTCACATAAATAAAATATAAAGTTGACATTGCAAGAAACAAAGTCACCACTGATATAAAGTCTCAATTTTGAGAAAAACAAAACCAAACAAACAAAAAACAAAACAAAGTAACTACTGAAAAATATAGTCACATTGTGAGATATAGTGTAAAATCAAAATTGTGAGATAAAATCACATTGTGAGATATATTGCGAGAAACAAAATCACAATAGATATAAAGTCTCAGTTGTGGGAAATAAAGTCACAATTGTGATTTTTAAATCACATTGTGAGATAAAGTTGCAATTGTGAGTTAAATTTGGGAGAAATAAAGTCACATTGCGACAAAGTCACAATGTGAGATATGGTCACAAATATGAAAAAAAAAAAAAAAAAAAAATCCTAATTGCAGGAGCTGAAGTCACTTGTAAGCTATAAAGTGACAATTGTGAAATGTACTTATTTTTTTTTTTTTTTTCATTTTTATTTTTATTTTGTTAACAGGCGTCCATACTTAACATACTAACTAGCCTTTCTGTGCTTTTCATCTGTGACTCACCTGGACAAAAGCATCTGCTGAGGAATACCAGTAAATGTAAGTGTAAACTAATCATGGTGAGGTTTCTCTTTACACTTACATTCATGAGATGAATTTAGAAATGAAAGCAAAATAAGCTTACACACACACACACACACACACACGCACACACAAACCTGCACACATCCATCTAATGGTCTGCCTGTTCAGACTAGAAGAGATGGGGATTGAACTCCTTGGTATTCTTTCTTCTGTAGATCATCTTATCTTCATGCCATTCACCTTTTTTATTCCTTTATCTGTTTTTCTTTTCATCTTTGTCCACTCTATGAAAGGTTGTCTATGACATGGAAGGGTGAGAAAGGAATCAAAGGGAGTACTACGTCAAGTTTCTGTGAAGAACCCTGCATGTGGTTGGGTAAAAAAAAAAAAGAGAAGAGAAAGGCATGATGAGAAGCTTTATCTCTCTTATTTCTTATTAATTTAGTCATGCACTGCTCTTCCTCTCTCCCTTCATTTTTTTCCCCTTTTGCTTGTCGTTTTGACCTCTGTCGGCTTTTGCTGCCCTCCTTACACATTTCACAATGATTGAGGGAACACTGAGAGAGAAGAGAATAAAGGAGTCTCTTTGCTATCTTTTTTTCTAAACTGTCAGGCTCTTTGTCTTCTGGAAGATCAGGTCAAAATTTCAATTGCCCAGAGCTAACTGAGGAATATATGGGCATTGTACTCTGACAAATAAAATTTGGCTTCTTTGTTAATCATGTCAAAACAGCTAATGCATGAAATTATTAAACAAACCAGTTAAAAGTCTAGTTCACCCAGAAATTAAAATTCTGTCACCATTTACTCACCCTCATGTCGTTACAAATCTGTATGACTTTCTTTTTTATTTTGAAAAATGTTTTTTTCCATACAATAAATGCCAAACGCCACATGGACCAAAAAAATAAAAATAAATAAATAAAAAAAATAAAAAAAATAAATAATAGTAGGGCAGTAGTAGGTCTTTAGTAGAGCAGAATATACACAGTTCTATCAAGACACTTTATCATTCCATCAGAAACAAACGCAAACCGTTTCTATTAAAATTAACTATTTACTTAAAAAAAAAAAAAACATTCCCAAGTGCCCATGTCTGTCATCATCCTTTCAGGAATAACAGCTGCCCCTAAGCGGACTCTCTGCTCTGATATAGATTACCTCGGTCTACCCATCTGCCCTCAGGAAATCCAATCTCCACAACAGAGATGACAGGTTAAAGAAAACAACAGATAGGACCAAACAAAATGCTCAGCATGAAAGCAGCAGAAAATGAGCTGGTATAATTATGCCCGACTGGGGCCCTGCTGTTATTCCAGCGAGTGTGTCTGAAATCGATGAGGAACATTTGCTCTGGATCCTTCTTCTCTCCTGACCCCGACCACCCTCAGAAAGTCCCTAAATGCGTGATATTGATAAGTCACTTCTCTGGCTCCTATCTGCTGGTTTCAGGGCACGGCCCTCAGTCTTCAAAGCCTTGGGCTCATTTGGCTCGAAGACCTATGAAAGTGAGGCACTGCTACATTTAGTGATTCTACAATCCGAAATGCACATTGATTTCAGGCTGGGGTGAGAGGGGGGTGAATCACTCGTTCGCTTTCTCTGTTCTTGTTTGTTTGTCGCTTTCTCGCTCTCTCGGGTTCTTTTTCTAATCTTGCGCTACTAATCTCTCCACTCGTCCCCCATACCTGTCATCTTTCCCTCCTGCCCTCCTACCTCGCTCACTCTCTCTCTCTTTCTCTCTCTGAACAGTACTAAATCTTTTTCTGGCGACTGTAATGGTCTGAGAATGAAAGGAAGGTCAGGATGTGAAGCTGCTGAGATCTGTAAGTGCCGGATCAATACGCCAGTTGGATTTGCCCACTCACATTAAGCAGTGCATCTAATAGCCTCTCCTGGCCATTGATGCAGCCAGTCATCATTTAATTACACTCACTGTGTTACAACTGCCTCAGTTCAGGCCAGTCATTTCAATCTGGGGGCACACAGCCGTGATCACTCGGATATTTTACTGGGAATGTAAAATATATCTGCAACCTGTTTGGCAAAATAACCAAAAATGACTGATTGTTGAAGAGAAATTAAGCTACTTTTTTTTAGCTACAAGTATCTCTTGTACTTTTTTTGTTTATATTCACCACTCAGTGATGAATATATAATTTAAATGTAGTCAATATTTCATCATTTATTAATTTCAGTCAAGTTTATTTTGACTAAAATGGCAGTTTTAATCATCGGGAATAATATTTAGTTGAGTTTTTGGAAATTTTGTCTAAAACTGACTAAAATGAATAAATATGAGATGACGAAACACTGGCTAAATGAAATGATATGTTTCGTCAAAAGAAAAAGAAAAGTAGCTGAATTTCTTCTCAAATGTCAGAAATTTTTGGTAATTCAGTCATCAGTAAATTTCGCCTGGTTACAATATATGCTAGTGTTTTAGAGGAAACCAATGTTATAGGGAAGCCCCGGGCTGAAAAAAACATTTCATGACATATTTAGATCAGTAACGTTGCTGTAACCAGGGATCCCAGAAGAGATTCATTATAATCCCATTATTAGAATTCTTATTCTTGAGTGCTGGATCGTTGATTCACATCAGACTGTAATATTAAAATCAGAGTTTCATCATCTCCCTTCTCGAGTGCTATGTTTCACTTTGTTTCAGAAAACTGGCAACGGGACACAAAGCATTTCTTCGACTGTTGAGTCTTTTGATTATGCATTCGAATCTGCGAGACGGAAGAAGAAGAGCAGAGACTCGGGGGTGGGGTGGGGGGGGGGGTGTTGGGGTAAAGACAGCTGGCGAGGCAAACATTTATTTCAATTTTTTAATTAAAATGAAAACAGGCCATTGATTCCCCCTAAGTGAGAGCAGTGCAGCCTAAAAAGGCATCCATCTCGTTTGAACGTGTGACAAGGGGTATTGGGGTGGATGTGTGATCTGCGTGAGGCAATTAATAAACTGGTTCCTTTAGAAGACTAACATTAAAGCATCGTTATGAAGAACTGATCTCCTGTACTACTGCTTTGAGCCTGTCCCATTACAGAGAACACAAATGATTGGTTAATCTATGGCTCCACTGATTAGTTGATTGACTGATGCTGTCATTAAAGTGTGATTTAGACTGCAAGTGTGATGTCTAGACAACTGAGAAAACAGGACCTGATAAAATAATCAAAAGGCTGTTGTAAATTTGTGTGCTTTCTTATCACAGACTTTGTTTTTTTTTTTATATATATAAATAATGACAGTACACATATAGAATGTGTTAAATCAACTGCATTTTTTCCCCCTTGGCAATTACAGGCTGTCCAAATGCAACTGAGGTGCAATGAGCCCCTGCATAAACCACAATAACAACATTTAGAAATCATAACAATGTATTTACATTGCAAATTTTTCAGCCCAATTCAAACACTAAATATATTTTGGAATTTGGGGCAGTGTAGTCTATATTAAAACTACTCCCATCTGTCTAGAAGCTCTTGGATCTCCTGTCAGATGGGTTACATTATTGATACCAAGCTCAAAACTGAGCTCTTAATCCAGTTTTTCAAAAGCAGACTGCTCTTACAGTTCGCCTTCATGAAATCAAGCATAGATGCTTACCAGTGGCAATTGGTTTTTCTCTAGAGGAGTGGTTTTCAAACTTTTTTAAGAGCGACCCTATTTTTTTCTTTTTAAATTGATGCGACCCATATATATATATATATATATATATATATATATATATATATATATATATATATTTTAGTTAAATGTAATATACTTGCACTTCCTTTTGTCGTGACGGAATGCAGTCTCGGATGAAAAGTCTTGATGGTTTCAAGGTTTTTGGACTCGCGATCACGTTCTTCCGGGTTGAAGAGTGATGTATTCCAAAGATGTTCTGAGGTAGAAATGTCTTCCAGGTAGAGAGTGGAAAAAGAGTTAAGAAAGGGATCTGCTGAGGTCCGAGGAGCTTTGATTGAATGGTCCAGAAAAGTTCTAGCTCACATCTTCCTCATCTTCTTAGGAGTCCCTCACGGAGCAATCAGGAGATAGCAGAAGAGCTTTTTGCAGAAGAAGTTTTTGCAGAAGAGATTTTTTTAGAAGAGAGGTTTTTTAGAAGAGAGGGCCGGACCTGTGAATGAGACCTTTATCTGGTCTAGAGGTCACACCTCTGGGGAGTCAAAGAGCCAATGGGCTCCCGTCTCTTTGGAGGGAAGGTTTTACGACTCTGTCTCTGAGCATGGCAATTTGCATGGGGTTGGATTAACAGGGGATATATAAACTATTGAAGATTCTTAGAACACTTATATGTTGCATATGTAGCAACATATAATATATACTCTCAATTAGATCATCCAAAGATGAACTGATAGAGATCAAACATGATATAAGTGAGGTAATATTAACTAGTGATCTATCATAAACATGCATAAAACAATATACAGTACAAAAGACAATATATAAAAACAGTAACAATATACACAATGACCTGAAGGATAAGGGTGTTAATTCAAAGAAAGGTTTTTCTATGAATTAAATAGAGAAGAGTCCATTTTTATGTGCATTACATGTCTCTTTCCTAAGGGAAAATGAGGTGAGTGTTGCTCGGCCCACATTCCTTTGACCAATAAAACCAGTGTTATCAGATAGGTTGCCATGGCACCGGGGGGCCTGGAGTCATGGACAGACATACGGCACCCAGAATGTGTGTTGGGTGAGGGGTCTGTGACTGTTCTAATCTAAATCTAATCTATTTGTTAAATCAATGTTAGAACAAATGTGTGTCTGATTGGTCCAAATACTACATCATTGAAAAGCTGTCTCTCATTTCTGTTTATCGCGATCTCAGAAAATTCAGCTATAATCAATGAATCTGTCTACACGGCACAGTTAATCTCTTATTTACATCACCTCTACACTTTGTTCATTATAATGAGAGGATTCGCGAGCTTCCAGAACTCTGGATTCTGGACTGAACAAGAACACTCGCGTTCTGAGCGGTGAGTGCATTCTAACTAACCAAAACTCATCTGATTGGCCATTGCGATATAGAAATCAACAGACATGACTGTGAGTTGCTACAATGTTGAATGCTGCGCAAACACAAATACACATTTGATTCTGCCGTGAGGCGCTGCCGCTTACTTTCGTTTTGTTGGTAATGTTTATTCAGTTGCTTCTTTCCTGAGTCTTGAACATAATTGTTACATGTATACGTTTTCCTCAAATCATTCTGGTGACCCATTTTTTAAGTCTCGCGACCCACCCGAGGGTCGCGACCCAGGGTTTGAAAACCACTGCTCTAGAGTGGGAAAGCAGAGATGTCACTTATCAGTGGTAAAATGTGTACTCAGATCTATTTCAGATCTGCAGGGTTGCTCCTAAAAGCTGTTTCTCAAACTGCTGCTAAACAGTTTGATGTTGTTGATAGCAACAGGCAAGAGACAAGACTATGAATGCTATGCTAAATGTTACATTAGACTTCAAATAAATGCATCTCAGAACACTTACTATAATGTATTTGTACATTGTAAAATTTTTTCATGTAAAGCTTGTCCAATCATCATGTAGAGAAGCCATCAAGAGAAAAATCTATTGTGTGTGTGTGTTAGAGAGAGATAGTCAAATATGTTGATAGAGGCTTCTTTATATCTCATTATTCATCATTTTCCTTCACATTATGACTTTACAAAATCATGTCATGCCTTGTGAGTGTTAATGAGCAGTGCTGATATACAACCAAAACACTTTTGCTAGTGTGATTTTGCTTCAATAAAAAAGAAATAAAAATACAAATATATAAAAATAAATATTTTCTAAACACACAGTGCTGTGCGAAAGTTATAGGCCACTAGTATTTTCATCAGTGAAAAAATGGTTTATAAATGGTTTAAAATGCTCTGTGTCAGTAGTAAATATCAGTTTACATTTCCAAGCATTCATTTTGCCATTAATTGTAATAATCCAGTGAGATTTTTGTTTGCAGGTTTTTGACAACAGCCAGTGCTCCACACAGAGATCTGATCTCACCACCATCCAGTCCGTCTGGAATGACATGAAGAAACAGAACAAACTGAGACAGACTAAATCCAGAAGAACTGTGGCAACGTCTCCAAGATGATTGAAGAGACCTACCTGCAAAGCTTCCTGAAAAACTATGTGCAAGTGCACCTAGGGCAAAAGTTGTTTTAAACACAAAGGATAGTCACACCGAATGTTGATTTAATTTAGTTAATATAAGTTAATTGATAAATAAAATCTATTTATGACATTATTTTTGACAGCATCCTCATTTTACAGCATTTTTACACAAGGGCCTAAAACTTTTAACAGTACTGTAGCTTTGCAGGTAGGTCTCTTGAAGCATCTTGGAGATGTTGCCACAGTTCTCCTGGATTTAGTTTGCTTTTTTTTTTCATGTCATTCCAGATGGACTGGATGATGACGAGATCAGATCTCTATTTCACACTGCACGTTGGTCCCGGGACAAATCACGGGACACATTTTCCATGTATTTCCCGGAATGGCTGTGTGAAAGAGGCTCATGTGGAGCACTGGCTGCTGTCAGACTTCTTGTGCAAACAAAAATCTCACTGGATTATTACAATTAATGTCAAAATGAATGTTTGGAAATGTAAACTGATATTTCCTGCTGACACACTATAGCAAAATATAGAAATAACTGACTTAAAACCATTTTTCTAGCTGGTGAAAATACTAATGTCCTAAATGGCCTAAAACTTTTGCACAGTACTGTATATTATATAGTACTTATACAGTACTGTATATTTATATTATAATATAAAATATTAACACTGATTTTAGAATAAAACAAGTAACGTTTTCATGAGTGAGTCACTGAATCATTCATTTAAAAAATTTGTTCAGAAACACTGAATCACTCAGGAATAACAGCTTTGCTGACACATGGACAAAACACACTGTTGCTAGTGTGATTTTGCTTCAGTATAAAAAATAATAAATAAAAATATACTTTTTTTTCAAATTATATATTATTAAAATAGTAATATTGATTCATTCAGAAACAAAAGTGATGACGTTTATTAGTGACTAACAATCATTCATTCAAAAAATATTTCAGAAACACAGAATCATTCAGGAATGACATCTGTGCTGATATATGGTCATAATAACATACTAGTAACGTTTCTACCGTGATTTTGCTTTAATATAAAAACTATACTGTATTAAAAAATACAAATATATATTATTACAACATTACAAATGTAACAAAAAGAAACAAACAAACAAACAAACATTAAATATATCAATTTTAATCATACTGGATTGTAAATTTAAACACCAACACAGGCCAAAAACTTTACTTGCTCAAATGAAGTTCTTATTTGGGTCATCCCTCTAAAATGTTTATAACATTTTGTCTGGGTTTATGCATTCTGATGTTCTGTTCTCTGAAACAGTATCTTCTAGATTCTCCTTTATTGAAGTGCATTGTTTGACACTGTGTTCTTTTGGACTAACGCCACAGAACATCTTGGAGCAGGGCCCACAGAAAGGCTGCTTCCAGTTGCAGCCCAGAGACAGGAAGTAGACTATAACCTCAGCCTCTGATCATACTGTACAAAACACATTGCCCTGCCATCTCCCATTTATCTATAACTCTATCAGACTTCAGGGTGTGCACATACACACACACACGCACACACACCTTAAAGGAAGGGGAAGACTTCATTATACTTATGAGAAAGAGCAAGGCAGTAAATCTAATTCACTTCTGAAGGAACGCAGTGTTATTGCTTTTCTATATTCACTCTCTTTCAGTTCTCTGTCGCTTGTGCACATTATTTGAGCGCTCACCTAGGGAGCCATTTGAAGAGGACGAAAATAAATCCCTGATATAGTTAAACATTATGAGAGTTTAATGTTCTAACATGTCTGGGCACTAATAGAATAGGTTCCTCTCTTTCACTGATGGAAGCCATTTTATTTTGGGACTGAAAATAGAACACAGGGGATAAAGAGAACGATTGTAAGATACACTTACATTTGTTCAGTTGTTTTTCACTTCAGGCAAAAGTAAGCAGCTTTGGACCAAAGCGGCGGGTACAACCGGTGAAAGCTGGTGCAGATGGCAAAAGTCACATTGTCAAAGAGCTGAGTAGAAACCACAGAGCTAATTAAGCTGTTATTTAAATAGTAACTAATGCTTAGTGCAAAGAAAATACCATAATAGATACCATTATGGAGGTCCATCTGAGAGTTATGGGATCAGTGCAATTTATAGATGCAGTAGAACAATGCAACAACATTTGTTTGATATTAAATTATACACTCTGGAAGCCTAGCTGGTCATTAGCAAATGTTGTGATTTGGATGCTGGTATACTAGTGTCCCTACCAGGATACTTGAAAAGAATAAGCTAAAAACTTGCGCGAATAGCTTGATATTTTTTGAATAGCTTTGCTTTTATTTAGCATATATATATATATATTAAAAATAACTATTACAAATAATCTTCATCATTTCAACAGCTGAAATATATATGAAATATGTATATACATTACCAGTCAAATGTTTTGGAGCTGTAAGATTTTTAATGTTTTTTAAAGAAATCTCTTCTGCTCACCAAACTTGCATTTATTTGATCCAAAGTACAGCAAAAACAGTAAAATTTCGAAATATGTTTACTATTTAAAATATTAGTTCTCTGTTTGAATATATTTGAAAATGTAATTTATTCCTGTGATTTCAAAGCTGAATTTTTAGCATCATTACTGTAGTCACATGATCCTTCAAAAATCATTCTAATATTCTTATTTGCTTATAATAATAATATTAATATTATTATTATTAATAATAATAATGATAATAATAATAATAATAATAATAATAATAATAATAATAATAATAATAATATTATTATTATTATTATTATTATTATTGTGGTTGTTGTTGAAAACAGCTGACTAGTTTTTTTTCAGGTTTCTTTGATGAATAGAAAGTTCAGAAGATCAGCATTTGTCTGAAATAGAAATCTTTGTAACTATGTCTCTATCAACACTTTTGATCAATTTAAAGCATCCTTGCTAAATAAAAGTATTAATTTCTAATACTAGACTGTTGAAATAGAACAGAAACAGAATTTGCGTAGCATATGTGTAAATGTGACTTTTATCCTATTATCATAACACTGTACAACTAAACAGCATGTGAAGCAATAGGACACCAATCTGGGTACAGTTGATACACTGTGTCTCAACCATACCCCACTGACATGCTCGCATGTTTCTCTAGATTATGAAAAGACCTTGCATGGCACAATGTCGTATTTTTAGAGCACAGAGTAATGTTTGCAATGATACATGTTAAGTTTAAAGGGGTCATATGATGCGATTTCAAGTTTTCCTTTCTCTTTGGAGTGTTACAAGCTGTTTGTGCATAGATAAGATCCCTGAAGTTGCAAAGACTAAAGTCTCAAAACCAAAGAGATATTCTTTATAAAAGTTAAGACTCGACCACACCCCCCTAAAACAGCTCATTCAAATCTCTACGTCACGGTTTGGGGAGATTTGCAAAACATCGCCCAAATGTATACTCAAAGAAAGAAGGCGGGACTTTTATTCTCACTGTAGTGTTGTTGCTGCCGCCGGCGCCATGTCCTGGAGACGCTGTGTTTCATTGTGAAAGCAAAACTACTTTGTTTGGGCTTCCAAAAGAGGACACAACTAGAAATCAGTGGTTAAGTTGTATTTACAACACTGGTCCAGAACAGTTCAACCCAAATATTAGAGTGTGTGCAGCACATTTTACAGAGGACTATTTCCTGAACCTGGAGCCTGCCAGCTGTGCACAGACTGTTTCTATAAAGTGGGGCAATTCCAACTTTGCAAGGACAGTCTGGCGCTTCTGACTCACAGCCTGTAAGTATGTTTTCATATTTAAAGAATTTGCCACTGATTATTCAAACCAAGTTTTGAGCTGTGTAGAGTAGCGCTTGTTGTTTGTCGTTTCTCCAATCACAAATGCAGACATGGTAATGTTTACGTGGCGCAATGCAACGTGATGCGTAAAAAGACAGTATAAGTCATTATAATCAGTAATTATATCCCCACTGGATGCAACAAATGCCTCGTTTGTAATGGGTTTTATTGTTTTAGTCTCATCCCGCCGGGACACGCCATCACAGTACGGTAAGGGGCGTAACATTTCCGTCTCACCCTTGAGATATTCGGCCAATCACAATGCACTGGATAGCTGGCCAATCAGAGCATGCCTCGCTTCTCAGAACGATGAGCTTTGTAAAAATCGGCGCGTTTCAGAAAGGCGGGGCTTAGAGGAGCAACAATGTACAGTATGTGGAAAATAATGTGTTTTTTTAACCTTAAACCGCATAAACACATTGCATTACACCAAATACACAAAATAATGTTCTTTTTAGCAACGTCATATGACCCCTTTAACAATCATAAAAGAATAATAAGCTATTCATTGTGGAAGGGACATGGTGAAATGAAAATCTCACCTTGGAAAAAAAAAAAAACTTTTGCAGATATCTTCGGAGTGGAAAGATGCACACATTTCAAATTTCCCATGATCAAAGAAAACACTATACACATGTGTGCAGCAAAAATCACGGCTCAGGGTTCTTGTGTACGCAAGTTATTTAAGGTGTTTCAACTGTTCACGTCTCAAACGTACTCAGTCTACCCTACATAACCAGCTCTCCCTTCCAAGATGTTAATCTGCACAAAAATCTTGATAATCGAGCCGTCGTCTGATGAAATCAAATACACATAAGATAAAGACAATAGCTGTGATGTGATTTTGGCTATATTGCATGTAAAATTAGAGAAGCAACCTAATATCTGTTTAAATGAAAGCGCTGCACCTCTCCGCCGCTCGCTGAACAGATCAGACAGAGAGAGAGAGAGAGAGAGAGAGAGAGAGAGAGAGAGAGAGAGAGAGAGAGAGAGAGAGAGAGAGAGAGAGAGAGAAACTCAGGTTTTTCACACTCATTTAAATTAAGCATCTCACGCCAAGGTGTATAATTTTTTTTTTTTTTATCCAAAACCTTCTTATTAAAGATTTTAACACAATTTTTATAACAGACCTTTCCAGAAGTAATATCTGAAACCATCACAATCAAACTATTAACTTCTAAGAAACAGCCTTCACAATTGTCCATTATGGGAGTTAAATATAGGTCAGGAAAAGAATCGATACAATCTGGATTTACAAGCCCCAGTGAGTAATCCAATAACAATTTCATCTCTTTTTCAGACAAAGCGGTCTTCCACTCGTCAAGTGCTCTGGCAACCAGACGGATAGATCTCATCCCCAGCTTCTCAGTCATTGCAATCACATCTGAAAAATTAGCTCCAGCTACTTGTAGAACTTGCCCAATAGTTAAAAGATTTTCTTCTGTCACAAAGTACCTCAGTTCACTGGACAAGGCCAAACATGAGCCAAAATTAATGGCTCTTGCAACAGCCAATACAAAGAGTTCCCAGCCCTCTCCTTTGGAATCTTGAACAAGGCCCAGACTTTAAAAAGATTTCGATAAAAAACAAGAAACTTAGAGAGTTTCAGCTTTTGAGGATCTAGCCAAAATAAGGCTCTATCCAATCCCAGGCCTTCAAACCCTCTCAATATAGAGAAGGCTACTTTCTTCCAGTTTGAGTTCTCAGAGCCTGTTAAAAGTCTTTGTATGAACTGAATCCTGAAAGCAGCTGTTCGACTTTGTAGATGCACCAGTCCAAACCCTTCTTCTTCTTTAGGAAGGTACAGTACACTTTTTGGTACCCAGTGCAAATCCACTAAACATGACTGAATCTTGGATAAAAGATCTGCTGGGGGATCTATACAACTTAAACAATGCCAGAGAGTAGAGGCAACTAAATTATTTATAACCAAAAGTTGTACTTTATATGATATCTTTGGAACTAGAAAATTCCACTAATCGAGGCGCCCTTTTACCTTCTCAAAAGCACCTTCAATTTTTTTTTTTTTTTTAACAGCATCCTCATTACCCAAAAAAACATCCAAGTATTTAAAACAATCTCTGGTCCATTTCAGACCAGCTGGTAAAATGGGTTCACCATGTAACCAACTCCCAACAATTACAGCTTCACTCTTTTGCCAGTTTACTTTTGCAGAAGAGACATTTCTAAAATCTTCCAATGTTTGTAACTTCACAATCACATCATTTTGATTACTAATTAACACTACCACATCATCAGCATAAGCTGATAATTTAACAGCTTCAATACGATTTAAAATCTGTAAACCACACGTCAATTCTTAACTTATTTAAAAGAGGTTCTATAGCCAAGGTGTACAACATGCCAGAAAGAGCACAACCTTGTCTAACCCCTCTTAAAACCTTAAAAGGAGAGCATAAGTCACCATTTATCTTCAATATACTCTCAACGTCACAATACATAACTTAAATCATAGATATAAAATCAGAACTAAAACCAAAAGTTCCTAAAACACTCCATAAATATTTATGTTCGACCCTGTCAAAAGCCTTCTCTTGATCGATTGAAATTAAACCAAAATCTAATAAAACCTTGCGATTATCTAAAACATCTCTTACAAAAGAAATATTATCAGTAATTCTTCTGCCTGGAACACAATATGTTTGATCCAGATGAATAATTTGATCTAAAACATCTAGTCTATTTGCCAATACTTTTGACAGTAATTTATAATCATTACATAGAAGACTTATGAGCCTCCAATTTTTAATCTCATTTAAATCCCTTTTTTTTGGGAGCAGAGTGATAACAGCTCTACGGCAGCTTCTGGGTAACTGTCCATCACATAAACTCTGATTGAGAACTGCCAGCAAATATCTCTGTCCAAAATGTCTTATAAAATTCGACTGAGAAACCATCAATTACTGGCGTTTTCCCATTCTCCATACTATTCAGGGCCTTCTCTAATTCTTCCATAGTCAATGCTTTACTGATTACTTCATTAACGGCTTCATTTACCTGTGGCAAATTTTCAAGAAAAACATTATTCAAAATCTGTATACACAACTCATTTTTATACAGATCTTCATAAAATTTGACTGCTCTCTTTCTAATATCTGTAGAGTTCAATAAAAGAACTCCTGTTTCTGAACGTAAAGTATGAATATGTCTATTCTTCCCATTCTTTTTTTCTAAGTTAAAAAATAATTTTGAAGGTGCATCCATAGACTCAATGCTTTGAAAACGAGATCTAATAATAGCACCTTGTATATTTAAATCTAATAATTCATTCAAAGAAGCTTTCTTTTTTTTTTTAAAAGACTCTATCTCTATTTCATTTTTTGTTAACTCCAAGAGCTCTTGAAATTTAACTAAATCATCTTCTAGTTTTCTTATTAACCTAATCTTATCCTTTGTGAAGTTGTGAGTATATTGTTGACAAAGTTGTTTAGTTTGAACTTTAAAAAACTCCCACTACTGCTGCAAAGTTTGAAAAGAAGACTTTGTTAATTTTACATTAACCCAAAATGCCTTAAAAACATCTTTAAAATGTTTATCACCTAACAGTATGTTATTAAAATGCCAATAGGCACTTTTTGGTTTTACACAGTTAAAAAAAAACATCTCACATTTCACCAGACTGTGATCAGAAAAACAAACTGGAATAATTAAACACTCTTTAAAAAAATTCATTTGATGCTTAAAACCATAAAATCTATCTAACCTTACTAAAGATAACTGATTATTATATACATGTACCCAAGTATATTGTCAATACAAAAGAAAAATTGTTCTCATAAGAGGCTTTAATTTTTAGCAATCTGCCTTTAATTATTTCCTCAACTTTATAATGTATAGGTATAAAACTCTTTGAAAACAAAATGTCAACACCACCACTAACTGAAGTAGAATGACTCAGAACTGATAGCCCGTCAAAACCCATTGCCCACTCCATAGCATTTTCTGAATCACTGAGTCTCTTGCAAAAATAAAACATCTATTCTTTTGTGTGTCATTATTTAAAAAAATCTGCGCTCTTTTCCTACTCTCTCTTGCACCATTAATATTTAATGAGGCAAAATTTACTACTCCCATTAGAAGGAAAAGAGACACCCCTCAAAACAGAAAAAAAAGCAAAGCCAGAAAAGAATAATAACCTTTAACCAATCTGACTGCTTTCACTTTGTTCTGACTGAGCATTTAATTTGGTGAGCATTTTTTTCAAACGAAAAACTTCCAGGTCAGAAAAATTGATTCTCACTTCTAAACAATTTAACTTTCTCAATAAATTGTGAAATGTCTGGAAAAAAAAAAAATCCTCAATTTTGACTCTTCTCATGTTTTTTTGTCACCTTTAAAAATGCTTAATGTCATCTACATTATATACTTGACTAGAAAACCCGCTCCCAGGCAAACTACCCGTGAAGCTGCATTCTGACCCCTCACCCTCACTGTCCGTATCAGTCTGACTGACTTCCCGAACATCAGCTTTTTTCATTGGCTTACTGGCATGTCATTCCGTTGACTTCCTTTTTTGCGGTGCTTTAAAATAATAGTCATCCAATTCAAGTACAGATCCACCTAAATTCTGGTCTATCAACATCTGTTCTCCAGAATCCACCACATTAGCCATCTTCTGATTCCGCCATGGGGTCACCCTCTACGGGATTTTTACCCACAACCAACACTTCCTTCACACTTGTAACTAGTTTTGTCGGTATCACCTCATTATTTTGCTCCGCATCTAGAGCGTGAGCTACACTAGGCCTCGGTACCTCCGCATCTCATTCCGCACTACTCCAACACTTGTATTAGCGGTATTTGACTCAACCCTTTTATCAGTTTGAGCCACTTTCCTAGGACAATCACGTACAAGATGTCCATTTTCTTTAGACCCAAAACATTTCATTGAATTCATTGTGACATAAATCACGTAGTTGAAACTTTCGTGACTAAAATTTAAGGTCAAATTCAACTCTACAGTGTTGTCTTTTAAAATCAAATAGACATAACGTCGGAAAGACACCACGTTTCAGCAGGGAAGACTTGCTCCCAATTGCAATCCTTTTTATTGTCGAAACTAATTTGCCATATCACGACAGCATTTCCGCTAAAAACTCATTTGTTATAAATGGAGGCACATTCGATAACATTCCCAGAAAGGGGAAGCACCTGAGTGAAAATTCCATTGATCTCTACACCTGTCACCACCAGTTGATTTGCCAATTCAATCATCTTAACAAAAATAACAACAGCACTATTCATCCTTGAGGATGACAAAATATTCTCACAACCAATTAACGTGCCTACGGCCAAACTACATTCCTCAACTCCAAACACTGAATCAATTTTGACCGCATGCCTTCTAGTTAAGTCGCTAAGTTGGCAACACTGTGCATCTCCATTTCTCCAACTACGGGCTAGGCCACGGGTCAAACAGAAAATGCGCGCTGCGTTAATCGCACGTTAATAAAATTAGTGCCGTTAAACTGAATTTGCGTTAACGCGTTATTAACGCGTTAACTTTGACAAACCTAGTATAAATATAATGTATTGTATTTGGTTAAACAATCCGATTACCCAACACTGCAATATAAAACCTCACTCTATAGAAGCTGGTGATTGACAAGCTCACTTCCACATAGACACACAGTGGTGTCTTGATCTGGCCTTGATCTTATTACCTGCCTCCCTCCTCTCTTTGACCTAACCCCTCCTCCTCCACATCACTCAGTGCGTAACTGGACAGCTAGCCTGTCAATCAATCACGCCCCCGGCTGACAGGAAGTCTAATGATTCTCGAGGTTTAAACAGACACTGACCCTCACCTCTCCCTGGGCTTCACAAACCCAGAGCTCCAACATCAGAGAGGGTTCATCTATTTTCCACTTTAATCCAACCCACTTCTATCAGCATGCAGACACAGTAGTTCTTCAAATCACAGACTACAAAAGTGTAATGAGCCCAGGATTCTAATAAGCATAGCGTGGCTCCCAGTCAATTCCTGCTCCGAATGTCTTATCTCTAGCCTTCTCTCATTCCCTCTGTTTGCTCTTCTCCATTGTTTGTGACGCTGCAACCATTAGGCGAGTGTTTCTCCACAGCTTAAGTATCAATCATGTGGCCAGTGTGTGATCACAGCTTCTCTTTCATTGAGGATAGCAAAACAGCAAAGTAATGGCACACATACGGATGATTCCACAACATTAGACTATTTTACGCTCTTCTGATTTGTAGAGGGATGAAAGAGAAACCATAGTTTCAGAGAGACAGACAATAAGAACAAGACAGAATACTTACAGGTTACCTTCTGTCTACATGGTTAGAGCTCCTTTCTAAGGAGCAATCATGTTGAAAAACAGCACATAAACAAGACATGCTGGAAAAAAAGTGAAATGTTACATATAGTCACTTAAGTCTAAGACTTAAGTTGTTTGTAGTTTGAATAGTAAAAAAAAACCACATGGAATCTGATGTACATAAACCCAATCTGAGCCATATAGAATCTGATTCCTAGCCCGTAGTTTTGGTTTCATTTTAGTCTGAACCAAAATGAAACCAAAAGTACAATATGGCTACAGTTTAATTAAATATGCACCGTATATTTTAGAGTGAAGTATGTTGGTTTAATGTTTGAATGAAGAATTCAAGAGAGCCATAAGTATTTGTTTTGTAATTTTTCAGCTATACTGTAAAAGTTCATTTAGTAATCTTTATTAATATTTTTCTTTTGTAACTAACATTTATTTATTTATTTAGGTGAAAAATAAATAAAATAGTGCAGCTTTACAAACAAGCAAAGCAAACCTGGATTTTTTTAATCACAAGTGCAATTTTTATCAATCAATCAATCAATCAATCAATCAATCAATCAAACAATCAATAAATAAATACAACAACAACAACAACAACAACAACAATCACAATTAGACTTTAGTTAGTTAGACTTTAGATTGCCAGGGATTGCAATGAACTGATGAAATATGAAGTATGTAATATAGCAACTTGTACTAATTAACAAAATTACATATGCTAAATTATACACTTGTTTAATATACTAGCTTACTGCATAGTCTGCCCACATACAGCAAACTATGTGTCATTCATTATATTCTGAAATCTCAAGCAATTTGAGTGACAGGAATAGTAATACTCGTCTTAATCAATAATGCAGTACGCCAACACATGAATCTCAGCAGCCAAAGCTAAAGAAACTTAGTTGAAGTTTGGACAAGCTAACTCAGATCTAACCTCAGGGGTGATGAAAATAAACTTCTCAAAATAAAGATTTGTAAGAGATTTCAAAGCTACCTGCGAGAGCTTATAGACTGCAGGCAATTTAATATCTCAGCACCAAAGCCAGTCTGTAAACAAGAAAGCACCGTCATTACTGATTCAAAATGGAATTATAGGCAAAGCCTGACAGTCAGATGTGCGTTATGAGAGAGTGATCTGTTATTATGCACGTGGCATGTGTGACGTTCCATCTGCACGGATTCGGTTTCGCCTAAGAATTGATGCATCTCTGATAACACACACATGGGGACGTGGGATGTTGGCGACAGGACGGTGGCGCAGTATCGACCCTGCAGTCTCATCTCTCACAATGTCCACACAACCTTAAGAAAACCCTCAAGCAGCGTTTGCTTCTGATAAAAATCAGGCGACGGTAAAGAATTGCTTTCCAGTACATCGGGAAATGGATTCCATATCTGCAAGTCATCATAATATTGGAAAACACCATTGCGGCAAAAAGTCCTCCTCATTCGATCACTCGCTCCATCCTGTCTTCCTGTCTTCCTGTCTTCCTGTCTCAGTACTCACAATGCTTCAGGTGTCTGTGGGGAATTTCAGTGCTTTCTTTGTAACAGCATTAGACACTGATTGCAGTTGGTATTAGAATCCATCATGAGTGATCTGGTAGCAAGTAGTCAGCGCTAAATACAGAGGGTCCAAATTGTTTTCTCATTCAATAACTCAAACCACATTCAGAGATAGTTTAAAATATGACCACACTGTATTTGTAACATAGACGTTATTGTGTTTTGATGCTTACAGGATAACAGTAAAGGACCACCAGGGATTTTAAAGTGAACTAAAACTGAAAAAAGTGTTACTTGAAATAATAAAAACATTAACTGAAATAACTAAAATATAAAACATATTTCAGCTAATTGCCAAAACACAATTCTCATTTTAATTTAGCTTAACTTGATGTACTAAAACTGATATAAAAATTAATAATGAAAAAAAAAACTCTATAAACACATATAAACAAATATATAAAGAAAAAAACTACTAACAATAACAAAAACTAACAAAAGAGAAAAAAAAATGAAAACTTTAACTAAAACTAAAATGAAAATGCAAAATATAAAAATTATGAAAACTGATGAAATAAAATTAAATGGAATAAATAAAATAAAACTGCAAAATAACAAAATAAATAAAAAATAATGGAATGGAAATAAAATAAAATAAAATAAAATAAAATAAAATAAAATAAAATAAAATAAAATAAAATACCCAATTTTTTCTTTTACATAATTTACACATAATTCACCTATTTTTTATGTTACAAAATAAATTATTGTATGATATTAATTTACTAATTACATCATATATCTAATACAACAATGCATAATATTTATTTATTTATTTATTTATTTAAAAGTACATGGTTTAAACAGGGGCCTGGTTACTCCATACCAGAACAGATATACTGCATAAACATTTGAGTCTACATAATTTGAATTTTATAGTTTATACATATATACATATTATATTATTATATTATACATACAGTATATACATATTTATACAAGTATACATATTTAAGTTATAACTTTCTTTTGCTCTCTCCTCTCACAGCATTAAAAACCAAAGATATCCAGGAGCAAAGCGCAATGGTTACATCCGCTTTATCCTTTTCTTTCTGTTTTTTTTTTTTTTCTTAGAACAGTAAATGCAGAACAGATACAGTACCTGGTAACTAAAGACAGCGAGTCAAGAAAAAAAAAAAATAAAAAATTCCTGATACCTGAACCGATCTCCATTCGATTAGTGCCCCAGCAACGAGTTGTATAAATATGTGTTTACAGTGAAACACTGTCTCTAATGGCTGCTGTTCACATTGATCTCCCACTTCCAAAAGCATACGGCGGCAAAATGCCTTTTAGCTTCAGAGCTGTTTTTGATGTGCTAAAACGGCAGTAGAAAGGAAAGTAAATTACATTGATTCTCTAAACAGGAAACAGCGTAAAGAGAGAAAGAGGAGCCTTGTGCATGTGAACCATTGTTTTAAACGTAACAAGCGTGTGGTCTAAGCACATGAGTGAATGATGTGTTAGACAGACAGTGTGCCCTCTGACCAAAGCAGCTTTTATACTTTTATTTGAACAGAAGCCTGAAGCAGTATACTCACTCTCTCGCTCCCTACGCTCCTGTTTTCTTCTTTCCCAGCTCTCTCTTGCTTCCCATCTCACCGAAAATGAACCGTATCTCAGTCAAACACACAGCGGACAGCCACAGACGAGGTGTGATTGTTTGCTTTGTCAGACAGCATGAAAGAGCCAGACCCCATCCCCTTCTGCCCTCAATCCCATCTGAGCTCTATTGTAGTTTGTGTTTTGGAAGTCTAATGACAGAGAAAGTGAGAGAGGGACAGGAAAAAATGCACTAGATTATTTGTGACAGTGATGAGGATGATGATGATGGGGTGACAGTGACAAGGAAGATGGCATCAATATCAGCGCATCAGCCTCTCAGTCTATGTGGAACACAGAAATAGCATATAAGATGCAGTTTGTGCACATCATGATACCGAAATTACTCTCCTCTGCTGGAATAAAAGGACTATTTACCTTCTCAGCACACATCAGATGAAGGAACACCATTATCACTTGTTCTATAGCTAGTTATAAGGATAATGAAGTTAAGGATCACATACTAAATGAGCTAATCACCAACGGCTGTATTCAAAGACATGTTTATGTCTGTACTAATCTCCCTTTTGTCTCTCAGCCTCTGTTTTGGGGTGTTTCATTTAAACGGAAAGGTAATAACAGTTTATAAGAAGTTGTTTTTTATGTTTAACATGACTGCTTGACTTGATGCATACTTAATGAGAAGTTTTCAAAAATCCATCTTATTTGAAATGCTTCTCAGGAATCTGTTTCTGACTCTGAATTAAATGAGATTTGTGGGGGTGACTACTAATTCGCTAAATAAAATGTTTAACTTTATATTAAGCAAAGAAACAAGTTTAGAATAAAGGTATAGGCACATTAGGCAAGATTTCCCAGGGAAACAAGGTTCATTGTTATTAGTGTAGTGATGAAGCACAGCTTAAGTTAAGTCAAGTTAAGTTTAAACCAAGCAACTTTCTGTTGGTCAGAGCTGCAAACTTGCATTTTCTAACCTCTTGTGAACTTCTAGTGAACCGTTTTTTGGAATGACTGGATTTCACCTAAAACTGCACCTTAAGAATTTTCACCAGACTTAAAGTAATAGTACGGTGGCCGAGAGAGCTCAATGCACTGCACCTTAAAAAAAAAAAAAAAAAACACATGCAAATAGAAAAAGCACCAGCAAACGAAGAAAACATCTTCATCAGTTTGACAGTATATGCGCTGCAAATGCTCACAACACAACCAAATACAGAAACTCGCTACAAATCACAACACAACCAAATACAGAAATGCGCTACAACTACTCGCTACACAACAAAATACAAAAACGCCCTGCAAATACGCAAAATGCGAAGCACAAGCTCTCTCAGCCCCTGTAGAATAGTTCACTCCAAAATGAAAATTCTAAAATCACATATTCATGTTGTTCCAAAGTTGTTTGAATTTCTTTCTTCTGCTGACCACAAAGGAAAACTGACTCTTTTCACAGACTTTGCATCTTCACTCTTAAAAATAAAAGTGCTTCACGATGCCATAGAAGAACCGTTTTTGTCTAAATGGATCCATAAAGAAAAGTTGGATGCAAAAACTTTTCTGTATCACAAAAGGTTCTTTGTGGTGAAAGAAGGTTCTTCCGATTATAAAAAGGTAAGAAAGAGATGGTTCTTTAAAGAACCTTTGACTGAACGGTTCTTTGTGGAACCAAAAATGGTTCTTCTATGGCATCGCTGTGAGTTTATTTTTATTATTATTATTAACTTTATTTTTAAGAGTGTTGTTTCAGTCATCAGCATCATAAATCCTGTTTTTTTTATTTTTTTATTTTCATATATATATATATATATATATATATATATATATATATATATATATATATATATATATATTTAATGTATGTACATTTATAACAATATATTTAGTATATATTACCTTTGCATCAAATGACAAAAAAGTAGTTAATGCTGCTGTGAGGGTGTTTTTAATACAACAGCTGTTTGAGTGACAGCAAATTTGACATTGTTCTCTCTTCTAAGTGCCGTTGTCAACCTCTCTCTATTTTTTCCTCCTTTTGAAAGGCATAAAAACAATATCAGGGAGTATATTTTTATTTTTTTGCTTTATGAGCAAATGGGAATACGCACACACACAAAAATCTCTTGTGTTTCACAAAAGAAATTATGTTAGTCATACATTTTTAGAATGGCATGAAAATGATTAAATAATGACCTAATGATCTAATTTTTGGGTAAAAAAAAGTTGAGGTCACACTACACTTTGTGCTCCATTTCCTTCAATTCATTCATATACAGTATGTGCACAGAAAAGTGAAAATGCAAAGAAATTCACAAGATTAGTGAACTTTGATCTTTGAATTTTCATAGTCAAAAAATGATATACACATTACAGATTGATCTCTTCGTAAAATGTAGTATATTAGTATAGTTTATAAACTTCAAAGCTGAATGGTGTTGTGGGAAAGTGGATTAGATGGCTTTTTTTTTTATTGATGTTATGTTAGGTTTTTTTATTTATGTTTTTCTTTTTTTTGTGTTTTATTATTCATTAAACACAGAAACCCTGTAGAGTGATATCATATTGTGTGGCCAAAAGTTGTTGTATCCTAAGTGTTTTCACATGCTCTAAGCCTAGTGTGACAATACCTTAAACCAGTGAATTTCTAAAGCCCCACCCTACAAAAGCATCGCTGTAATTAGAGACGGATCAGGAGAGCAGCAGCACATCATGTCAGTGTTGTCAAACTTGTCAAAAGCAAAAGAAGAAAAATAGCATTCTTGAACGACACACTAACAACTGATAACTGCTTATGAAGCTGAATGTGATGACTTGAATGATCCGCTTCAACAGTTTCCCGCTTTCCATATATGGGCCGCCCTGTGAAAGTTCAGAATGATTGACAGACAGAAAGCATCTCTGACTGGCTAAACAACAAAAAACCCTTTTTTCAGTTTACAGAGCCTAGGGCTGTCACAGAGACAGATGTGATATTTTAGGACAATTAATTCAGTTAGATCTGATCTTGTGATATTTTTATATATAGCATGAAGTGCCATTCCAGGATTAAAATTAAATTAAAATAAAATATAATAATGTGCTTGTGTGTTTCAGTACTACTGAAACACACACACATATATATGTATATGTATATATATATATATATATATATATATATAAAAACACACACTGAAACACACACACACATATATGTATATTATATATATATATATATATATATATATATATATATATATATATATATATATATGTGTGTGTGTGTGTGTGCGTTTATATATATATATAAACACACACACACACGCACACACACACACACACACACACACACACACACACATATATATAGATATATATAGTTTTTCTAGTTTAAAAAAAAAAAAAAAATTGTAATTAGTATGACTACAAACTGGTAACTGCTGGAAAATCCAATTCTTCATCTGAAAAGTATATCTTCTGAGCACCAGCTTCAGTAATGGATGATTCATGGAACCAGCAGCTGAAGCCAGAAGACTAAAGCTGACCTTTCACACTCCATCACATGTGACTGGTATTACAGAAGAAGGTAAAGAAAACAAGATGCCCTTGTATAGCAGAATACAACCAAACATAGTAATGGATGAATAAAGGGACTCCTCCAATGGGAGGTACAGAAAGGCTCCGGTGTTTGCGAAGCAGAGGGAATTTAAAGTAAGACAGAGCTGGAGCAGAGTGAAGTTCAAAGCAGGTATGCGGCTCGTCGTTCAGTTATCGACAGTCCGCAAGGGATCAGGGATTGGCTCCTGCGCTTGTGGATCAGCTTTGAATTCTCCCTCTGTGACCTCATCAAAAGGGCAGGTGTCAAAGATACATCCACACTCATACACACACAGTCGAAAACTGCATTATACAGATGCACTTGTGGTGTATGTTGTGTGTATGAATGGTGTTTGATGTATGTGGATTTATATCAGTGTGAGAGAGTGTGTATGTGTGGGTGTGTTTGAGTAACTCTTACTGGTTGATATGCAGCTCACATTCAGGGTCTCTCTCACAGCCCAGCCAAGCAAATGACTTAGAAGAGCCACTCCAGTGCAGGGCTAAAGCATAGTGAATTTGTGCATGTGAACATCTCAGTTCTGTTGAAAAGACCAGCTTAGACCAGCTTTGAATTGTTGAGACTGAATCGGTTTTTCGGTGTTGTTTTTTTTAACATACATCTAACAGAATTTTATTTGAAGTTTATGCTTAAATGAATAGAAATATTGGGTACGACTGAGGAAGACACCCACTTTAAGAGCCATGTGCACACAATATTATTTCAATTTAAAATAAGTGTAAAATAAGTCCTTTCTATTTCAATACAATAAAAATGGAATTTATTCAAATTATATATTTATTCCAGTCCATATTGTCACATGATCCTTCAGAAATAATTTGGCACTCTAGAACATTTCTTACTGTTATCAGTGTTGAAAACTGTTGTTATTTATATTTGTTGAGACTGTAATTTCAAAAGAACAGCAGTTATTTGAAATATAATTACTTTGCAGTAAAACACTGCACAGAGACAGCGACTAAACTATGAATATGGAAATATTAATGCTGATATTCCGCTGTTCCATTATTCAATTCCAAGATTTGGAATTTCAAATATAAGATGCATAATGTGCTCACCATGTACATAAACACACAAACATCTGTCCCACGGCTGTGCTAAGCTTTAAATAGCTGTGAAATGGCTTGCTGTTCAGGGAGCTCCACTTAGCAATTATGCTGAGTGCCAGTCATCTGACAGTTCTTTAATGTGAAGACTTTGTTACCATGCTAACACATGCTAATTATTATGAGCGCTACAGTGATGAAAATCAAATCCAAAATATAAGGATAATGAAGGATAATGCATTTTTCTATTTAAGCTTTAGATTTGCAAAGAAATCTCAAAATCTTGAGTCTACTGAACAATGAAGAGATGAGTTCAAGGGCATTCAAGTCTTAAATGAAAACTCACATTGTTGAATTAATAACTGCCTTCATTTCATAGATGTTAAATTTGCCTTTATTTTACCAGAGCAGAGAGGAAAGCACATTCATTGAAATGGACATATGAATATGCCTTTTCAAAACTCATGAATTTGCATATTTGCATCTCATTTCAAAAGATAGAGTCTCTGACTTGCATTTAAATCACTATTCAGACAGTATTACTTTTCTAAACTACATTTGAGATGCAATTATCAACATTTTACTGATTAGGACAGAAAAAAAAAAAAAAAAAAAAAAAATCAGTGATTCTTTCTAAAGGTTACATCCTTCACCCAGTAGGTGGCAATAAGCAACTGTCTGTATAAATGAGTCATGATTCATTTTAATTCAACAGATTCATTCAAAAACACTTCATGAACTGAACATGTGGTGGTCTTCATCAGTGAGTCACTGAATTATTCACTCACACAATTTGTTCAAAACCTTCAGGAACAAAACACTAGTCTTGTGCATTGCTACGAGACATGTAACTGTTAATCATCTTTGGATTCATTTTTCATTGGCAGAGCAAAAATAGACATGGCAACTAGCAATATTTGTAAGTTATTTGATGTAATGATATTCCGAACACCATCGCTCTGCATGTGATAATCATTTAGCTAAATTATACATCAGATGGGACGCCAGCAGTACTTGAACCACCAACTGTTGTTTTGCCCAGAAATAGGTCAGAAAAAAGGTCAAAATTCATAATGAATTATACATTTAGCTTTAGATACAGTATTTGGCTAAAGCTGAAATAACAGGAGAAGAACATTGCTATATGAGTTTAGTTTTCTCAGCCAAAACTGCTTATGCTTTATTCAGATAGCATAAAAATAAGTACACATCTTTAACCTCTATAGGGCAAATTACACTTTTAAAAACAAAGGTTCCAAAAGGAGGTTTTCAGCAATCCCATAAAAGACCAAGTTTTAGTTCCCCCAAGAACCTTTAGGGAACAAATCCTAAAATAACCATTTTTCTTATGGTAAATAACATTTTAATAATTGGAGGAATCTTCTTACACTGTAAATAATCATTGAAGGTTCTATATACGTTAAAGGTTCTTCATGGAACCACTAATGCCAAAAAAGAAGCTTTATTTTTTAGTTCCGGATTTAGATTTACTTATGCCATCACCATCTTTATTTACTGGTCTCATACGTCAGACACAATATTAAATATATACATTCAGTAATGTCCTCCAGCATGACTGTGTTGCATTCCTGTGTCATTTGCAACATGCAGTTAATGTACACAAGGGCCGATCTGCATACTCCATAATGTACGTTTCATTTGCAACCCAACGCAATTATCTTTGACATTTTAATGTGTGATGTTTGCATGTGTGAATGCATGCTGAGTGGCTGAGAGGGCTTTCGGGAGCGTGTTTCTGAGCACACGCTGCATGGGTGCTTTGTGTGTCCGCTAATGTGTGAGTGTCCAGGAGTCTCATCTCATGGCATGAGTCACAGTGAATGATGTGCGTGTGCACGTGTGCTACTGCGTAAATTCTACACCGCAGCTACGCTTGTAGTCCTCTTGTGGTAATTGCTCGCCCTGTCCTCTCTATTGTTGAGTCTGCGCCGCGAGCTCACCCGTAGAGAGCAGCCCATGCAGTCTCTGGCTAATTCATTTCATTATGGCCTAATCAGAGAGGGGCACGTGGCATTTAGCCTGATTTCTGCAGATCAAAGACACCACTGTGTGTTTTGCCACGGGAGTCTTTCATTAAGCCACATACACTCTCTTGGCGGCTGGACTGCGCACTTGCAGGAACGTTAAAAACACAATGGTGAAGAAAAGAGGGAAGACAGAGGATAGGTTGCACTTGAGGGGAATTAAGATTCAGTGTCTGGTTTAATATCAGTTCTTAGAAATGACTCATGTCTCTGTTTGGATATTTATATGAAATCATAGTCTGCGAAATGTCCTACACCTAATTCGTATCTTTGTCATTTTTTCCAGTAAAGGTAAAAAATAAATAAATAAATAAATAAATAAATAAATAATAATAAAAAAAACAACAAAAAAAAAAAAAAACATATTTTGCAATGACTCATGGGATAAGAATTTCCTTCACTCATAAAAAAAAAAGTATTCAGTCTTGTATCTTATTTTCATATAAATCTTTTTGCTTAAAACTCTGCTTAGAACTCTTTAGCAAAGAATTTCTTTGAAATCTCTATAGAAGAAAAAAATGTGAAAAATATTTGCACAGCTGTACTATTGTCAGTCCTGTCTTCCTGTGTCTTGTAGTTCCCTTCCTCTTGTGCCCTTATTTGGTCTTCCTGTTCCTTTCCTCGTTTTGTGTCATTATTAGTTCATTTATCTCCAGCCGTGTTTGTTTAATTATCTAGTTTAGTCTCCCCTTTTTTAGCCCTCTGGTTCCCTGCCTCTGTGTCTGCTGTTAATCGTCATGTTGATCGTCATTCCTGGTCTCCGTGTTCTCTGTGTCCTCCTAGATTTCATTAAAGTTTATTTGTTTGATTCAACTCCTCGTCTCCTTGCTCCCCCGAGCAAACGTGACAGCTGTATTACATAATAATAATATATTCAGCAAAGACCATTAAATTGATCAAAAGTTATAGTCAAGGCATTTATTTGATTGTTATTATTATTTTAATAAAATAATATTGAAAACCACAGTTTCCACAAAAATATTAATTAACACAACTGTTTTCAACACAAATGTTTCTTGAGCACTAAATCATATTGATGATTGAAATGATTTCTGAAGGATCATGTGACACTGAAGACTGAAGTAATGGTTGCAAATTCAACTTTGCCATCACAGGAAAAAATAACATTTTAAATTAAAATAGAATAATAGTAATTTTAATTTGTAATATAGAATATAATTTTAGAATATAAATAAATGCAGCCTTGGTGAGCATAACACTCCAAAACTTTTAACAATAATGTAAGTGTGTTTGGTCTTGTTCGATTGGCAAAATGTTTCTCTTTGTATCAAGCATAAACCTCACTATATGAATTAATAAATATGTTTTTGCAGCAGACATCGATAAATACCCACAAACACAATCTCTGTAAGAAACGACCACTGATACACCTGCTCTCTCTCTCTTTCTCTCTCTCTCCATGGTTAGCAGAGTGTTAATATGTGTGGAGCGGAGCGCAGTGGGGAGTGAGCTTCCTGAAGAGCTGTTGACTGCTATGTCAATGAGAGGATCATTACTGAAAGCTGACAGCTCTGATCACTGGGAAAAAGGCTAAATCAAGCTAAATTGCGTTATAGACACCTCCACCTTCCATGCTCCAGCCCGTCCCACACTCCCTCCGTTCTCTGGAAGGGAACGGAGAGCATTAACTGTAGACCTCGAGGGAAGCGACGAGGGGAGAAGAACAAGACAAAGAAGAATGCTGTGGGAGGAGTGAGAGAAAAGCATTTGTCTTTTGGCAACACTAATATCTGCTAATCATCTCACTGTCTCAGGTGGAAAGGAATCCCACTGTCGTTTCCTCTGCATCCCACAAAGCACCTCTCAAATCCCTCCTGAAACATTTCCCGATTCAATATCAAAGTGGCTTTTCTTTTTTCCCTATCGACCGCCAGGGTTTAAACTCCAAACTACAGTATTAGCATCGAAAATTAACCACATAAATTGCAGTAAGTGAATAGCAGAGTTAGCCTATAAGGCAAAAAAAAAAAAAAAAAAAATCACACTGACAGACTTGTTACAATAAAAGCAAACGCTCGACAGAGGCTGCCGGAGAACAAGCTGGAGATTTGTTGGAAGAGCGTGTGGAAAACAATCAAGCTGAGCAGAAATCTTTTCCACATCCACATTTTCCATTTGAGTGAGAAATAGCTGTTTGGGCATAATGGTATATTGGAAAAGCAACAAATGACCCTGTTAGGGGAGGTGATGGTGTCATTACACATACACACACACATACATATACACACATATGCCTGCAGTTCTAACCGGCTTTAAATGAAAAAATATGAGAGCGATTTCCAAAGCAAAAATGGCTGCATACCACAAACAGGAGGGAGAGAGAGAGATAAACCAGAAAAGACAAAGAGCGATAACTTCATGCTATCTCATAAAATACTCCATGATTTCAAAGAGTTCATAATTGCATCTCATAACCCACACATGAATATGAAGGGAGGATGTGAGAGCGCACACAGAGAATTAGATTCACGCTCTGTGGATGCTCCGTCTCCACCTCCAGTCTGGTGCTAATGTGCCCAGAGGTTGACTCCTGATAAACCATGAGCGATTGGTCTCAACCAGAGAAAAGCAGCCCCTCAGCATTGCGCATTTCAATTTGCTGCAGTCCCCCCCGCATCTGCCAAGCTAAACCAGAGATAACGGAGCAATTTTCCCACAGACATCATCTGCACATCACAGACCGCCATTGTGCCATTTATAAGTACAGCTCAGAAATGATTTTACCTGACAAAAGGATGTGTGTGTGTTTTTCTGGTTTAACGTTGAGCTTGTGCTATTCCGTGCATCCTTGAATTAAACTCTATTCCAATTTGCTGGAAATTGGTATTTTTTCATTTATAAAGAGGCATAAACAAAGTTATTTTCACTCCAGACACATTTGCGCAAATTGACTCATTCAGATGGGGAAATAGACTCGTAAGTAGAATCTCATTTCTTGGAATATTTTCACAATGAACTGGCCAGCTAGGTGGGTTACCATGGCGATGCACACTGGAACTTTTCATTCATATATAGATCTCACTGATCCCTGGCAACTGGTTATCAGTAATAGGACCCTATGAAATCAGGAGACTCGGAAGGCCGTGCCAGATCTGCCTCCGAGGCCATGGCCCCAGCCCCCGCCCTGGCTTCTACGAATGGAGCCATACTACACCCCCCTCCCAAAAAAATACTTGGGGGAACTTATGGGGCTGAACTCGGAGACTGGAGCCCTGTTTGAGCTTAACTGAGTATCAGGAGCCCTCCCGGGGCTTGAAGGGAAATCAGGAGCCCTTCCTGGGCTTAACTGGGTATCAGGAGCCCTCCCGGGGCTTGAAGGGAAATCAGGAGCCCTCCCTGGGCTTAACGGGGAATCAGGAGCCCTCCCTGGGCTTAACGGGGGATCAGGAGCCCTTCCTGGGCTTAACGGGGGATCTGCAGCTCTAACATGACTCTGGTCAGGGGCTGGAGCCTGCACTAGACTCTGGTCTGGGGCTGGAGCCTGCACTGGACTCTGGTCAGGGGCTGGAGCCTGCACTGGACTCTGGTCAGGGGCTGGAACCTGCACTGGACTCTGGTCAGGGGCTAGAGCTGATACTGGAGTGAACTTTGGGGCTGGGGCTGACTCTGGAGCGAACTCTGGGGCTGGAGCTGACACTGGAGCGAACTCTGGGGCTGGAGCCGACACTGGAGCGAACTCAGGATGAGTGGGCACTGGAGGGTGCTTTCGAGGAGCGGGCGCAGGAGGGCGCTCTGGAGGTGCAGGCTCTGGAAAGCACTTTCGAGGAGCAGGCACTGGCTTAGGAGTGGTGGCCGGCGGGCTTGACTTGGGAGTGGCTGGCTGGCTTGACTGAGGAACAGCCGGCAGGCTGGAGAGAGCCGCGGCCGGCGGGCTGGGGAAAGCTATGGCCGGCAGGCTGGGGAAAGCCGTGGCCGGCGGGCTTGACTTCGAAGCAACCGGCGGGTTTGATCGCGGAGTGGCCGGCAGACTTGACTGAGGATCGGGCAGCGGGCTCGACGGCAGGCTGTTTCTGGCTCGGGGCAGGACATTCTCCCTTCCCTCCAGCTTAGTCCGGTGGTGTCTGGGAGGTCCACGGGGCGATGGTAGTTGGCCCCGTGCCAGAACAGCGAGTTGATGGTGGCGTCATCGAAAGCCGTCGCTGCGGCGAGCCCATAGAACTCCCACGTATACTCCACCAGCGGGAGATCTCGGCGAGCTAGGGTGATGAACCAAGTGGCAAATTCCATTGCCGCGGGGAAAAACAGGGAAACAAAAACCCCGGGGAGAAGGGGTGCCGCTTACTTTTGGCTTTTGGTCCGCTGTTCTGTCACGATACGCTGGAGCAAGGGAACAAGGAGACGAGGAATTTTTCAACAAAACATTCTTTTAATGATACAATAGCTGGAACACAGGGAACGTAGGAGACACTGAGCACATAAAATGACATATAACAGCAGACGCTGGAGACAGGGAAACACAGGGCTTAAGAACACTAGGAAATTAAACGAGGAAGAACTGAAACAGGTGAGGAGTAATTAAACACAGACGGAAACTAATGAACTAATAATGAAAACAGGAACAGGAAAACCAAATAAGGGAATGGAGAGCACATGGGGAGCCACAAAACACAACACAAGTCTGACAGTTACCAAATTCTGTGTTTTAGCATGTAGAATTATTTGATGGCATAAAAACAACTATTCAATATTTATTAATTTTTTTTCTTAAAATAGCCTTATGAAATGTTTAATGAAATTCTGTGTTGTGTATTTATTTTTTTATAATTATAAAATGAAGGCATACAACATTAATTCTTTTAATTATTGAAAATCAAACAAACTTTTAACATGGAAGAAATGTTGTGTGATTACTCCTCAAAAAATAAAGTTTTAATAATTTTAGTAGTAGTAGTAGTAGTAGTAGTAGTAGTAGTAATATGTACATTGCACTGAACAATAGTGATATATTTCTGGCACCATGTCTTCAAGTTAAACCAAACGTTTACTTTGACGGGTTGCCGTGAATACCTATACATTTCTATGTGTATATGATATGACACTAGTTTTACTCAAAATGATAAAATGCTCATGAAGTGACTCTCAGAGAAGTTCTGGAGATGTTGTTCATCTATATATGTCCTCATTTAGTGAGACGACAGACAATGAAATCGTCATAAGCATCACGTGTTTCAGAATGTTTGTAGTAAATGAAACCGCGCGTCTGCGCCATTCATTCACACAGAGACACGGATAACATGCAGGATTCATTTTTAAATAGTCCTTTTGCATCTTAATATTTACATATACTAGTCCATAACATGATTTGATTTAAGTGTAATGACCTACTTTTGATTAATTCAGTTAAAGTCTGACAAATTCTGTGACATTCCGCGTTATACATTAAATTCTGTTTTTATGACTGGATAGGGGTTATGCACAACAGACTTCTGTATTCTGCTAAATGGGTCTCATTGCTTCCGGTTCAAACGTTTTGCATAAATATGTTTTACTCAAGATGCCTTCAAAGTTGATGCAAAGATTATCATTACTAATGTCCATCACATATGGGGACTGATATCTAAAATTTTTTAATTTTTATTCTTTTCACTAATATTTATATAAAATTGAAAGAAACGTCAACAATAAAGCCAGCTAGCTAGTTTAACTGATTACCTTAAAAGTCCATAGATATCGAAATTATTTAATACAGCTGTTAACATGTTCTCCGACAACAACGAGACCTGTTTTCCGAGTTTGGTCAGGTGACGTTCGACATATACCCCATTCCCTGATTCCGTCTGCGTTTTCCACACCATGAAAATCATAGGGCTCTACAGTAATGTGCACTTCCATTGCTTGTGTTTTCCTTTTTTCTATCACCCTGTGGTTGGTGTTCCCAGAGATGTCACAGGACTGTCGGATATTGGGTTAAATGAAACCAATCTGCGTTTAATTGAAGCAAAACCTGAAATCCACAGATCAATCGATGATTTTGATGGCCAGTCGAACAGATTTGTCTTAAAGAGAGATTAAAAGCACAGAAGAGGGAAGCTTCTGGTGGTTTATTCTTTCTCTGTTTCCTGCTCAGGAATACACTATATCACTACAGCAACCTGCTAAGAGGTTACTATAGTTACAGTGTGGCGTTCCACAGTGGAGTGGTGCATTGATAAACAGTAAAGAGGAGAGAATGGAGGGTGAGGGAGTGCTGTGTTGACAGTGATTCGTAATTTGCTTTCTCTCTTATAAAGGGTGAAAGGCAGCAAGTCAGAAATGACAATGAAGAAATGAAGAGGAAGATTAGAGCGATGACCCAGCTTCAAAAGCCGGACACTTTCTTTTTAATCAGATGCACAATGAATGCACTTTCCCGAAAGGTTAATTAACAAATTCCACTCTTTTTTTATGAAGCCAGTCCGAACGGCTAACAAAAGACAGCTTGCGGACTCGTCTGTTCGGATCGCTGTGACTGAAACATTTAGCCTATTCTCAGTAGCCGTGATTGTTATATAAGCTAATGGAATGAAACATGGAGGTAATCGAAACACGTCCGCTCTCTATGAGTTTCTCTATGAGTTTTTTTGGGTTGCATTGGCTCAGTTAGATGCGCCCACATCAATAATCTTATCTTGGTTGAACAGAGGACTGGAACACTGCCTTTCAATATCATTTAAGCCCCAAAAATAGATGAAAAAGGGGGAAAGAGAGATGAAAGGAGAGTTCCAGGAAGGGGCAGGAAACCCAAGCCCGGAGTCAGCTATTTGTCTGCAAGAGATCAGCGTAATCGGGGAGAGCTCATGGGGAATAAGAGGGGGCTTACAGGAAGACGCTTGCTTACAAGTTTGGAACTTGTAAAATGCAGCAGCAAAATTGCAAAGGGCAAAGGAGGCCACTAATTGATTTTTACTTTGAAATATGCATACTCATGAATGCCAGAGCAGGGCTGCACGCAATGAAACGTTTCCAGTTCCTGGTGTTTGCCATCCTGCTTGCTTCAAGCAAGTTGTGAAACATCTAATTGGGCTGTTTTTGGATTTTAGTGACATTCAAGGACCTATTGAAATTGCTTTTTAAATTTCTTATTGACAGAAAATAAATGTAGCAAGGGTTGCATTTAATTGATCAGAAGTACAGTAAAAACAATAATATTGTGAAATATTATTACAATTTAAAATAACTGATTTTTATTTTAATATATTTTAAACTGTAATTTATTCTCGTGGTGGCAAAGCTGAATTTGTAGCAGTCATTACTCCAGCTTTTAGTGTTATATGATCATTCCGATATGTCATTATTATCATATTACAATTAATATTTTTGTGGAAACCATGACATATTTTCATTATAAATGTCTTTACTGTCACTTTTGATCAATTTCATGCGTCCTTGTTGAATAAAAGTATTAATTTCTTTCAAACTTTTGAATAATAATATATATATATATATATATATATATATATATATATATAGGCCGTTCAATATATCCAGCTCAACTTCCTGTTATATATAGTGATATAGTATGTCCATAACAGAGTATTCATACAATAGAACATACTTTCTTAACAGTTGAAATGTAAGTTTTTATTCAAATGCAACTTCTGTTTTCCTGGAAGAGAAAGACGCATTGCATTTTAAATGTGGATTTAGTCAGCTTTTAAGAGTACTCTAACACACAGATAACCTGAAAATCCACAAAACTAGAGCTATTATAAGCAACCACATTAAATTCAGTGTCAAATGTGGCTGTGGTTTACTCATAAAGTGAAAAGAGAGATATAACAAGCCAAGGACCCGTAGAGGACTCATCGTTTGAACTTTGTGTTCTGGTAAAGGGCTCCTGCCTGGACTGTGCTGATGCTTCATAAACCCTCGTCTAACAGATGAAGAGAGGAGACAGACTCTACTAGGCAAATGATGTATTGGTTTACTGGAGCGGGCAGTGTATGTGCGCAAGTGAGAGAAAGAGAGATGGAGAGAGTAGAATTATGATGTGTGAGATGTACTCATTTCCTAGCCAAGAGTGTATATGTGTGTGTGGAGAAAGAGAGAGAAAGAATGAGACAGAGTTCAGGGTAGCGTAATATCACAGAGATGCTGACTCCTGTGATTGCTGGCCCATTACTTTTACAGGTTGTTTTTACATGCGTTTAGTAAAAGCCCACACTACAGTAATTTTATAGCCACTATAGGAGTCCTTGGCTAACCTTCATGTTACTGAGCTTCTGTGAGTTACAAAATAAAGAGGCTGCATGCATTCATAAAATTCATGTGAGTCACTGCTCTTCCAACCCTCAATTCTTCTTCTTTTTTCCCTTCTTTTAACGTTTCCTATTCATATGAAAGATGTATTGGATTTTCAGCACAGCCCATAATCCATAACCATTTCTCATCTTCTGCCTTTTATCACATACAGATGCACACACATGCAGAGCATAACTACACACTTATAGAAGCAGGTGGCAGCCTGTCTCAGTATCACGGTGGCCATTAGGTGGCAGTGTTGCTCTGCAATGCATTCCATGAACCGTAATCCCTTAACCTGAATTTAACCAGGCTCCAATGAAACATTGCTTAACATGACACACACACACACACACACACATGCTCAACCTCATTCAGATTTTTAAAATTCAAGATATAATTTTAAATAAAATGCGATGCTAACAAATACGATTTCTGTAAAACAAATCAAGACTTTTAGATTTTTCATGCATGATTGAATTATTAACTATGTGGCATACATGTGCAAGATATAACTAATAAAAGGAACAATTAAAATACATTCCTCTAGCAATACACATGGATAGCCATGATGTCATCACATGCAGTGGGTGTCATGATTTTAAAGGGACAGTTCACCCCAAAATTAAATTCTATCATTATTTATGTCTTAGACTTGTTCTGTGGAGCACAAAAGAGTTTTTTTTATATCCAAATTGGCTGTTCTTTAACATATAGTAAGAGTAAACAGTGACTGCTGAGCTACATGATCTGTAAACATTTTTTTCTTCAAACAAGCTATTTTATAGTTTCAGAAGACTTGAAGTATGGACTACATTTAGGAAGTTTTTAGTCAATTTTTGAACATCACAGCCCACATCCACTTTCACTGTATGTAAGAAAAGCAGCTTTGACATTCTGCTAAAATTCTTCTTTGGTGCTGAATGAGAAAAAGAAAGTCATACAGGTTTGGAATGACATGAAGATGAGTAAATGATGCCAGAATGTTCATTTTTGAATGAACTATCCTTTTAAACTTCTCAACTGTAATACAAACTTAATGCGAGAGAGGTATAATGATGCTCTTTTTGTGGAGATCATCTTGACAGCGAAAGGATATTGATAAAAGACACACTAATTGCCTATAATTTAGTTTTAGATCGACCTCGTTTAAGATTTTCTCTTCATTTCATTCTCTTTCTCTCTCCCACTTTCCGTTTTGCACTCTCTACCCACTTTAGTCTTTTCTCATTCTAGCTCTACAAATCAGTTCACTTTGCATTCTCTTTCTCTTCTGCATCTCAGTAACCCTTGTACCTTGTTATTTTTCTCTCCTGTGACGGGGGCAGACAAGTGGTGTGGTCAGTGTAAAAGCGGCCTTGGAGATTTCCTGATACAAAACAACCCAGAGGCCCACAACTATGGAGATGGGGGAAAAAAACTATATAAAAAAATACCTCCAGCTGTACTCTCTCACTATCTCTAGGTAATTTGGACTGGTAAGAGGCTCTGTTCTTATAAACCAATGGGATCTTCCGAGCTGGGCAGACCACGGCCATTAAAATCTGACCCCTTTTCATTCTTTTCCAAGGGCTGAGTAATTCTGTCCTCCCCTTTCCTCATTCTCTCCTTCTCGTCTGTCTGCGATTCCAGTCTTCTGCTGACCCAGAGGACCAGCTATGAAAGAGAATACTAGACATTTTGAAGCGATGGTAAGAGGCTTGTTAGACAAGAGACAAAAGCCTTTCTTTATTAACCATTTAGTGACCAGCCCTAATGGGGGACAGGGGCTTTTATGCCTAATAAGTGCAACGTGGAACAGATGTCCATTAGCAAAGCTCTCAGCTCTAATATTTACTATTAAACTAAATACATGACTAAGTGAAAATGAGAGAGAGAGACGGAAATAATAGCACAAGCAGGGGTCTGAGAGATCATGGAGCCCACCGTATTGATCCAGTTGGTTAACCAGCATCTCTCTGTAGGTCTGTGGCAAAGCACACTGCTTCCTGCTGCTCCTGCCGCACGGGTGGCTGGGTTTGCCTCGGCTCCGTGCGGGAAAAGCTTTAGGGAGACAAGCTGCAGGGGCAAGATTAGCCAAGGATGATCCACATACAAGCTCCGGTAATGGTTACCTCAGAAGATTGACCTCCCAGAGTCTGGCTTGGGAAGTCCCCACGTATCAGCCCAGCAGGGCTCGGGAACAGAGGAGTCAGCCGACTCAGAAAGCATTATCTTCCACACAGGATGGCAACTTTTGGAAATGCCTAGACTAGGAACAGTGGTTTTGCCTCAGGATCAACACAGCACCAAAATAGTTTCTTGTACAAAAGTAAAGAAACATCACTGTAAGACCAAACACTGAAATGTAATTTATATTGTATATTAACGCACAACTGTCATCACAAAACACAAATACTGATTAGCTGATAATTATTGCTTGAAATGATACACAAAAAGAATTTTAACATAAACATTATAGTGTTCATAACATTATAATGTATAGAATGAAAAATGCATATTATTTCAGAGTTTTGCTGAAGAATACAGTTAAAAGTGTCACTGAATTATTAGTGTTTTCAAAGATTAACTTTAACAGTATGAGTCAGAGCAGTTTAACTTTAACTTTAAGCAGTTTTGAGTCAGAGTATTTTTTTTTAGATGACAGCAAATGTAATCTAAATTGTAAAAATAGGAGATAGGAGAAATATTGTCTGAAACTGATAAATGAAAAGAAAATATTATAAATATCTCTAATATTAGATTTATTCATATAAATAAATAAATAAATACAATTTTTAATGGAAAATAAATATTTTGATTCTCACCCCAATCAATCAATCGATCAGTCGATCAATCAATCAATCAATCAATCAATCAATCAATCAATCTGTATATATTTAATAATTTTAGAAAATGACACACCAGTACTGGAAGACAATGTTTTGTGTCAGCCTGTGTGTTTGTTGGGAGTGTTTTTTTTTTTTAAGATACAATAACTCACACTTCAAAAGCCTATTCAACAAAGGAAAAAAAAAAAAAAAAAAAAAAAAAAAAGGACTACTGTGTTCAAATGACTTCTCAAAATATGCAAAGTAAATAAATAGAGAAAGATGAATTATAGTTCAAAAGAGAGAAGCATGTCAAAACAGCTCTATTAGAAACCCTATTGCAGCAGTGTTAACTAGATTGGTTTTTGTCATGCAATGCCAAGGTAACATAACACAAACTATGGTGATATAAATGCACTTTTTTTTTCAATGAAAAAAATAAATAAATAAAATCCAGTTAATTACTAAGGAAATGCGTCATCACAGTCCATACAAAGAATCCATAAACTCTGTCCTTCACCTTTGTTGACAGTCCATTCACTGACAAGGCATTACTCCATTTGTCAAGGCTCTGTGAAAAATGTATAGTGCTTGTTAATAGAGAATCTATAAGCACCTGTAGATATATCAATAAGACATCATTGTGTGTACTAGCTCTCTGAGACGTTCTGAGCCTTGAAAAACCACAGGGTCAATAAAGAAGCATCACATCTCATGTCAGAGCCATTCGCCATCATGCACCGGAGCACATACTCACAAGTGTCAACACACATACACGCCGAAGTGTTTTATTTATGCTGCCTGTGTTATGTCAGAGTTGCCGCAATGTTCCCAGCTTTCAATTTGGATTCCAGAGAGCATGTAATTCCCCGTCTGTGTGATATATGATGTGAGAGCTCTCTTAATGCTTGCTAATGATTTAATGACTCGGGCTTTGCTGTACACAGGCAGTTTTGAGTCAGATTGCGATTGAGCTACTCAATTAGTTTGTGTTCAGGCTGAATTTTCCACAATAATTCGGAAAAAAAGTGCAAGGCTACAGCTAATTCCCCACCAAACTTCCTACACAGCCTGTTGATTAAATCACCAGCAATTTTTGTATAATTTGAAGTGCTCGCCTGTGCCGATTCAGCGAGCTGTTTTGCAGAGGGCTTGTAATGTTTGTAAAATATATGCTCAGTGCATTTAAGTATATGTGTACTCATGTTTTAATCATAGCGGGTTAACGGCCCAGTAAAAGGGGTGGTAGGGCAATGTCTACAACGCTTGCATAAAAGCTGTAATCCCCAAATTTACAGCAATAATCTTTCAAAATGAAAAGCAACTTCATGCAGCTAATCAGCATTGATTTTCCGGAGCCCCGCTGTCCGATTACGCACGTGCGGATGCTCGTTTGGCTGTGTAATTCTAATCTTCACAATTATAAGTAAGAGAATAACACACCAACTGCTTTGTTTGCTAGCCTTGCACACAAGGTAAACTCCATAGGTCAAGAACTGATTTTGACTGTAACATTGAAGCTGCTTTGGAAGTGAACCCTGACAGATATTCTTTGGGGATTATGAAGTAAATTTGACAGGAATACTGAGGGGCTTTTATAAGTAGTTTTGGCAGGTAATCTGAAGAGACGTTGGTGGTGGGTTAGGTGGACAGGCGTACCAGAACTGTACTGGAGATATTATCGGACTAAGACATTACAGGCTGGAATAAAAAAAATACAGAAGGCTAACTGAATGCTGAAACCATAGGAGGCTTAATCAGAGACACTGTGCTGTACTAATTAGCTCTAACAAGCACTAACGATTCCTAACGAGCAGCTGATTGGTTCCCTCATAACAGTCTCAGCCCATGCCATATCGCTCGGATTACAGGAAGTAGACATGAATTTTGTTTCGCTGGCTTCAAGTCAAAGGGTTAGTCTTTGACCTGCTCCTGCTGTGACTACACAATCTGGCAGCAAAAAAAAGCAGTTTTCTCCTTTGGCCATTCAAAATTGTCTTCATACAGCAAAAAAAAAAAAAAAAAAACTGTGACACTGAAGACTGGAGTGATAGCTGCTAAAAATTCAGATCTGCCATCATAGGAATAAATTATATTTTCAAATATATTAAAACAGAAAATAGTTATTTTAAATTGTAATACTATTTCACAATATTACTGTTTTTTTATTGTGTTTTGGATCAAATAAATGCAGTCTTGGTGAGAATAAGAGACTTAGCGACCCCCAAATTTTACTGGTTGTGTATACAGAAGAGGGAGGAGGAAAAGTCTTAATATTAGTCATAAAATATTCCAGAAAATACTACTATGATTTACCTGATTGATGAGGTGACAGGCTTGTGCAACATAACTACATATCCATCATTCTCTGTGGCAGCTTTAAAAGTCTAAAATACAGGTAAGGCAGCAATATCAGCCTAAAGTACAGCCAGTGCTCTTTATTTTGTAGCTAAAGCATTAAAAATCTCCTGTGTTGGTCAGTGAATGGAAAAGAAATTCCAAAGTCTACAGCACTTCCATTTCTTACTGACTAAAATCACTTTAAAGGGGTCATATGATGCGATTTCAACTTTTCCTTTCTCTTTGGAGTGTTACAAGTATCAAATCCAAAGAGATATTCTTTATTAAAGTTAAGAGTCAGCCACACCCCCCTAAAACAGCTCGTTCTAACACGCCCCCACATCTCTACGTCACGATGTGGGGAGATTTGCACAACACCGCCCAAATGTATACGCAAAGAAAGGATGCGTAACTTTCTCGCTCTAGTGTTGCTGCTTCCACCGGCGCCATTGTGGAGAGACGCTGTGTGTTTGGATGTGAAAGAAAAGGTACTTTGTTTGGGCTTCCCAAAAGAGGACATAACAAGAAATCTGTGGTTGAGTTTTATTTACAACACTGTCCCAGAGCAGTACAACACAAATACTCGAGTTTCACGGAGGATTGTTTTCTGAACATGTGAGAGAACAAGGCCGGTTGTGCATGTAACCACTCCAACTCGCCCCGCTCCGAGCAGGCTTCGAATCAGGAGACGGGCGCTCTAACATTCGCTAGAACAGGGGAGTGAGGATTACTCACACAGCATTTGCTGGACAACGACTGTTACAGAAAGGCTTTTACTCTAAAGTGGGGCCGTTCCAACTTTACAAGGACAGTCTGGCGCTTCTGACTCACAGCCTGTAAGCAAGTTACGTTTTATTATTAATCTGCTACTTAACGTTAATATTCAAACGCGAGTTTTGAGCAGTGCGGAGGTGTGCTTGTTGTTTGTGTTTCTCCGATCACAAATGCAGACATGGTGTTATGTTTACACGGTGCGATGCAACGCGACGCATAAAAAGACAGTATAAGTCATTATAATCAGTAATTATGTCCCCACTGGATGCAACAAATGTCTCGTTTGAAATGGCTTTTAATTTTTTTGTGTTGTCGCCGGGACGCGGCATTACGTTATGGTAGGGGCATAACATTTCCGTCACACGCTTGAGGTATTCGGCCAAACACAACGCACTGGATCGCTGGCCAATCAGAGCACACCTCGATGTTTTACATCGATGAGCTTTGTACAAATTGACCCGTTTCAGAAAGGCAGGGCTTAGAGGAGATAAAATAATGTAAAATATGTGGAAAATAATGTTTTTTTTTTTTTTTTTTTACTTTAAAACACGTAAACATTGCTTTACACCAAATACACATAAGAATGTTCTTTTTTAGCACCATCATATGACCCCTTTAAAGCACATCACATCGTGATTACGACTTGCAAGCTCTTAAGTACAAACTTTCCAGAAGGGAGCATTATTTATTTTTTGTTATGTTGCATCTGGGTTTTGTGTGTTTGCCATTTCATGTGAATTTATGCTATTCGTAAGCCACAAAAACATGGACATATATGTAACATGCCCTAAATTTGTATGCAGACGAGGAAGGGACAGAACGAGCCAACAAATGACAAGTTTGGAGTGGGGATAAAAAGAAAGGAGAGGAAATGAGTGGAAAAAGGGAAACAAATGTGAGAGCCATCGTGCATGAAATTAAAAAGATACCTCAAAATAGTCCTGCCAGGCAAAGTGCTTTATGGCTCCCACCACCCCCCCCCACCCCACACACACACACACACACACACACACACACACACTTTACCTGCTCTCCTTTCTCCTCTCACACATTCTCTTTGACATCCCCTTGCACCCAGAAACTCACATTCTCATGTTTTCCCCAGTGTATTTTCTATTATATTTGAGGGTGAACCATCTTTGCTCTCGACATAGTCCCCAAGAATCCTCTTACAAAAGCACCTCCTACCCACCTCTTTCTCTTCTTTGCCCATGGGTAGAGTTGGAGAGGAGGGGAAATAATACATAGCACTGTAACCTTTACACAGCGTCCATTCAGATCAGACTCTTTCCACCTCCTTCCCTCCTCAGGAGTCTGCATTCATACCTTTATGTTGTGTTACAAGAGGTTGGCAGTAGTCAACAGGAGACAGATCAATATCAAGCCCCAACTCAACAGTCTCTTCTAAAATTGGTTTTACAGTCTGTCACAGCGAGACCTATCACCAAATTGAGATTTATATGAAGAGTGAATTTAAAATGAAAGCCTGGTTGGGTTTTATTCAATTTCTAATTCTATGGATAAGTTTGGGTAAACAGTGGGAACACTGTAACAAGTTTAATTTTGATTTTTTAAATCTTTAATCTTGTTATTTTCTTTCTGCTAGATTCTGCATGATTGATTAACACTGATGTAGATAAACTGCCCAAGGCTGTCTAGATCATTTAGTTTCTTCTACCATTGGAGTATGAAACTCGGTGACTTATTTTACAGCATGCACGCATACTGGCATTAAAAAGTTTGGGGTCGATAAGATTGTTTTGAAAAAGTTTCTTACATGCTCAATAAGGCTGCACTTATTTGATCAAAAATGCAGTAAAAACAGTAATTATTACAATTTAAAATAACCGTTCTCTCTGTTTCAAAATATTATAAAACATAGCATTTTTTTTTTTTTCCTGTAATGGCAAAGCTAAATTTTCAGAAGCCATTACTCCAGTCTTCAGTGTCACATGATCCTTCAGAAATCATTTTAATATGCTGATTTAGTGATATGAAATTTCCATTGACAGGTCATTTATTTTGGCTCACATTGAAAGCTAAAGTGTTGTATAATGTGTCAAAATCACAGCCTATCACTCAACATACAGTATTAGATTTTTAAGATGCAGCTTTTTAGTGAAATATCATAGTGGGAAGATCTACACAACACAATTTGAAAGAAGGAACATTTTTCTTACATTTGATTTTTTAGACTGACTCCATGGAAATTGTTAAGAAGACAGAATTCCTATGTATTCACATGGTGGAGAACCTCATCTGGTCCCTCAACACCAGCTCTATAACCAAGAAGGCCCAGAAGCATCTCTACTTCCAGAGAAGGCTAAGGAACTCCCACCACCCATCCTCATCATATTCTATAGGGACTATTGAGAGCATCCTGAGCAGCTGCATCATTGCCTGGTTTGGAAATTGCTCCGTCTTGGATCGCAAGGCCCTGCAGCTGATAGTGAAGACAGCGGAGAAGATCATCAGGGTCTCTTTTCTCTCCATCACAGGCATCTACACCACACACTGTTTCTGCTAAGCCAACAGCATAGTTGCTGACCACACATACCCCTTTAAACACACTCTTCACCCTCATGCCATCTGGAAAAAGGTACCGAAGCATTCAAGCGCTCACAAATAGACTGTGTAACAGTTTCTTTCCACAAGCCATCAGAAAGCCATTCTTAACTGAAAGAGACTCCGATACACACATACTCACACTCAAATGAACACCAACATTGGCATTTTTTTGCACAATAACTGCTGCTAAATCACAAAATCACATGTTTGCATCCAATATGTATTATATGGGCTTTTATTTTTTTTAATACTGTACACATTTAGTTCGGTGTACTGGTCGGTGCAAAACTGTCACTGTGTTATTAACCCATTTTATAATGTAGTTTGTGCTAAATGTTTACTGTATGTTGTTTTATGGAGCACCAGTGTGTTTTGTTGTATATAACAACTGACACAACCAGAGATAAATAATATAAGTATAACTGAAATATTAAAATAACTAAAACTAAAACAAAAAGACTGATAAGAATGCACAACATTATTAAAAATGTAAAAAAAAAAAAAAAAAAAAGTGCTGTTAATCACACGTTTTTTTTTCCTGAAATTAATCATGATTAATCACACCTAACATTAAAGTTTTTAAATATACTTTCACGTTGTGTTAATTTCACATTCAATCTCCAAATTAATGTAGAAACAACATAAAGACAGTGTATTTTTAATATTTGTTTATTGGCATCTTTTTTATGACTGAAGGCGATCACTGATACGAATACTACTGATATCGCTATTATTATTATTTTTTTTGTTTCTAATATTTAACCATTGACTAAATCTATTCAACATTACAGTACAATTGAGAGCCACCAATATGAACATTTATTATACTTTAAAAAATAACTTTTAATTTAAGTGAACTTAAGACAATCCTCACATAAACCCATTATAATAAATGTCATATTTACCTGTGCCCTTCAGTAAGTAGGAAGTACACAGAAATTGTCAAGCTATCAAACACTAAATTCTAAATTAAATATAGATGAATCCTTAAAGCTACAAAAGTTATTGATTTCCTCTTTTTTCTTTTGTTATTTGATTAACAGACATCACAGCAGCTGGGTTATTATTTTGGCTGCTGAACATGACAGAGATCTGACAGACATCGTATTTTCTCACAACTCTTTACCTTTTCCGACCCACTTCAAGTCTTAAAGTCTCTATTAATGAGCTTACGAGTTCAATCGGGTGTGTTAAATTATGAAGACAGTGCTGGGGTGCTCCAGGACAGTTTTGAAAACCACTGAAATTCAGAGACATGTTCTTAAATGTAACTCATATAAAGTATAACAAAAACTTGCGTGCACAGTTTTAAGGCAGCTTTAATAGCCTTTTTGGTAACTTCCTGACTTAACTGATGACATAACTACGACATTGCATGCTTATAGTTTCTTTTGCGCTTTAATATGATATGATATACAGAACACAATTGAAGAGCACGCACTACGAGCACAGTATTATGGCTGACAGGACAAAAAAATTAATTTTACTGACATATGGCCTGACAGCATCTCATCTGACCACAGTTCACTGTCGTTCTACTGTAGCTCCTCCTCACCTGTACCATATCCGCGCCTGCCGCTGAGGCGAAGTTGGAGTGCGCGTCTGAAAAGTCTCCCGTTTGATGTAGTCATAAAGATGCTCTGTATATAAATAAACACAATTCTTGCCAAGAAAAAAAGAGAAGAAGCAGTTGTGTGTGGGGTGACCAATCCTAGCTCCGCCCCTGCGTTAATTGCGTTAAATATTTTTTTTAACGCATTAAACTGAAAAAAATTAGCTGTATGCGTTAACACATTAATTTTGACAGCACTAAAAAAACTATTGAAAACTAGAAAATGTAAAAACAAAACCTAATTCAAAATATTCGTAAAATTCTAATATGACTAAAATAGTTCAGGGGCAAAAACTTGAGAGAAAAAGTCTCTCTCGGGTCATCCTGTTCCCCAAAGCCCCAAGCGTCTAGGATGGATAACCAGAGAGAAGTCCATCTTGGAAAGGGCTTTTGTTCGACTATTGGGAAGAGTATATTGGGATGAGCTATGGATATCCACCTGTCTCCTCCTGATAAAGTATGCATACGTCAGATCATACATGATATATTAGCCAGTTCCAGACTGTACTGGCAGGAGAGACCTAATCAAGCAGCCAGCACACACGCTCTCTTCAAGCACACACAACTGCATTGATAAGCGACTGACAGCCATGTGAACTAGAGTGGATGAAAATGCTAAGAGTAATGTGTGAATGTAAAGGTCAGCTGGGCATTTTGTACAACTGAATGGAGGAAATGAGGGATGCGGCATTTTCCCCGCCTGGGCTGGGAAGTGAACGTGACATTGATGTGTTTCCAAAGAACTGTAATATGTTAGAGGGCTGGTGTTCTTAATGTGAACATGTCCAAGGTTAAACAAGACTATTCAGAACAGCTAAAATCACTAAATTAACAGCAAACTTAAAGGAAATGTTTGCCCAAAAATGACAATTTACTCACTCTCAGGCCATCCAAGATATAGATGAGTTTGTTTCTTCTTCAGAAAAGATTTGGAGAAATTTAGCATTACGTCACTTGCTCACCAATGGATCCTCTGCAGTGAATGGGTGCCGTCAGAATAAGAGTCCAAACAGCTGATAAAAACATCATAATAATCCACAAGTAATCCACATGACTTCAGTCCATCAATTAATGTCTTATGAAGTGAAAAGCTGAGTGCTTAAAAGAAACAAATCCTTCACTAAGGTGTGTTAACTTTAAACAGTCACTTCTTACCAAAATGCCAGTCCATAATCCATAAAAACCCTTCCTACCCTGAAAAAGTCAATCCTCCGTTGTGCTCTCACATCAGAATCCACCAACAAATGTTTTGGACTGTTTTAACTTGTAAATGGTGTGTGATCTGTAAAAATATTTTAAATTATTGTGATGTTTTTATCAGTTGTTTGGACTTTCATTCTGACGACACCCATTCACTGCCAAAAGATCCACTGGTGAGCAAGTCATGTAATGCTAAATTTCTCCAAATCTGTTCCAGTGAAGAAATAAACTCATCTACATTTTGGATGGCCTGAGTAAACTTTCAGCAAATGTTTCATTTTTGGGTGAACTGTTCCTTTAAAGGGACACATTCTGTACATAAAAGAAGATATTTTGAACAATATTTCAAATGTTTTTGTCCACACAATGAAAGTCAAAAGGGTCTAAACAACACTGGCATCAATCATTTCTATTTTATGGACAGAAATACACACACATATCCTCTTTTGTGCTCCACAGAAAAAAGAAAGTCATTCAGGTTTGGAACATCATGAAGGTGAGTCGATAGAATTTTTACTTTTGGGTGAACTATCCCCAAAACACCATTATCAACCAAAAACAAATGTTTCATTGTGTTTGTGAGTTTAGGAATATTTTCAAGGCCACTTCAATAGTTCTAAAAAGTTATTCACAGATGTTTTATGTTAGAACTCTACATCACTCTATTCGCTAAACTCTGCTGTTAAGCGTAGACTATTTGTAGGTTTCAAAAGTTGAATTTCTTTGAATATCAACATTATAAGACAGACAAAAATGAAAGAAAATAGTTTGTTTTATGTTGACTGCTTTTCAGGGAACATGAGAGCATTGGAGTTGAATCAAAGCTCCATCTGAGGAAGATCAAAGTGGTATTGATCCTCCCGTTATTATATGCAGAACACCTGATGAGAAATGTGTGTAATCTCACTCCAGTAACAGTCATCTTTGCTGTTTATGATTTAAGAAAACTGTCTGATAATCCAGCGTCTGTGTGTGTGTGTGTGTGTGTGGTGGCGTTATATAATGCAATTGCAGACAATCCATTTATCATTTCATACCTTATATGATCGGTGGCCTCTGAGAATATAGAGATGTACGTGGATTGTAGTCTTACTGTTGCAGATAGACATAATGTTGACATTAGCAGCGGTCACCTGTGGCACAGCTGACATATTGCAATGAGATGTGTGTGATTGTCTTGACATGTGGCATTAGCAACAGGCTTGAATATTCATTTGCTCAGTCATCTGTCAGCGATGCCAGGAACGGGCCCTCGCCGCCAACGTGATAGTATGACAGTAGCATCTATATGACCAAATTAATAGGTCCTCCGGTGCCCTCGTCTGCATCTCAGATTAGAACAAGGTTAATAATATATCAAAACATGCATTTTATTCACAGCTGAGAAAGGTTTCATTGTAATCCTATTGCACTTATGGTTAAGTAAAGTGTTTCTGAGGTTATTTGTTGCATAAACACAGATACGCACAGACACATGCACAGTTAATCATCCTTGACTAATGGAGACCTGTAGACGAAGCGGTTAACGCTCGGCTGACTCTTCTATTTCTCTCCGTCTCTCTTTTTTTTTTTTAATGCCGCTGAAGTACACCAAGCAAAGATAACTTTCATTCACACACCGCCTAATCTGTTATGAACTCAGGCCAAGCCTGAAAGCTTTCTCCATCAGGTGTGTGTGTGTGTGTGTACGAAAGTCTAAGGTAACTGGCAATTTGTCTATTAAAATTCATTCACTGATGTGAGTGATGCTATTACTGATACTACAGCTTGGCTTGGCACACAATAAACATTTGAGTATGATTTTATTTGAATTTCAGTTCGTATTAGCTAGTACTTTCTGACCTTACAAAAATACAATAAATACAATAAAAACCAATGCTGCATTGTAATTCAATATGACTATATCTACTGTATCTACACATTAGTTGGTACTTTCAGACCTTGCAAATATACAATAAATACAACAACAACAACAACAAAAACTAATATTGTATTGATGTTAATGACATCGATGCAGCAATTTTTTTTACATGAACATTGTCTAGATTTGTTTTTATTTATTTATTTTGTCCCTTTTTGAGTTTCAGGGCACTATGAACTATAGTTGAATGGAAAGAGCTACATAACACTTCCTTAAAAAGGTTTAACTTTAAGTTTGAAACGACGTAAGAGTGAATAAATAATAAAAGCAGCATTAGCTGGTACTTTCAAGCCTTAAGAATATACAGCACAGTCTTGGTATGGATGCTTTCTTGAATCCCAAACATTAAATAATGTGTTTCTAGTAAGCGAGACAGCAAGTGTGCCAATAAAAAAGGCCTGTGGACAGGTAATGCACTGAGATTTGCTGATAATTTTTCTCAGCATTATTAATGCAATTCTTTCCCATCATAGCAGACCCCACCAATGAGTTTATTGGAAAGCTAACAAGATGATATACTGCCGTCTCTAAAGCCTTTCATATCTTTAAGATTAATGTTTGTGTTTGCGTGTTATGGGGTGAAGGCTAGTGACGGTGACGGCGTGACACTTTCAGGACACGTCGCAGGAAAATAACTCTTTTATGAGGAGGCGAAATTCTGTTAAGAAGGCAAAATGGGGAAGAAAAAAAAAGGAATTTGCTATAAAATGATTCTTGGGAACTAATAAAGCAAAGAGGAAAGGTTATGTTTTGCATTCAATCTTTGTACTCTCCAACACCTTACTTAGTCTTTTTTTTCTTTTCTTTTTAAGTGGACCAGCCTTTGATCAGTGAGCGTTAGGATTTGAAAAAGCTCTAGGCTTTTTAGAAATCTAATAATGAGATGATGAAAAGTAGCTCGTTTTAATAGGTAGACGTTGGGAGCATTCCAAGTGCTGATGACACTCTGAGTAAATCCAAGAGGATAACAACCTCCTAAAACACATCGAGTTAGCAAGGCTAAAAATGTCCATCAAGCCGATGAAAATAACCCTGCAGAAGCTCGCAATTGAAAGAAAGGTGGAGTAAGCTAAACTCGAGCGGGTTTAAGGACTGTCAGAGTACGAATTCTGGGAGAGATGTGAAGAAATGCCGTGCGGGTTTGTGGTGTGTGTTCCAGAGCAGAAGGTCATGGCTCTCAGTGCCGTGGCCATAATTAAAATCCTCATCCACACAAGCACAAGTCAAGTGTCCTGTCCTTGTGCTGAGGACAGCAGTTGAAGACAGGGAGAGAGCGAGCACTTGAAATGTTCATGACATTTAAAGGTGCCATAGAATGGAAAACTGTATTTACCTTGGCATAGTTGAATAATAAGAGTTCTGTACATGGAAATGACATACAGTGAGCCTCAAACACCATTGTTTCCTCCTTCTTATTTAAATCTCATGAATAAAAAAGACCACTGAAAAATAGGCAAATTAGAACATAACACTGACTGTGACGTAACAGTCGGGATCACTAATAGTTACACCCCCAACATTTGCATATACCCGGCCATGTTCTAGCCCAGCCGAACCTACACAGCCGAACCATCAGAAGTTCTGCAGGTATTGTGAAGAAATAAGCGAGGACAACAGCGAAAATGGCAGATCATGGAAATAAATGTTATGTTTCAGGCTGTGCAGGGGATGTGAAGTGCAGGGATGGGTTGGTGTCTGCATTCAGAAAGGCACGGAAAGCAAATAACGCATTCTAATAAAATAACGCGAGCCACTAAAGGGACATGGTTAGCTCATTGCTAGCGGTAGCCTGTTACATTGCAGTACATAAGTTTTCACTTACCACATAAACAGAGTAAGGAGAGATGACTGCGGATGATGGCGAATGATTTACAGATCCTGAGCACCACTGACAAGCATGATCTTGTAAAATGTGTGGTAAGTACTGCCGCTCCATAGTATAAACTGATTCGTGATTCGTGCGATTGCAAATCTCGAAAGCGAAAGTGAAAGTAAAAAGCCATCATGCATTTGAAAGCAGTTTCAGTGTCCCACATATTAATAGCGGCTCCCTGATGCCCGCATTTTATATACTGTATAATTACCCGAAGATATAACTGCGAGAGAAAGTATTGAAATATATATTTTCCTCCCTGTGTTTCCTTCCTGCTGTGAGCTACTGAAATGAGCCGCACTGTGAAACAGCCAATCAAAGCAGAGCTCAACATTATTATTTATGACCCTTCCAAATAAGCCAATAACAGACCATTTCATTCTAGGGAGAAATCCTAGGGTTGTAAATGCACATGTAAAAGCGTTTCTGGAGAATTTTTGCCCTTATCTAAGCCACATGCCTTCTATGTAGATATCAGAGAACAATTTAAAATATTGTATCAATGCATTCTATGGCACCTTTAAACTGGAATCCCACAAGACAATGTCTTACATCCTGAAGCACGAAAAGAGCATGCGAACAATACAAATATACAATCGCTATCAATAAGATCAACCCTCTTTACCGTTGCGCTATCTCGAAGCGGTCCAACAGGAGCCCCGATGTCAGTCATTCGGAGCTTGTCAGGTGTGTGTGGTCTGCAAATGTCCTCGCATTCATATGTCCTCACTAAAACCCACCTGGGCCTCCGTCATTAGATAAAGCACTGGATAAAGAAAGAGTCATCCATAAATACATGAGTGAGGAAGATATGAGCCAGATCTCTCAGCCCCACTCAATGACCTACAGCAAGAAAGACTTTCAATCTCCTAAGAGAGTGGCATGTTCTATATCTAAAGTGCCGTTCTTGGATCAGCCCTGGGCTTTCAATACTTTCTCATCATCACATGCTTAAAGAGGAACCAGGAAGGGAATTAAACACACTCTGTGCTATTGAGGGTACCACACCCGAAGGCCCTTTCACACTAAATGTGGAACTGAAAAGTGAATGGTCTGTTCACATAAAGAGCAAAATTAATATCAGAAGGGCTGATTTACTCCAGTGCAATAGGTGGTGCTGTTCACTTTTCAACTGACCTTGGGGTCAATAAGATTTTTTAAAAAGAAATAACAATAACACTTTTATTCAGCAAGGATGCATTAAATTGATCAGAGGTGACAAAGACATATTTTAGAAAATGCTGCTCATATGAACTTTGTATTCAAAGAATCCAGAAAAAAATGAGACTGGAGTGAAATTTAGATTTACTGTTTCTAAATTTGAAATTTAGAAACAGTAATATTTCACAATATTACTGTTTTACAGTATGTTTTAATAAAAATAAATCCACTCTTGGTGAATATTAGAGACTTCTTTTAAAAATACTTAAAATGCTTACTGAATTCAAAGCTTCTGGTCACTATGAACAGTTGTTGCATGGAAGGAGCTGCATAATAATTCTTAAAAAATAATTTGAACTATGAAGCGGACACATGCATACACACTACAGACATGTACTTGCATGTCAAAAAGAGAGAGAGCGAGAGGATCATACACAGACCTAGAGGAGCAAGAGTCAATGGATTATTCAGTGCCATATGGTGAATATTTAGTGAATTTTTGACTCTTGCATAGTGTGTGTATGTGTTTGCAAGTGTGTATATTGTTGCCATCAGGTGCCCATCTGTGCCATCTCTACTTCAAAGAAGTAGTTGTTGCGCACTACCTTGCAGACAGATTAATTATTTACACAGCTTTTTAATGCTGCGCAGACAAGCGTTTTGTTCGTAGAGGAAATACAAAACCCTGCTGGAAATCTGCGGGTACACACTCCCATCTGGATCAATGATTAAGAGTGTCACTGCGAGTCGTTTTCAAACTCCTGCTTGTGAATTCACACGAGGCAGGTTAAGTCTACAGCTAGCCTCAGCGGATGAAGGCGGAATAATTTGGTTGATTGTCATTGAAGTGTGAACGCGCATGCCGGCAGATTCACGTCACCGGCCAATCAGAGCTGCTTTAGAGATAAGCCTGCCCTCTTTCTGCTCGCAGTGTTAATTAAAACTCTTGCACTTCCTGAAAAACACACACACACAAAGATAACAGGGAAGACAACTTCCCAGCGGTGCTAAGTCTCTGTCTCCTTCACTCTTTCTTGTTCAATCCCATCCTTTTCCTCTCGTTCTGACTCTATAACAATCTTTCAATCTTTATTTAAATGGCTCGCCCATAAGTCAAGCTCAAAGCCGTGTCTGCAGGCCCCATGAGAAAGGAATTAAAATCAGCCCTGTCACTCCCTCTCTCCTCATCTAAGAAAAAGAGAGAGGGGGGATAAAGTATCTTAGTGCCAGACTTACGAGCAGTCTGTGCTACATCAGGCCTGACAGAGGCTGCAGTTATGAGGCCCGGCTGGAAGATTTATACTCACTTCTTCTGCGGCCTGCTGGGAGACATGCACATGCAGAGATGCTCAGGACGCCCCATATTTATCTGCATTATTGCTGCTGCATTTACCCCCGACGGCAAATTTCTCATGACACCAACTCTCCAGAGACTATGGAAAAGCCAGGGTCAGGAGGTTTCTCTGATATCTCCAGATCTGAGTTTTAAGGCACAACTTTCACCACTATTTGATGTGCATGACAATTTTTCTATTTGCATTGCGGCGTCCGGTGTCTTTGATATTTTTCGAAGACCTGGAATGTATAGGGCACCAACTGTAACCTGACTAGTTTGTTGGATTGAATGAATTTCGTGACATGAAATGCAGCATTTCGTGACAAAATGTAACACATTTTACACACAAAATGCACATGCCAGCTGCATTTTGTCAATAGAAACATCAGCAAAATATGTACCAAAATTCCTTCCATTTAAAGCACATTTCATGGACATGATGTGTATGAAAGAAATGCATTTTATAACATGATGAATCATACAATGGAGTGTACTAAAACTATTTCAAGGACAAAATGCATCACAGAAAACAAATTATATAGCCTACTGTTTAATAGGCTGCGGTCTCTTAAGATTTTAAAAGGTGTTTTTTTTTTTTTTTTTTTTTAATAGAAGCCTCTTATGCACAACTTGGCTGCTTTTAATCAAATTTAATCATTTGATCAAAAAAAATATATATATCAGCAGCTTTTACTTCAGTTTTCATTCTTCAAAGTCACATGATCCTTCAAATCATTCTATAATATGATGTTCTGGTGCTCAGGAAACATTTCTTATTATAATCAATGTTGTGCTGCTAAATATTTTCAGGTTTCCTTGATGAAGAAAAAGTTTAAAAGAACAGCATTTATTTGAAATAGAAATATTTTGTAACAATGTAAAAGTCTGTACTCACCTTTGATCAATTTAATGCGTTCTTCCTATACTATAAAAACAAAAAGACTTTGAACGGTATTGTATCCCATTCAAAAACACTGAGAAAGAAATGTATTTAGTGACAAGCTGTGTAAATTTCATTCATAAAGTGTTTTCTGTAATATGTGAAATGAAAAGCACATTCAGCTTTATGTGCATAAAATAGAATGATTTTTTTGTTTGCCTGTTAACTAAAATCTTTTTTTTTCTTTTTTTTTTTTTCTTTTTTTTTAGAATTTTGTGTGAAAAATAAAGTGCTGACATCCCTTGATGAAATACAGCTGGCTTTTGTACTTTCTGGATCCAGCTGATTCTGCACGGCATGTTGAGTCATTTACAAGGCGAACACTTACTTAAGTTGAGCGTTTTTCTGGACAACTAGTTAACATGAGTAGTTGTGCAAGTTGTACTTCATGCACCAATGTATCCAATGTTTGGCCGGAGAGAGGGTTTGTGGGTGGACATCAAGGGCTGTGTGTGCCTGAGGGGTAGGGGTGCTCGTCCTTGACGTCAAACGTGGAAAGTAATGAGCTCTCAGGTGGGATTTATGGCACACTGTAACTCTTGAACTCCAGACAGAATGGATGAGAAGAGCAGGCAGTGGCAGCTATTGGCACGAGGCCTGAGATATGTAAAGAGCCAGTCATCTCCTGAGTGATGGAGCCACCCGCTGCCGCTCTCCCTGCCCAGCCGTCAGAGCCACTGATGTGGTTATGACTTCCTTTCCACCCTAAATCTATCAGAGCTACTATTCTTCAAACAAATCACCTGCGAAGGAATTCATTTGGGATACTTTCAAACTCTGACGCTTAGGAGGAGAAAGAGAGAGTGGGGGAGAGAGAGAGGGAGAAGATAGCTTTGACGCTCTTCACTTTATGATTTTGTAATCAAAACACTGGTTTCTGTTTCACCAGGGGATACATACAGGAGAAAGTACATAATGTAAATTGTCTTAGTCAATGAACCGTGAATGTCACATATTGCTATAAGAAATCATACTGTTTGGAGCTGCAACAAACAGGCGCTTTCTATTTTCTTTCGAATACAGAACTAGAATTTCATGTCTGGTTTGGCAGCCCACAGGGCCGTGGGGGTGCTCTTTTACAAAAGACTTATACAATACACTCTGCTCCTACCACGACCCTGAGCGTGTGGTTAGGGTGTATATATATCTTTTCAGAGGCTGAATTCTCCCTGTAACCTTCCCCTTCAGTTCCCGCTCTAAAGTCCTTTCTTAGCTGAGCCAGGCTTCCCCAAGGATCGCCATACAACCTTGCCTGAAATTGTTCTCAGCCATTCCCTGGTGTGCGTGTGTGTGTGTGTGTGTGTGTGTGTGTTCAAGCATTTTAATTGCCTGCGACTGTTTCCTCTGACACTCGATATGTGTAGTGTGGTGTGAAACGTCAAGATGGTTGTGAGACGTTTTTATTCATGTGCTAACTCACCTATGTACACACACAAACATTGTGCATTTGTGAAGAGCTTCAATAAATTAATAAAACTGTGTACAGTGGGTTCTCTGGCTGGTTGTAAATAACCACCCAGAAAGAAATATGTGCAGTGTTGTGATAGCAACATCAAACACTAACATTCAAAAGTTAGGGCGTCAGAAGGTTTTTAAATTAATACTTTTGATAAAATAACACAATAAATTGAAGAGACATTTATTACATTTGTAATTTTAATTTTTAAAATGTCTATGCTGATCCTTTGAACTTTCTATTTATCAAATATTTATCAAAAATTATCATTATTTCCACAAAAAAAAAAAAAAAAAAAAATAGTGGCACCAATTAAGCAGTGATAATAATAAGAAATGTTTCTTGAGTAGCAAATCAGTATATTAGAATGATATCTGAAAGATCACGTGACACTGAAGTCAGGAGTAATGCTGTTAACTTGGCTGTAAGGTAGCATGAAAATGTAACAAAATAAAGAGAATTTGATTTTACATTGCTACTTACTGGAAAAAGTAGCTTGTTACTGTTTAGAAAGCAGCTGAACTACTGCCATGCTACTGAAAAATGTACTTATGTAAAAGTGAGCTTTTTACTTGGATGCTAACCAACAGATTCAGACTATATACAGATTCAGACTATTTTATTAGATTATTCAGTATACTATAAATCCTGTATCTACTGCATAAGAGACATGTTAAAGTGTCTCTCCAGTGCCTTTTTACTATAATAAATAATCACTAAAGCCATCATTTTAACTCACTCAAATTAAAAGCAATAACATGTCCTTGACACACACACACACACACGCGCGCACACACACACACGCACGCACGCACGCACACACACACACACAAAAGAAAAGAAAAGAAAAGAAAAGAAAAGAAAAGAGTTATTATTATTATTTTAGTCATGTTATAAATAAAGGTTGCTACAGTTTGGAATTTGCATTTACAATCCTAATGCACAATTGATTATTATGCATGTATTGTCGAACATGTTCTTGTGTAAAATTAATGTTGAAAAAAGTGATGGATAAAGAGGAAACGGAAGTAATTTGGACCCAGGTATTTAACTTGAAGACATGTTTTCTTCCCTTAAAATGTCAGTAATTGCTGAGTGGGTGTAATGTCGATCTCTCTCTCTCTTTCATCAGTAACCCACCACCACCTCACCCCAACCACCCGTTTCAGTCTCTTCCCTACTGGCAATCGTGAAAAGAGTAGAAGCAAAAAAAAAAAAAAAGAACACTTCAGAGATGAATCTTATCCATTTCTTTTAATATAAAAGCCATCAGAAGTTCAGCTTAATTTTTACATCCGCATTTAAGAGCATCTCAGCTCAGCTGACTGGCAGCTTCTCAAGAGGCTTTTCAGTAAATGCGGTAAAGATTTTCTCTTTTCCTCATGGCTCCAGTGTCGGACTGAAAGGAAGGAATCTGAGGTGGTCGGACCTTTTTAGAGCGGCAGGAGCTCCACCCTCTGTGTCTGTGACTCATGCTTCTGAAAGGTAAAATGTGAAAGAAAGGAATAAAGAAAGATGGAGAATGAAAGGGAGGAATGAAGGAAGGAAGGAAGGAAGATAAAAGGAAAGAAAGAAAGAAAGAAAGAAAGAAAGAAAGAAAGAAAGAAAGAAAGAAAGAAAAGTATGGATAGAAAGAAGGAAGAAAGGAATGAAGGAAGGAAGGAATGAAGGAAGGAAGGAAGGAAGGAAGTAGGAAGAAGATAATGCAGGGAAGAAAGGAAAGGCAGGATGGGAAGAAGTGAAGAGAAAGAGATGTGGGAAGGAAAGGGGGAAAGAAGAAAAGGAAAGGTAGAAGAAATGGAAAAGGAAGGATGAAGAAAATGAACAGAAAAATAACGGAAGGAAGGAAGGAAAGGAGCATAGAGAAAAAATTACACAGAAGAAAATTAAATGCAGGAAGGAACTGAAATGAAAAAAGGTATAGAAAGAAAAGACAGATAGGAAGAGAGGGAAGGAACGAAGGAAAAAAAGAATGATGGTGGAATAAAAAAGCAAGGAAGAAAAGAAAGAAGGAAGAAAGAAAGGGTAGGAAAGGGAACAAAAGGAAAGAAAGGGAGGATGAAAAGAAAGAATGCAGGAAATGAAAAAGAAAGGAAGGATACATGGGGAAAGTAAAAGGATAAAATTAAGAAAGGAAAAGAAGGAAGGAAAGAATGAAAAACAAGGAACAAGGACAAGGAAGGAAAGAATGAAGGAAAATAAAGAAGAAAATAAAATGAAATCAAATGAAAGAAAAAGGAAAGAGGAAGAACAAAAGGAAAGAAAGAAAAGGTGGGGGAAAGAAGGAAAGAAAGAAGGAAGGAAGGAAAAAGGAAGAAATAAAAGTAAAGTAAAAAAGGGGTTATGAAAATGTGAGGAAAGAAGGAAAAAGAGATGCAAGTAAGGAAAAAAAGAAGAAAGCAAAAATAGAAAGAAAGGAAATGAATTAGGAAAGGAAGGAATGAAAAAAGAAAAAAAAAGTGAGAAAAGAAAGAGGAAAGAAAAGGAAAGCAAAGAAAAAAGAAAAAGGATTATATTACAGTCCCTGTTTATTCCCTTTTTAAGTTATTCATTGTTTTGTGGCTAAATCCATGTCAGATAGCTCATGCTGTGCTGATGCATGCTGGGATTGAAACAGAGAGAACCACTGGAACAATCACTATACAGCCACCGTGACAAATGGAAACTAAGCTTTCTAATTCAATCGCCACATACTAGAATACCTCAAATGCACAACTCACAAGGCCTGACATTACTTATGGTAACAAAAACACCACGCATGCCTATTTAAGCAACTTATTATGACTGCAGAATCATTTCCCACCGTACGATACATTCATTTGAAATTATTTAGCTTATAATGAGTATTAATGCAATTCAGAGCAAAAATGCTAACATCGGTTCAAAATCAGCAAGCGCAGAGTGATCCGTACGGTTGCACCTGGGCCTGAAGTACACTAAACAATCACCATAATGAATACAGCTCTGGACTCGGCGCTGTTGAAGTCGAGTTCAGAATTGGTTGTAGTTAGTGCGTGGGGTGTTTTTTACGCATAAAGAGGCTTTTCAGCCTCACTGCATTAGCTCAGTGGGCACTTTCTCTACCATGCTGCCATTTATCTTGTCTCAAAGATGTATGCCACCATGGAAATATATCCCATTTCACCAGCCTTTCATAAAACATATTCTTTGGTAATGGTCTTCTGTCGAGGCCTTATGTATTATTGAACAGGTCTCATTTTCATTCAAACAACCTGTAAGTCCTTCATAGCGGCGAGAGAGGAGGAAAAAATATAATAATAAAAAAAACTTAATAACTTTTCTCACGAAAATTAGTCACCTTGTCCTTTGCAGGCAATTTTCTTTTGGTCGGTGTGGTATTTATCAAGCAGGGGATATGCAGGTGAAAGTACGCCTCTGACGCAGTTTTATTGGCTTCTGTTTACTCGGGCTCTAACCGAACACGGACCGACGCACACACACACACACACACACGCGCGCGCGCGCGCAGCCAGGGTTCCGTGTGATTACATGCAGAATTCCATTTGCAATTTGACATGAGCTGTGGGTGGTTTATTAATCTTGCGGCTTTAAAGACATGCCACGTTTTCCTTGACTTTCCCTCATCTCCTGAGGCTGAGAGTCTGTGGATTCGCTGAGACGGGGAAGGTGGTCCAACTGGCAGGACGCTTGGGGGCTGAGACGCGTCTTTGTAACGGTCTCTGAACATGTGTTTTAGTGTGTGGTGATCAAGAGCAGTTTCAACAGTTTTGTAAATGCATAGTGTGTGTTTGTGTGTTTGAGCAGGCCTGCGTCTCTACAAAACCGATTGGTTGCCTTGCTTGTGCTGATGGAACGCTGACCTGATTAATGCCAATATGAAATATGCAATGCCTTTATTAAAATGCGTTTCTAATCATACAGGGTGTGATATTGACCTTGTTTGTAATTGAATGCGTTGTTTGTTATGCAAACGCATTGTGTACTGCTTGTCGATTCATGATTGACTTGATGGACTGAACATGTTCTCGCATGCCAGGCTGGTGAATCTCATCACTGATGTGTCTTTGGCAGCAGAAGAACACTGATGGATCAGGTTATAAATGACTTTCAAGCTCATTTTTCCAATATTAGAAAAGACAAGAGAATTTTTCCCTAAAGAGGTCAGGTAAATTTGTTTCACAGACATACTTTGAGATTTTAAAGCAGTGGTTCACCCAAAAATGAAAATTTGCTGAGAATTTACTATCAGGCCATTCAAGGTAGATGAGTTTGTTTCTTCATCAAAACATTTTGGAGAAAAGCATTACATAATTTGCTCACCAATTGGATCCTCTGCAGCGAATAGGTGCCATCAAAATCAGAGGATAAACTGTTGCTAAAAACATTACAATAACCCAAAAGTAATCCACACAAATTCAGTCCATCAATTATCATCTTGTTAAGTAAAAAGCTTTGTGTTTTAATAAACAAGCATTATTATGGATTATGGACTGGTATTTCGGCCAGAAGTCATAATGACAGATTTGTATCTTACCAACAAGCAGTTTTTCACTTCACAAGAAAATAGTTGATGGACTTAAGTCATGTGGATTACTTGTGGATTACTTTGGGTTTGAGAAAAGTGCATTATAAATAAAATGCATTATTGTTATGATGTTTTTATCAGCTGTTTGGACTCTCATTCTGACGGCACCCATTCACTGCAGAGCATCCATTGGTGAGCAAGTGACGCAATGCTAAATTTCCAAATTACATTCCAAATCTGTACCGATGAAGACACAAAGTCATCTACATTTTGCGTGTACTTTTCAGAGAAACTGACATAATACATCTATGAATAATTATTGGAAAAGTGACCAAATTGTTGGTAGATGATATTCTCAAGCGTTGCCACTGTACTGGAAAAATGCAGACCGTTATTAATAATGTATGTGGAAAGGAATAGTGGAATGGTTGAAGAGAAAAGAAAAAAAGGAAAGGCATAATGGTCAAAAGATTTTTTTTAAAGAAAGAGAGAATACTGCTTTAGAAGTGCATTTGTTTTAGAAGTGCTGTGAAAAAAGACATAAAGTGTCTTTGCTAGACTGATGTATGATTCCATTGTAGAATTACCAAGAATATCAGTGTAAACTGCATTATTTGGAAATGCCATTGTTGCTTGTTATACCTCATGTCTCCCATAACAGATTCCCTTATCTATATGCAAGTGTGTCCTGTGTAATAGGCATGCACTTTGAGTCAATACGCTCGCTCAAAAAGTCAGTCTTATTACGTAGGAACACTTTACACGTGTCCTTCTACTTTTTCATGTGGTACAAATGGGATTTTTGAAGGAGGTAATTACATTTCGTGGGGCAACAAAAACGGTGTTCGTGTGGAAATCCTTCGGGGAATCTTAAATGATATCCATGTCGAAATCCTCCAGGGAGTTTGTGGCAATATTCTCTCTGAGACGGACTGTTTTTCTCAGAGATTTTGTTTTCTGCTAGGTAATGAAGTCCAGTTTGCCGTAAAGACATTTTTGCCACGAGTGGGTTGGAAGATATATTGTCTCATAAGTCCAATTCTCGTTTTGTGGCAGGGTTTGTGTGGAAGTGCATGCTTTAGTGGACTGTCTTGTTCTGCAATGAGGACTGTTCCAAATCCACACTGAAGCTCTGTTCTAGTCTGGGAGATGAGTGAGTGAATGAGTCCAAAGCTTTGTGATATAATTGCTTTGGTCGTAAATAAGTTTGGACTGTCTGTTTTTTGCCCCTTGATCTCAGGACCATCTGTGCGGAGCTGTCATACTATCAACACAAACTTCATTCCCTCAATCCACCGCCACATTATTGCACGGATAAAATAAGGATGAAAAGAAAAACAGCACAACACCCAATAGTGTTGTTTATAAAAATTGTGAAATCACAAAAAGTGCTTTTGTAGGATTGAAGGTGTTTGGTTTGATTATGAGTATTGTTCAAGTATTTAATTTAATTTTATTTTTTTTTATATTTATTCACCCCATTCCATGATTTTCAAATGTATCTTCCCATTTATTTTTCTCCATAAAAAGGACATTTCATAGTGGGCACAGGCTGTAAAAAGCACTACAAATGCACCATATGTGGTTCATATGACTTGCACACTATATTTCAAGTTTTCTGAAGTAATTTGATGCTTTTCAGAGAAACTCAAGTCATTATTCATTGATAATTTTTACCTCTGATGTGGGAAACAAATCAAATATGGTGCCTTTGGTGCAGGTTTTACATTAACATCAAAATTATTGGTTATCAAATGCTTCATTGCCAAACCTCATGACGTCCAACCTGTACCATATTTGATTTAATAACTGCAGTGAAGGTTAATATTATCAGTTAATAATAGCTAAAATTAAACACAAACTGCCTGGAATAATTTTATAATGTGCTTTGTACCTTGGCTGTAGTCACTATATGAAAAAAAAAAAAAAAAGACCCTTAAAAGAGTTTTTGAAACATGATGAGTAAATACTTCTCTATTTATAAGTAGTTTGTCACATTGTGACAACAGCGCCTCCACTTTCTCCGCCGGCTGAAAAGGGCAAGTCTCCCTCCACCCATCCTCACCACTTTTTACAGGGGCACCATTGAGAGTGTGCTGACCACCTGCATCACTGTCTGGTATGGGAACTGCAGTGCTGCTGACCGCAAGACCCTACAACGGACAGTGAACACTGCCGCAAAGATCATTGGTGCCCCTCTCCCCTCCATCCTGGACATTTTCCTTTCACGATGCTCCAACAAGGCCACCAGCATCGTGAAGGACCCCACCCACCCCTCTCACAACCTCTTCCAGCTCCTGCCATCAGGTAGAAGGTACCGGAGCATCAGAGCTCGCTCTGTCAGATTGCTCAACAGCTTTTTTCCCCAGGCTGTGAGAGCTCTTAACTCCAATCCCCCTGTCCCCCTCTGAAACCATGAACACCTCAGCCCTCCCACCCCCCAACTCATTAAAAACTGTTGACAATATTACTAAGTGCAATTCTGGACCAAACCCCTGAATGTGCTACACACAGGTGAGTGGGCTATACAAACCACCTGTAGTAACGCACTCATCCCACTATATGCACACCAGACACTTTCTACAAACACTCCCTTCCACAAAGACTCTTAAGAAAATATATGTCTACTTGAACATTGCACTACAAAATAATACATGTTTACTTGAGCATTGCACCACAAAATCTTTTTGCACTATGCACTGTCTCCCACAAAATCTGCACAATAATGTACAAAATATATATTTTTTCTGCACAATTTCATGTACATATATCTCTTTTGCACAATTTCATGTACAGTATTTATGTAAAGTTTTTTTGTACAGTCTCAGTTTGTGTATGTGTGGACAACTAGGTATAGCAGTTATAGTATTTTTAGTATATGTATAGTCAGATAGTTAACTGTTGTATAGCTCTATTGCTTTTCCTATACTTGCATTGTTGTATGTTTATCTTATGTTTAACTAGTATGTAGCACCGTGGTCCTGCGAGACACGACATTTCGTTCCACTATATGTCCACACATGTAGCAGAATGACAATAAAGCTCGACTCGACTCGACTCGATTGTGTAATATTTAATAACATTTACATTTAATAAACTTAATTCAGTTGCAAAATGGATTCATTTTCAATATTGGTCTCAAACTTTTGCACCCCATTTTACAAATGACCAAAAAGCTGTGAAATTCAATACTTCATCACCAACTCTGCAGCTTTATAAATCTTAAAAGGCAGTTTCTCTGGTCAAATGGAAGCAAGTACACTAACTCAAACACAGTGACATTCAAGCCTGCACAATCATTAACAGGAGAGGTAAGAAAAAAACAGCATGAAATTGAAATTTACCATTGCTCATGTACCATCCATCCGTGCTCCTATCTCTCTATTTCTGCTGATTGATTTGGCAGAGCAGTAAGTGATGATGGTTGGGGAAGCAGAGCAGTAACTCTACATACAGTGTGACAGGCCAAACTGGCGGTGAGCTTCCTGTTTCATCTGTCACTGAGAGCCACTGCCAGACAGGGAACTGATGCAGGGCAGACACACAGAGAGTCCATCAGCACTGCAGCCCTGAGCCTGGCCTTTAGCTCTGCCGGCTAATATGTGTATGTGTACGTGACCACATGTGCCTGCCTGTCGATTCATGTGTTTGTTTGCAAAGATTTATATCTTTCCAAAAGGCAAAGTCCATATATTATGTTAGGGCTGTTAATAATTTCAAATTAGTAATCAAATGACTACCTGATTTGATTAAACAATTAATCAGAAAATTTAGTGTTAATAATAATAAAAACATGTTAAACTGATAGACCTAATGGAGCTTTTTTATCTGTGGGAAAAAAAAAACAAAACAAAAAAAAAAACTGCCAACTAGAACTTGTTTGCTTCATCAGCAAGACATTTCCATCTTATTAGCTTTTCATCTGTCACCCTCCCACAGTGAGCAGCTAAAAGTCACATCGTTTTACATTTATATCACACCATATATCAAATCCAAGTCACAACTTTGATTATATAGAACACTATATGTAATACAGTAACCAAAGTTAATCAACTTTATCATTTTTATTTATAGATTTATTTTAAATTAATGTTATTCTTTTGAACTTTTTATATATTTTTTATTTCAAATGGAAATCTAGAAATAGATTTATTTTATAGAAATAGATTTATTTTATTCATCAAATAATTCTGAAATTAAGTATCATGTTTTCTACAAAAACTTTAAGCAGCACAACTTTTTTTAACATGGATAATATTTAGAAATGTTAGTTGAGCACCAAAACAGCATATTAGAATGATTTCTGAAGGATCATGCGACACTGAAGACTGGAGTTATGACTGCTAAAAATTGAGCTTTGCTATCCCAAGAATAAATTACATATAATATAATATAATATATTGAAATATAAAATAGTTACTTTAAATTGTGAAAATATTTAACAATAATTTTTGATACAATAAATGTAACACTGGACAGCATAAGCAACTTTCCTCAAACATACACACAAAAAAGATTGGGTTCTGCAAGATTTTTATTTTTTAATAGTAGAACTTAACTGAAAATGAAAACCTGTCTTCCCTCTGCAAAAGCAATAATAAAATAAAATTTTCAAACTAACCTCAGTATATTGCATTTGCACATTTTGGTCAAATCTGGAGCATCTGTACAAGTGTTGGTCCTGGTTCTCAGACTTGTTCCTGGAGGCCTCTCTGTTGTGACCTATAATAAGGTCCTTTGATGCATTTGAGAGGGATGCTCGGCAGCAGCTGGTGATAAATTTTTGCCTCGTTTGAATTAATCAATTTGTGGAATTCCTGTGAGGCCTTTATCAGAGTCTGGTAAATGGAATACAAATCGGGCCAATTATTCACAGCTTTGCCATCACACGCTCCAAACACAAACAAACAAATAGACACGCAAATAACTCCTCAGGCCGTATCCACATTCTTCGAGATCAGGACCCAAACAAGACACTCTGAGAATTTCACAGATTGGGCTAATTGTCTCTTAGAGAACTTTAAAACTGAGAAGACTACAGAGCAGCCCCAAAGTCTGAGACCACTAGTGTAAATCTAATTTAATAACAACTTTTCATTACAAATTATATAATCAGCATAATCGTTTGAGTCAAAAGTTGAACTGAAAAATTCACATAACTTTCAGAATGTCTTAGTATTTCATTTTGCTTTAATTGAATGTAGCCTTCAAGCTGCATGAACTCCATAAGATTGTGTAAAATGTGATGATCATGTTCTCCAACATGATTTAAGAATGAACAAAAAGAGCATCTTGTGCTTCAAATAGAAGCAAGAACAACCGACCATCTGTACAAAGTAGATTCCATTTATTTAATTAGTCACTAAGAAATAGTGCAGACTCCTATTTTAGTCCTATATTTTCTTTAAAAAAATGATCATCCTCATCATGACATATGCTGAGTTAAGTCCAAGTAACACTTTTTCCTCATCTGTAAAGTACATTCATTGATAAATAATAGTTACTTTAATAATTATAATAATTATAACGATTATCAGTTCTAACAAACATACAAGCAAAGTGCTTTATGCACTAGAATGCAAATGAAGATGCATGCCATGGTCCTAAATTGCTTGGAAAGCCAGTGTAAAGTGCAGTGTTTGTGATAATGCAGGCGCTAAGAAGCACTCTACAAACATTAGAGCTCAGCAACATTGAACCCCTACCGATAAGTAGTCTGAATCTCAGGTGGGCGCTGTGTTTTCAAGTACTTGACCTGCTTACATAAAGAATATTTGGGGTGTTTTTCTATTTTTTAAACACACAAATTAAACTGGTGACTAAACAATACTCTGTCATGACTGTGAAAGACAAAACCTTTATTAGAAATGGCGCAGAGTACAGGAGATGCCTCAGCCACTCAAGAATCTGTGCGAGAGAGAGAGGGAGCATGCTCAGTCATTGCTCAACACGAAGCAGAACATGGCAGACCTGGGATGCATGCAGTGCCACGAGCAAATGGTTCCTATAACAAACCCAACCTGACAGCAGCATGCAGAGCTCCATAATCTGTTGGGTATCTGGCTTCACTGCAGCATCTTAATACACATCTGCAAGCTGGTGTGTGATTAGAGATGCAGTTTAAAAAGGTTAACAGAGAGGATTCAATGGGAAATTCTCTCAAAATAAACTAACCCTCAGGTCATTTCAGGAAATATTGGGTAAGCTTTGAAAAGAGTAAAAGTCAAGCCGTGAGTTCACAACAGTTGTATGGCAGTTGTTAGGCTAGTGCTTCATTCAGAACAGAACCGAGTATTTCAATTGTGCTAGCAAAAATGTTGAAATGTAAAGAAGTTTAATTCAACTGAAATGTAAAATGAAAAAAAAAAAAAAATAATAATAAATAAATTTGAATAGAAGTGTCATTTACTGCCATTCAAGAGAAGCTTTAAAGTTTTAAGGTTTATAGGCTTCACAGATACACATACAGACAGACAGAACGTTAGATAGACAGGTCGACAGAACGATGGACAGAACAAAATATAGGACGATAGAATGATAGATAGACAGACAGACAGATGTCTGATGATAGACGAGTGATAAAACGACAGACAGAACAGAACAATAGACAGATATATAGAATGAACGAGTGATAGATAGATAGACAGACAGACAGAATAATACAACCGATACGATACATAGAACTACAGACAAATAAACCAAATGATAGATAGACAGACAGACAGACAGAATGATAGACAGATAGAACTATAGAATGACAAAATGATGGAATGACAGATAGAACAATAGATGGATAGACAGACAAACAAAATGATAGACAGAATAATAAAACGACAGATAGAACAACTGAACAATATACAGATATATAGATAGATAGACAAAACGATAGACCGAACGAACGAACGATAGATAGATAGATAGACAGACAGACAGACAGACAGAATTATACAACAGATACATAGAACTACAGACAAATAAACCAAATGATAGATAGACAGACAGATAGACAGACAGAATGATAGACAGATAGAACTATGTGGCCCTGAAAAATGAAAAAAAAACAGTTCTTTTCCCAGAATGCAATTGCAATTCAGTAAATCCCTCTTTCTGTCATTCCAATTCAACTTCCTGTTTGTTGTGGCCTATTCAATTCAGATTCAAACACATGAATGGAAAAGGCAGCCAATTCTTCACTTCTGAAATTTGCCCAACCCTGGGCAGGATATGGATTAGGTTGTATGGTAGGAGGCCACATTTATGAATGAGCATGAATTGTATGCGTTTGGATAAGGGCCACGGCGCTGGTCACGATTATAATGTATTAGCCAAGCATAATTTTAGAAATAAAAGAGTGCGGGGAACAAAAAGGTCTACCTGGCGATGAGTGCATTGCATATTGTGTCTGCATGTGTGTGTTTGTTGGCCTGTTTACGAATGCATGGACTTTGCTTTTAAATCAACCTATTGTTATTTCTGCTGAGCAAGCAGACCAGTCAGTGACTCTGTAAAGAGAGCGAGAGAGATGTTTGCTCACATCATTACGCTATATACTCCAAAATTACATATCAGGGAAATATCACCTCACCAGCAGAATGCAGGACTTTATTATCCAGCATCTCAGCAATATCATGAAGAACGGGTCATGACTTTCCAATGAATTCTGAACAGTTTAGCGCGTACGCCCAATCTCCCGCTTTCACACAAACACGTGCTCGCACACACGGCTGCTTCATACTTCATTGCGCACATACAATGCTAACTAACATGTCTGCGGCGGAGTTGTAGCTGAAGTTAAACCCCTAAAACTCGATCTTGAATTTGTGCCTCTATGACAAATCACAGTGTGTACGTCAAACTTTGGGAAGGAATCTGATTTTTGGAGCTAAAACGGCACAGAAAACTAAAGCTATTACCCCGCACACATTCTCCGCTAAGCTTCTTACAGTGCAGAGATACACCTAGCGTACAAGACCCCTCGGAGGAAGCTAATCCACACCGGGAAAACGTAATCGTGTGTTAGGTGATCAAACGCACAACGAACCTCCACCAATATGAAGTGTAAAAGCTGAAAATCCACAGTAACTAATCTTGTTAGCTTGGCTCCCAACCAGTCAAAGACTTCAGGAATATACAGTACCAGCCACTCTGGGTGGCATATTTATCAAAACTAATGATGAAAGAGTTTTAATTTTACGATTAGATTGGTGTTTTGTAACCATCAGTAAATCTAAGTGTTTTTTTTTTTATTTTTTAAAGTGCTCAGTTTCCTCACTTATTCCAGCTTCATTATATAAGCAGAAATTGCCTTATGTAGACTGTTTTTGAAATGCACCAATTATGGTAAGACATTGCTGCTGATGTTCCTCACAAGACGTTGGATTCAAATGGAGACAGAGCTATTTGCTACGTTCAATCTATTTAATTTATAGTAAGAACACTAGGAAAAAAAAAACAAAAAAAAACATTAAAACAAAGAGCATTAACAAGTGCTCAGAAAATGAGAATCCCAGCAGGTTCCTTAAATTCAAACGTGAGGAGCCTTCAGCGTGAATAGAGATGTGCTTAACTCCTCTGCCTCTCTGACTGTCTCTTTCCTTTGCTTGATTAAATATACTTGAATAGCTACACTCAATGGCTCAGTGTGGTGGCTCAGGGTTGCAGTGTCCAGCTCTTGACATGTTGTAATTTCTGGATGTTTAATGCTTGTTTGGTCAGGCAGAAAGTTCATGGTCGGTCAGCAGCACGAGAGACCTGGTCTCCGATAAAGACAGCTTAATTACCATGTAAATACCACCGCAGGGGTGGGCCTGCGCTCCGGCAAACTGGAAGGGGGTCCTGCTTTCATGGCTGTTTGACAGATCAAAATCTTCACAGACTACCCATAGTTCCTCACATGTCAAGCCCGAGGCAGCACTGCAGTTGTATGAAATTATTACCTTGAACAACTTTACACAGTCAAGCTGGAGAAGATGCGTAGAGAATTTTAATGCATGAACTTGAAGTATTTGGTAGCATTTTACATTACATTGTCTATGACACAACTATTACGTTAACAAAAATAATTATAAAAGTAACTCTATAATATAATAATTTACTGTGCATGTTGTTCCATGGGAACTTTTCCCTAACTCTTTCTGAAGGTTATGGTTACACCTGTAGGTGGCGAGAAGTGACGTTCTTCACGAGTGTGTCATTTCAATCATTCACTCAACCCATTTGTTAAAAAGGTAGATTCATTTAGAAACCAAACAGTGATTGTCTTTACATTGAACCATAATGGCACAAAACATACTAACGTTCAAAAGTTTGGTGAATCTTTTTTGCTCAAGACTACATTTATTTGATTAAAAAAAGTCTTCTTATCACTGTTGAAAATAATTGTGTTGCTTAACATTTTTGTGGAAAAAAAAACATTTTCTTTCATAAAGTTCAAAAGAATAATATTTACTTGACAAGAACAACAACAACACACACACACATTTATATATACAGTACATACAGGAGTGGCATACAGAAAAAAGAGTGATGTTTCCTTATGAAATCATGTTGTGTTCATCAGTTTTACTAGGGGGCTGCTAATTACATTAACATTAATGTAATTAATTGTTAATTATATTAACATTTAACATGCTGTGATCAAAACTATTCAAGTACCTTCACTCTATTATACGATATATTCAACAACAATGCAAAGCTATGCAACAAGTTTTAATTACTTGAGCATCATTAAATGGTTTGTTTTGTTCTGTAAAGAAAATGAATACACTAAAAAGAATAGGTGTCATTCCTATTGAAAAAAAAAAAATCTTAGTTTGATGATTTGTCTTGCAGCAAAGCACATAAAGTTGATTATCTACATTTGGATTTATTTCTTCAATGTCTGCATTCTGAGTATATTTGTGTCAGTATGTAGCTGAGTAAACAAAACCCGATAGAGAAAACTACTTTATTATGCCAATATTTCATTTCAGCCTCCTTTAAACAAAACAAAAATATGCTTGTTCCATAAGTTTATGACAGAAACAATGGATTATCACGGGGAGGCTTTCGAACTGGTGGCGCTGACAAAGATAGCGATCAATAATTGTCTCTTCAAGTGTTCTTTCATCCGTTTTTCTCTTGTGGCAAAAACCAGCGGCCCACAAATCTAAGGCACGGATGGTTGTGTTTATCCCGCCATGCTACTTAGTGAGAATAATGCAATTGTCTGGTTTATGGGTGGAAACCGGTGGGTGGAAAACCGTGGGGCTATGGCCTGAACATTGTGCGGTTCAGGCCCTCTCACAGGACCCTCCGAGACTATCAATCTGGAGCATTATGTGGAGAATTCCTCCAATATGAAGAAACCCCAAAAGAACTGCAGCTAATCCAATTTGAGACACTTGACTGGCAGAGCTAATTACGGCACGAGGGCATTGTCCACACACGGGGACCAGCAGGTCGCACTGGCACACTGAAGAGAGACAGCTGGGCGAGCTGAATGCGTACAAACGTGCATCATGCTAGAGAACCGTGCGAATGCTAATTTTCATTAACACATACTAATCCACCAAAAAGGAGGATGCTTGCATTCTCTGCATCTTGAAAAGTCTCTCGGCGTCTTTTTGTGTCGAAACATGTTCCCAGCTCATTTAGGAGGATAAGACAGAAGGGGAGGAAGGAATGAAAGCGTTTTCATTGTACATATCAGAGTCTCGGTCGCGTTGTTTTTGCAGACACGGCTCGATTTAGCGATCCAGCTAATTGAGTCTCATTGCTACGTTAACTTATTCAGAGTGTGGGCTGGTCTTTCATCAATGAGTCTTTATTTTTCAAAGACCGTTGGATGAGCACACGCATACGTTCCCGGCAGCTGTTTGAAGCTGCTGTTTTTTGTCCTGAAGGGCTCCTCTGCTTGTGGTCCCTCTCTATTGATGTGTGATAACAGGATTCCGACATAATATCGCCAAATGTTATTGTGAACGAGAAAAGGGTTTATACTGCCGTCTTTACACAGACCAACAGGATTTGCATGTTTGTGCAAGTCATCGTGGGCCTTCACAGTAGTTTATGCGGCAACATACTACAATTTCCATTATGTAGCCTGATTGGCTTTGCATGTGTTTTTGTGTCATGAGTGTGTCTGTGTGAATAGCACTCGCCTAATGTAGCTTTAACTGGATTTTCATGCCACTTGACTGCATCGCTAGAGACATATGGGCTTTAAAACATACAAAACCCCATAACTGCTCTGAACATTTATTACAGACATGCAACCTCTTGCTTTTTCTCTCACACTCGATTGGGTGCACAATCGCGGCGTGCTGCACATTTAAAGGCCATTCGGTACATAATTCACAAATAAATCCCAACATATATGGAAACTACACTTCGGCCACATGATATATGACTATGGTTAGCTGTGGCCTAAAGCCAAACTTTTTGAGTAAACATTAAGGCCTATAGGTATTTTGAACAGACATCAATCATAAACACGTCAGAAGCTCATATTCACGTGCCATTCGTGTTCATGTTATTAATCAATATAATGAATAAAGCTCTCAGCTGAACATTAAAAAAAGCACAAAAACAAAAAATCAAAACAAAAAAACTTTTATATTTTATTACAGTGGCAAGTTTTAGAAACTCTGAAACTTCCTGTCATATCCAAGACTTTTTACAAGATGATGTGAATTGCAATATATATAATACTTTTTTTTTTTTTTTTAATAAGCTCACAATTGTTGAGCTTATTGTTGGTCAATTGTTGGCCATCTAATGCAATAAAGCCCCAAAACTTACAATAACCTCAACAGACAGTCAATGGTCCTGAGGGATGTTTTTCAGGATAGAGAGAGTCGCCTCACATATTGGTCATCTTTTTCTGTCACATCATATAAAACGCACCCACCACTGACCAGGTCACCCCACACACACACACACACACACACACACACACAGTGATCTGTACAATATGTATGTCAGTAGCAGCAGACCAAGAGATGACATTTCCCAGTTGGATATCCAATAACCCCCATGACCCCTCAGGTGAGGCCTCCTTTGTATGTGTATGTGTGTATAAATTCAGTTCAGATTATATCATACTGGACCTGAGCAGGTTGTTGAGACATGGAATCCCCCATACACTTCCTCTTCATGCCTCTCCCTCTCCCGCCGCCCCAGTCCCTGTCTCTCTGCATTTGTCTACCACTCAGAGCACAGAGAAATACACATTGTCATAGAAGAAAACCAGCAAAACTATCTATCTATCTATCTATCTATCTATCTATCTATCTATCTATCTATCTATCTATCTATCTATCTATCTATCGTTCTATCGTTCTATCGTTCTATCCATTCAATTTGTCTCTCAGTGGTCTCTAACACAACGCCCATGGGCACCTAAGAGCCAGAATGGAGTCTGTGAGTTGTTTACAGTGCACATTCTATAAATAGCCTAAATTTTATTCCATATTTTCTTTCACTTTGTTTTTCATAGCATATTTTTTTCAGACTTTTAAAAAATATGAAAATATATACATATATTATTATTATTATTATTATTATTATTATTATTATTATTATTATTATTTTGCTTACAGCTTACAGTTCATACAGTTATAAAAAAATAAAAAATAAAAATGTTTTTCAGCTGATTAGAATTAAGCCATGGTACACAACATAATTTATGATACTTGTGAGTATTAGTTATATTCATGAGCCCTGATATCAAAAGTAGCATCATGCATGTTACTATCTCAAGCATAAAGTGAATAATGAGCTAACAGGTATTTATTTGTATATCGAAGATGTAGGCCTTCTTATTATTTTACTCCTTTATGTAGCTCTTACAACGTTAGAGATCCAGGTCTATGTATCCCTAAACAGAACAGCACACGCTTAATAAATTAAAGAAACCATAATGCATGGATTGAATATAGTACCTCATTAAAATAATATATAGTGACATACGAGCATCCAGAGTGAACTGGCATTAGTTGTTCATGTCCTCCATCTCTTGGAACTACGTCAACTCTTTAAATAATTCACTTGCGAGAGGCTGAGATTCAAGCGGTTAGGTAATGCATAGGCAAATGAGCGCTGCCTTCTGAAATAACGAGGTTGTCTATGAAGGCGTTTGATACAAGAACCTGTTGTTACACAAGCCAGATCTTGTTTGTATTGATTCTCCATTTAGTGTGGTTGCTTATTTGGAACCAAGGGGCAAAAATCTTATTTCGACAGTTACATTTGGTTGAATTACATTTTAAACACATCAACTATGCACCAGTTACGTGTGCATCAACCCAATTTAAACATAAAAATGAGGTTGTTTACTCAGTGGGGAGAATTTTTTTATTTTTTTTTTCTCCCACCACTGCCAAGAACACATTTAGAACAATAAGTAGCCTTGTTAGTATTCTTCCTGTTTTTTTTTTTTTTGTTGTTTTTTTCATTCTGGATCGTGTTACTGTTTAGTTATAAAAGGTGAGCTATCTTCGAAACCTGTCGCACTGCAGGTCAAAGGTTTAATTGTGTTGCCAATCAATATTGCCGTGTTTGAGAAAAAAAATTACATTTAAATTTCCATGCATTTTTTTTTTTTTCCCAGATGATGTTTTCTTCCATAAATGACAAAGAATAAACTGCACAAATCACTTAAGTGTCAATAAGCAGGATATGTGAGAATATACCACAAATTTTATTCTAGAATCAGAAAACATTGTTAATTTTTTCTTGCACTTATACACAAACACCATTGCATAAGCAGGCAGTTTTCTTGCCGTAATATCAAAAGTACCTTGCAAATACCACGGTATATAAATATAGCAACTAATTGAACCAGATTTTTCATGATACATTTAAAGTGGTAGTTCACCCAAAAAAAAAAAAAAAAAAAATAGACATATCTGTTAATTTATTCACCCTTATATCATTTAAAAAATGTATGCATTTCTTTCTTCCACAGATCACAACTATCATTTTTTATATTCCACAGAAAAAAAAGTAAGTCATACAAGTCTGGAATGACATGAGGGTGAATAAATGATAACAGAATTTTCATTTCTGGGTGAACTAATCTGTTAAACTGAACAATGCACACAGACATGCTTAATGAGTTGTGTTTTGAGTGTGTGTGAAAGAGAGAGACCTGATTAAAGCTAAAGATCCTGCTGGTATTTCTATTGATAGTGACAGTGGCTATGACTACAGGCTGGAAGTGACACACCGTCACTCCAAAGCACCGACAACTGCAAAAGGAAGTGGAAATATTGTCATAATGAGTGTGATAGCAGAGAGTTCCTTGTGTTCTCATACCTTCACACCATCATACACCTACACCTACACAACTAGTCCAGTTCTTTCTCTTCCCTCTTTCTTTCTCCCTTTGTTTAATCTCTAATGAACACACATGTTGCACAGGTACAAATTCCATTGCTACATTTAGATGCTATATAATATATGTGCTATTTTAACATATATTAATACAGTGAGGTATAGTTTAGCCTGTATGTTGACACATATATACATATACTTTTAGGTTAGCCCAAAAACACATTTTTCACAGTCATACCGCACAAGACGTGAACTGATTGCGAAAATCAGTTTAACTACAGAAACAGTATTGGACATTTGAGCCGAGAGAGTGAGAAGGAAACAAACGAGTAAAAGATGATGGTGTGGATGGTGGTGGTGGGCCGTGGGATTTGTCAGTGAATAAAACATGCTATGCTCGCTGTCCTGAACTGACTCCTGCTCTAGTTTCAGTCTAACCTTTCGCAAGAATTGTGGACACCTGCATTTATTCATAGATCCCTTAGATTACAGGAAGCCTCATGCAAATCACCACATCCTTACAATAATTAGGTTAATAGGTCCCCCTTGACATCTGTGTATTAAAACGATTACTTACAAAGTGCACACATAATAGCCTCAGTTTTATACGCACTGCTATTGTTCATTACCAATATTAAGCCACACGTTTATAATAATGATTTACCACTCTGAAACTATACATAGCTGCTTAACGTTCGCCTGCACTTATCTATGAATAAATTACATTAATGCATATTTTGAATATGCATAAGCGCACTGCATTCCTACATATATTGAAGTGATTTAGATATGAGTGCGTATACTAAAAATAAAATAAAATGGCAGGAATTTCATTCAAATTTAAGAGCACACTGGTAAAAAGGGATATGTTTCCATCCCACATGAAACAGTCGGATATTATCATGCTCCACAAGTACAGGGTCTCTTCCTCTCGCTCCTCTAATATGGAAATGAGTCACACAGGCCAGTCATAAAGCCATACTTTTTAAACTACACACACTGGCACATGCTTTTGAAGGTTACTGATAGAAAGTTGGGTATGGAGAGACAGAGCCTATCATGAAAATGAGTGTGTGTTTGAAAAAAAAAAAAAACACATTGTGTGTAAGCGCGCTAGCATTAAAACCTTAAAACAACAAAGTGGCGGGTCAAGCACTGTCTGGTCCTCGTAATACCCATAACAGTAATAACCTCGAGGTGAAGTATAAAAATAAGAACAGACATAAGCTTTTAGTTCTCTTCCAAGATTAATCCTTCAAATAATTCCAATTTAATCTGATGGGAATGAGAAATTGAGTGCAAGACCGTCAAAACGAGTGTGAGTGAGAAAAGAGAGAGGGAGAATAATCTGGTTATTTTTGAAAAGACAGAGATATAAAATGCCACCTCAGTTACAGTGATTCCAAGTGCATTAAATTATTGCTGCATATGATTTCTGATCTATTTATAACCCTTGAGCCATCATTCAAAAGCGTTCATTCATACACTAAAAATATCATTACAACTATCTGTCTAACAAAATGTCTATCCTCATGTCCACGGAGGAACGCTTTAAGACTTCTGATATCTTTGGGAGCAAATGCATTTCATTACATGACAGGCTGATCCGATACTATTAACGTCTTTATATCACCTGACTGTTTGTCAGATTTTGGAAGTGTGTGTATGTGTGGTTACAGATAGGAGAATTGTGTCGGTTGTACCACTAAGAGCACTACTGCCAGCTCAACTTAGCATCATGGCTCCACCAGACGAGCGAGCCAAAACAATAAACATGCAGAGACAAACACAGAGCGGGTGTAAGTGACAAGAGCAATGTAGCACCATCAAGACATGAAAGCCGCCCCTTCCTGCTCCGGGGTGTCTCCATCTGCAATGGCAGCTTCTGAATCACAAATAGCCCCTAAATTATTCACCTTTCTTCTTAAGTACTGCTAAATATTTACTTGTCGATTAATTTGTAAACACGTTCTCAGCTCTTTTCTGAAGCGCAATCCCTGTGTCTCCCGCCCCTCGTCTGACAAGTTCTCCGAGGGATCACAGCTCCTTCATAATGAAGGGAGACAGAATGAAATGTGTAACTCACGATTTCACTGTGTAACGTTATCAATTTATTATCAAGCGGGTCGTTTTCAATGCCTGCGCTGATTTGGCATCTGACAAGGGAAATCTTGATCGTTTTGTCATGTGCCCTGATTGACTGGCTCATTTTGGAGATTCATTGTGACTGAAATTAATTTGCAATTTTAAAATATGCATTTTCAAAATGCATATTTAAATTTATTAATAATATACACTCACCGGCCACTTCATTAGGTACACCTGTTCAATTGCTTGATAAATTGCTAATCAGCCAATCACATGGCAGCAACTAAATGCATTTAGGCATCTAGATGTGGTGAAGACGACTTGCTGAAGTTCAAACCGAGCATCAGAATGGGGAAGAAAGGGGATTTAAGTGACTTTGAACGTGGAGTGGTTGTTGGTGCCAGACGGGCTGGTCTGAGTATTTCAAAAACTGCTGATCTACTGGGATTTTCACGCACAACCATTTCTAGGGTTTACAGAGACTGGTCCGAAAAAGAGAAAATATCCAGTGAGCGGCAGTTGTGTGGACGAAAATGCCTTGTTGATGTCAGAGGTCAGAGGAGAATGGGCAGACTGGTTAGAGATGATAGAAAGGCAACAGTAACTCAAATAACCACTCGTTACAACCAAGGAATGCAGAATACCATCTCTGAACGCACAACATGTCAAACCCTGAAGGAGATGGGCTACAGCAGCAGAAGACCACACCGGGTGCCACTCTGTCAGCTAAGAACAGGAAACGGAGGCTACAATTCACACAGGCTCACCAAAATTGGACAATAGAAGATTGGAGAAACGTTGCCTGGTCTGATGAGTCTTGATTTCTGCTGCAACATTCAGATGGTACGGTCAGAATTTGGCGTAAAGAACATGAAAGCATGGATCCATCCTGTCTTGTCTCAATGGTTCAGGCTGGTGGTGGTGGTGTAATGGTGTGGGGGATATTTTCTTGGCACACTTTGGGCCTCTTAGTACCAACTGAGCATCGTTTAAACGCCACAGCCTACCTGAGTATTGTTGCTGACCATGTCCATCCCTTTATGACTACAGTGTTCCTATCTTCTGATGGCTACTTCCAGCAGGATAATGCACCGTAACAAAACTCAGATCATCTCAGACTGGTTTCTTGAACATGACAATGAGTTCACTTTACTCAAATGGCCTCCACAGTCACCAGATCTCCATCCAATAGAGCACCTTTGGGATGTGGTGGAACGGGAGATTCGCATCATGGATGTGCAGCCGACAAATCTGCAGCAACTGCATGATGCTATCATGTCAATATGGACCAAAATCTATAATCTAGGAATGTTTCCAACACCTTGTTGAATCTATGCCACAAAGAATTAAGGCAGTTCTGAAGGCAAAAGTGGGCCCAACCCTGTACTAGCAAGGTATACCTAATAAAGTGGCCAGTGAGTGAGTGAGTGTGTGTGTGTGTGTGTGTGTGTATATATATATATATATATATATATATATATATATATATATATATATATATATATATATATATATATATATATATATATATATATATATATATATATAATTTTTTTTTTTTTTTTTGATTGACAGTTCTCAGATCCAAATAACTGCACTAAATTGTCCGTCCGCCCCAGCACATCAAAGTGTGTGCCTTCACCTGCTCTCAGGCGAATGGCTGTTTGACAGTCCCTCCTGTCTGTCTGTGTGTGTGTTTGTGACAGATCAATACACACTGGAGAGTACAGGGTCTGAAAAGTTCCACAATGCACCTCCAGTAATCTCCATTAGCTACTCAAACCCACTTTGCATTGATTCCCACACACACACCAACCATCACCGGAGATCGATCTCACACACACACACACACACACACACACACACACACACACACACACACACACACACACACACAAACACACATAAACGGCCAACAAAAATAAAACCAAAACTCTTCCCCAATGTCTAAAAGTGATTCCTTCATTTGAAAACCACATTAAAGCACTCAGTTAAAGGCAGACTAAGGTCAATATAGAGATAAATGCTGCGTCTATATTCTGAGTATGTTCAAAGTATGTAGGCAATTCAAAGAAAAATGCACTTCTCGACTCTTGAAGGCTTCAAGTATGTTTTGTAGCTATGCTGGAGAGTAGTATAAATACATTCTCAGACATCATAGAGTACATCCGGCATGTTGGCACCATCCTTGTTGTGTGCTCTTTGACTTATGACATACTAATAATAACCAGGTCTTCTTAAAAATTACAATTCAACCACAATGATTAGCAGCATTTAGTGCCTTTAAATTTGAAAGGAGCCACTCGTCTTATATAGTTCTCCAAAATTTATTCTTCAACTTTGAATCTGACGGTTCTTCTGCTCCCATGGTCTCATGAGACAGAAGAGTCTCCACCGACTGTACACTTCAGAATCTCAGCGGATGCAGTATGTCATTTGAATATTGTTTGCCTACATATTCTGCCATCCTACTCATTTGACATACTACTTTTTGCATAACGTGTAGCAGGAAAGTATGCATAGTCTTATTTACAACTGTTACATTTGATCAGTGACCCTCAGTGAACGCACCGTGCACACATACTGCCAGAAATCATCTTTTCTGTGTAATATTACAGACATAAAACTCCCCTCACATCAGCAGTTTTTACAGAGCGCTCCTTCTGCTCTGAAAGGTCAATGTGCATTACGTTCGTATGTTTCCTGGCAGCGATCAGTTTAGACTGAGTTCAGAGAGATCAGGCATGTGGAAAGTCATTAGCTTATGTTCTTATAGATGATGAGCACAGTATAAAGGTAAAACAGAATAACAGGAAGCATTAAATTAAGGAAACGGAACCTACATGCAACAAATATATTTTTCTAGAAATAAAAATTTTAGTATTATTAAACTGAATATAAGTCATTTATACTAATCATCTGATTAAAAGGTCTTTTCATTCATCACATGACCTTAAACGAGTAACAAAAATGGATATCTCTACATAATAATATAATAATAATTATTCTTTCGATGTAATTTAAAGGTGTCTGGTTTTACATCATTTACATATTATTCAGTATTTTGAGATTAGATTAAAATATTTAATTACTTAATTACTTGCAGCAAGTTTGGCATCATGGTAAGCCTGCAACACACTGTCAGATGTCACAATTCAGAATAAATATGAGTTATTTGTGAATTCTGATCACATGCATGTCAGTTAATCATGTGACCTTCCGTGAATTATCATTGTGATCAATAACAACTTATCTCCTGGTTGATTGACAGTTCTGAGTTATTATTCAGCACTGCAATGATGAATGAAGAACATATGGCATTATCACCGATACTATCATCTAACACACACCCACATTCACAGAATTTCATTTCAGACAATAAAATGGAACGGTCTGATCCTAAAGGTGTCTGATTTCAAGGGGATTCATTTTACCAGCTGCTCTTGATGCAGTTTGATTGAATGGCATTTTACAAGATAACTGCAAATGTTAGAGGACTTAAAATGTTAGAGAGGGCTTTTCTAACTTATCATCGTCCCTGAAAATCTCTGAAAATATCCCAAAGGCCTAAGATCTAACAACACACACACAGCTATTTTCACACATAAGCTCTTTGTTACAGAAGATGAAATATGAAATTCACTGTACAGACAGATCCACATGTGGGAAAGAAAGTCAAAGGGCAAACATAGCTATATTTGTAGCAGGGTAATTGCACCAAGAAAATATTGCTTTGATTTCTGATAAAAGCATATCTATAAACGAGACTAATTTACATAGAAAGAAGGCATGTTTGATGTTTGTCCTGAAAAGAATGCCAATTACATCATTTAATAGGTTACACTTTATAGTAAGGTTCAATTTGTCCATCCATCACAAAGTAACAATGAGCAATTTTTAAAGCATTAATTTAGGTTCATGTTTATGAATATTTTGTTAATTGTTAAGGTGTTTATTCATAATACATTATTTTTCATTTATACAACTTGAAACTGTGGAAATATATAAGTAGAATTAATATATAGAAATACATATTCTTAATTATAGACATATCTTTATTAATAAAACACAGAAGACTGATGTGCCATAGGTTCCCTCGAGATTTTCCTTTAATAATGTGGATTTTATATTGGGGTTTCTCAACTGATGAGTAAAATGTGGTACACATAATTTGTCAATAGCTGGATTTTTTTTTGTGGTACAATGTAACGTTTTCATGTAGTTACTTATTACAACCATATGATTTAAGAATATAAAACACAACTGCTTCAAAATATGTGTGTGTGTAATTTACATCTAAGTATCATCCAAATATTGGCAATTTCTATTTACCATAGACCTTGTTTTACTCATAAACTGTAAAACCCCATTATGCAAACCTGACGTCAGTTGACAATAGAATAAAATAATACAATATAGTATAAAAAAAGAATATATACAAACATTTACATACAAGTCACATCACATCAGTGTGTCTTTAAATAATGGCCTAACAATTTTACTATTGTATTCCTGAAAGGCATATCTCCTTACACAAACAAACATTGCTTTTGGTCACCACAGGCAACATATCAGCATCAGTGTAGTAGGAACACTAGTAAGTCTGCCAGGACATTTCTGTAATATTTTCCAGTTAGTGATACGGGCCATTTATCACCGTGTAGTCTTGCTTCGCGCAAGCAGTCGCCGAGATAAGGCCGCGGACTTAAAGAAGCTACGGTCTTATTTTTAGTCAGATGCTGGCTCAGCTGTACTCCCTCACAAAGGCAAATGTTTGGACTATAAAACCGTTATTATGTTATACATTAACATTATTAACTGTTATTTAAGCACCATGTAATGAAAAGGCCCACAATAAGTAGGCTATACCTCTCCTGCGGATGTTTACAACAACAACAACAAAAAAGAGTATGTGACATGAAAATGTATGTGAGGACGCCCCATATAGGGCAATATTTCTTCCCCTCTCAGCGCTCGCGGGTCTGTGTGTTTAGAAATGAATAAGCCCTGCATAATGTTGTCTTCCTGAGAGCGCTTGTACTGTGTTTATCCCTTTTGATGAATCATTTGGCACAGCTAGAGCAGCGAAAAGAGGCCATAGCTCCTGTTTTGCTAAGTTTGAAGCTCGGCACGTTGGTTTAGGCCTGCACTAGTAGCTGCCGGCCTCAGTATCGAACACGCATATGTTAAAATTATGAGTCACCTAGCTAAAAGCGACTCTTACGATGCTTGGAGGAAGTTCCAACGTGATTTCACAAATCACCTGCCCCCGTTTCGTACTTTTATCACGGATAAACTTCAGCAATCCATTTGAAATAAATATCTGCTAATCACATGTAGCTCGAGCCAAAGATACGACTGTTTATTTCTCCCAACGTGTAGTCGTAAAGTTCTGACGCTTGGTTTATAAGTCATTAAACTTAATGATTGGCATAATGAGGTTGGGATGCTGCCAGAGGGGGGGCCGGAACATCAGGTGGAATTACCATCAGAAGTTCTCCTACACACAATCACACATCCCGCGCTCTCTCACACACATGTGAGTCGGCAGCCGTCGATAGCTGGAGTTGGTCTCGTCAGGATGATAGCGAGGGCTATCATTACTCGTCAACAAACAAACGTAAAGGGAGCGGAGCGACAGACGAGAGTGAGGTAGAGAGAGAGGTAAAGAAAGCGAGACAATTCGAGTGGACAGCGAGCTAGCAAAGCACTGTCAGCTTTGAGGAGACGTGACAGATCGCCAGATATCAAAGACACGTGTAGATGTGAACGTCTCATTACCGGATCCATCTCCTCCTGTGTCTTTCTCTTCAATAGCTATTTATACCGACTTCTCATCGCTGTCACCAGTTTTGTTTGTTCCTATTGTCTATTACTGCCTTTACTGCTAATTTTGTCTCGGCTTGATTAGTTTTCTTTGGCACCCTTTCATGTGTTTCACAATAAATGAAATGTGTCTCAAACACATCTCGCAGAGTTTGGAAAAGAGGGCCGGATGGGCTTATTGTCATTTTTGAGCTTCGTTTCATCGGTGTGGTATGAAATATGCGACGAATGGACACTGCTACAGAATGTTTTGTGGTGATATTTTGAGGAGCATGTTATCAAGTGCAGATTGCAGTTTGTTGAGAAGCAGTTTTCAGTTCATAAGCATTATTCTATTATTCTTCTTCCACCCTAAACATAAAGGGATAGTTCACCTAAAAATGAAAATTTTGTCATCGTCAAAAAAAAAAAAAAAATTCAATTCTTTCAAATCTTTTTGTGTTCCACAGCAGAAAGACATTGTGTAGTGAAATGTTTCTTAAATACCAAATCAGCATATTAAAATGATTTCTGAGGGATCACATGACACTATAGGCTTGAGTAATGAGTGCTGAAATTTCAGTGTTACCAGAAATAAATTATATTTTAAAAATATATTAGAATAGAAAACAGTAATTGTCAATTGTAATGATATTTCACAATATTACAGTTGTACTGTATTTTCTTTCTAAAAAAAAAAAAAAAAAAAAAAAAAAATGCAGCCTTGGTGAGCACTTCTTTCTAAAACATTTAAAAATTGTACTGAGCCCAAACCTTTGAAGAGTAGTTTTTTTTTGTTTTTTTTTTTGTTTTTTTGTTTTGTTTTTTGTTTTGCTCTTAAATATGGAAAATATATAAATAAAATGAGTTAAAAAAGGCAATTCACTTTGACTTTAAGGGAACGTCATCTGAATCCCTGGACGACAGGGACAAGCAGGGACAAGAACATTCTAGAGACAAGGGAAATCATGAGCCATCTGACCATCATGACTGTGCACACAGGCAAAAAACAAAAAAAATAAATTAATTAAAAAAAATTAAAAAAAGTATATAGTAATTCAGCTCCATCCATTATTATTTAAACTTTGAGGTTATTAGTATGCACAATAATTAAGAAAACAACAAACATACAGATGAACAAATATATAAATAGCCAAATGTAAAATCAGCACAAACATGAAACAAATAAAACCCACACATACGCACACAGGTTGTTAGTATATAACCCCTGTCCTTTGATTAATGATGTAATTAGCTCTATTCCATGCAGTGTACCCACTAGGCTTCTCAGAAATGTCCTAATGGACCGAATGCCATGCACATGAACACACACACATTAAGCATGTGCAGTATAACACAACTTCGCATGTACATATACAGAAAACATCCCAAACAGTCATTTCTAGAACTAATTGCTTCTTTGCTTCATTTTTGTCCCTTGGGTGAGAAAACATACAGTCTAACAAGGCACAATCACTCCATTTCTTTGGCAGATTGTGCTCATAAGGATTGTGTTTACATGCTGGTATGAGTCCACAGCAAATGTGTAGGTTTGGTTATAACATTGGTAATGACATTTAAAATCGACCAAAGATGCACAATGTCTCCACCTCCACATCAAAACTGCCATTTACAGTTGATCAACTCTTCTTGTTTACAATTAGTATTTATGAAAGTAGCTTTTGTACACTTTTTATCCAAACAATAGATTGCAGGATAAATTTATATTAAGTACAAAATATAAATAAATAAATAATTAAATAAATTATATATATATATATATATATATATATATATATATATATATATATATATATATATATATATATATATATATATATATATATATATAAAAAATCTTAATATAAATTATATATAAATCTTGCTCATGTGAGAGTGCATAAATATTACTTCATGTAATTTCATTCAGTCACACCTATGATTTCTAGAAATACAGATTATTATAGTCTTGTAGCTTCAGTACAATCTCAATTTTTCTAGCCAAATGTATGCTCATTCTGAACAGCTTGTCACTTGTAGTCAGCTGTCTGCAGGGCTGTCGCTAGGAATTCTGGGCCCTGTGCACTGTATTGTGCACTGTAGTTGCGATTGTAAAATGTAAAATAACGTTTGGGGTGATGGGTCATAGGGCCTTCAATTGGAGTAAATAAATGAATAAATAAAACAGGACAGAAACGATAAATATTACTGAATTCACGACAAATGCAACAAACTTAATAATGCATTTTTGTCACATAGAAAAGCACTTGACAGAAAAGCATTGATTTTGAGCTGGACTGCAGGAAAGTTACTTCTAATAAATTCTGTCATCATTTCCTCACCCTCGTGTCATTCCAAACGACTTTCTTCTGTTGAACACAAAAAAAAGATTCTGTAGAATGTTACCAAACCATTTTGGTTACCCTTGATTTCTACAGTATGGACAAACATTTCTTGAATTTCTCAAATTATGTTCCACAGAAGAAAGAAATTCATACAAGTTTGGAATGACATGAGGGTGAGTAAATGATGACAATTGTCATTTTTGGGTGAATCTCCCTTTAAGAACTTTATTATTTATAAATAATAAGCACCTGATTTATATAAGACACTGATATTTATCTTTAATCAGGCCCTTATTGAATTAACATTTTACTTCAATTAAAATTCATTATAACTAAACATCTAAAAAGAAAGAAGTATCCAGAGTTTAACTGACAAGTATTAGTAGGATGGTGGTCACAAGAAGTAAAACCATGGTCCTCATTACCATGGTTATATGATTTTTAAAATAAATAAGTAATAATAAACTATAAAATTTGTAGTAAAAAAAAAAAAAAAAAAAAAAACTAAACATGAAGAAACTACACAAACCAGCTTCTATGAGATTAAAATAGCTTATTCCCCAATATGTAATAACAGTAACATTTATAATAAATACTTTTCTGTCAACACATAGGCTATTTGTACAGTGCTAATAACTTCAAGTTAAATTACTATGGTGCTAAATTGACAAGCCTATTGGCGTTTTCCAATATACCTCATTGTCGTGGCTGTTTTCAGCCAGCATCACTATAGAACCTTTAATGTTCTCATATCACATGACTGTATAACAACTCTGTGTCACATCTGAATGGATCAAGTGACTCGCGCTGTTTATCTCTTATGAATCGTGGCAGAAGCGCGGCACTGTGCGGGAGACTGATCCCACTCTTTGAAGCGCGGCTGGCGGATGCATCGGGTAGCGCTGCTTCGCGCTTTTGGGGTATTTGCTTTATGCGGTTTCGCATGCGCTGTAATTTAAAAACAGTGCATGCTGTTTTTAAACAGGTCTCCTTCATTTCGGCAATCGGCCCACTACTCCAAGGGAATGTCCCGGTGTTCTTGATGGTCAGTAGGCGATCGCGGGCCCCCCAGACCTCTGGGCCCTATGCACTCTGTCACCCTTTTCCCCCCATTAGTGACGCCCCTAGCTGTCTGTGAGAGTACAAGACTACTGAATATTTTTTTAATGGTCACAACTTGCACTAGTTATAAAGAGCCATTTTACAGATGTAAAACTTTGACTCAGTCTAAGTACTGATTGGGAGGTAAGCTAAAACTTGGCTAAAAGTACAGGCAGAAGATACAGTGAGAGATGGCTAAAAAATAAATAAATATATATAAAATACAGGGCCGTCAGGAGAAGTCAGACTGTGTCTGCAAAAACCCGCCATGACAAGACAGGCCTATTGAAACGCTCCGATAGCTTTTCCCATTACCCCCTCACAACACACTTACCCTGCTCTGGCTCTCACTCACATACACACACTCCGCTTTCTGTGTAGAAAACTTTGCCATCTGCAATTTGTCCATGAAGTGTGTGTCTGAGTGGGTACACTGTGTGACAGAGTGGTGTGTGACATGCAGTGGTGGAAAGAGTACTGAAAATTTGTACTTAATTACAAGTACTGTTACATTGCTGAAATACTGCTCAATTACAAGTAAAAGTACTGGTGTCAAAACAGTACTTAAGTAAAAGTACAAAGTACTCTTCTAAAAAACTACTCAGAGTACTAGTTACTAGTTACTTTTTAGCCGGCGATATTTAATGAATTACCAAAAAAATATTCATTCATATCAAAGATCTATGTGGATAATAGCTACTTAACCTTACAAAACCTTATCTTATTGACAAAGTACGTGAATTAGTGGTCATGATACAGGAATTTCTAACCTCAATACCTTGAAAAATATCAATATTAAAGTACCCGCTATCCAGAAGTTGCAACTGAATTCAGTGTTGTGATGTATTTCCAAGCAAAATGGAATATTGAATAAAGGCAGGGTTTTATTGTCGTGCACCTCCACTCCACCTCTTGCTCAGAGCAGATTCACAGTAGGAGTGGTTATGAATATCTGCTTGTTATGTCTGACATCACGCTTCACCACTTCTGGGTCCTAACGCTCTACCAGATGCCCCAGGAAAACAACAAAGTGTGCTAATATACACCCATGATGTCATGTAATACTGAAACCCTATAACCCTAACCTTTATCTCGATCCTGAAATCCCAGATGGCCAGACAGTGTTTCAGCTAAAATATTAGTATCTAAGACACTGTGAGAACGGAGACTGTAGTGTGCACAGAAAAAATGTAAATGCTTAGCTTAAATATGTAATATTAAAGGGGTCATATGACATTGCTAAAAATAACATTATTTTGTGTATTTGGTGTAATGCAATGTGTTTATGCGGTTTAAGTTAAAAAAAACACATTATTTTCCACATACTGTACATTATTGTTGCTCCTCTAAGCCCCGCCTTTCTGAAACGCGCCGATTTTTACAAAGCACATCGTTCTGAGAAGTGAGATGTGCTCTGACTGGCCAGCTATCCAGTGCGTTGTGATTGGCCGAATACCTCAAGCGTGAGACGGAAATGTTACGCCCTTACCGTATTGTGATGCTGTGTACCGGTGCAACGACACAAAAACAATAAAACCCATTACAAACGAGGCATTTGTTGCATCCAATGGGCACATAATTACTGATTATAATGACTTATACTGTCTTTTTACACGTCGCGTTGCATCGCACTGCGTAAACATTACCATGTCTGCATTTGTGATTGGAGAAACGACAAACAACAAGCACTACTCTACAAAGCTCAAAACTCGCGTTTGAATAGTCAGTGGCAAATTCTTTAAATATGAATTCATACTTAAAGGCTGTGAGTCAGAAGCGCCAGACTGTTCTTGCAAAGTTGGAATTGCCCCACTTTATAGAAACAGTCTGTGCACAGCTGGCAGCTACTCCCAGGTTCAGCAAATAGTCCTCCGTTAAAATGTGCTGCACACACTCTAATATTTGGGTTGAACTGTTCTGGAACAGTGTTGTAAATACAACTTAACCACTGATTTCTAGTTGTGTCCTCTTTTGGAAGCCCAAACAACGTACTTTCGCTTTCACAACGAAACACAGTGTCTCCAGAACATGGCACCGGCGGCAGCAACAATACTATAGCTAGAATAAAAGTCCCGCCTTCTTTCTTTGCGTATACATTTGGGGGTGTTTTGCAAATCTCCCCTCACTGTGACGTAGAGATGTGGGGGCGTGTTTGAATGAGCCGTTTTAGGGGGGCGTGGTCGAGTCTTAACTTTTATAAAGAATATCTCTTTGGTTTTGAGACTTTAGTCTTTGCAACTTCAGGGATTTTATCTATGCACAAACAGCTTGTAACACTCCAAAGAGAAAGGAAAACTTGAAATCCCATCATATGACCCCTTTAATTAAATAGTGCTCATAAATGGGTGTTGAGATAGTATTCTCAAGTGAAATGAGTAGCTTGGACCCGGAAACAGCATTCCTTACATCATGACTTCAAAGGATTCTCCCCAAGCCGTCATGTTAAAGATTACAATGGCAGACTATTTTTTTTTTTTCGGTGTATTGACTTGCACGGTTTAATTGTTCACCACAAGACTAATAATGTGCACTAAAATGTAAGTAGGGTAATTTTTTATTTCATGATGACTTCAATCATTTTCAGTACCATTGGCAAAACTACCACATACTGTATACTGCCATATAGATGTTTTAATATCTCAATTTTTTTTGTCCATCAATTTTTTTCAAGGCAATCATTATTTCAAGCTTTGAGTGGTTTAATCCAAGTCTTCTAAAAAGACATGTTTGCTTTAGATGATGAACAGATTTTAATATAGGCTTTTATTTACATACATATAAACAAAGATCAATTACCATTACAAAAATCTCAAACTTAAACATTTGCTCATTCTGTGTATTTGTGTCTTTAAAGTAGGGTAACTTTGTTGCAAAAGCTTACAGCACAAGGAAGCTTGATTTTAAATTTGATTTCAAACTGAATTGAATTTACAAAAAAAGACAAGTACACAGTCAGTAATAAAATTATAAAACAAATAACCTCAATTCAGTTGAGGAATTCGAAATATGACAACACTGAATTTTTAAGAGCCATATATGTTAATGTTATCTATTTAGATAAATGGAACATCAGATGGCTTTGACCTGTAATGTCTGTACAATGTAGTGATGCAGTTAGACAGACTACGATATTTATATGTAGAAATCATACAAATAGGCCTGTCACGATAACAACTTTTTGTTGTGCAATATATTGCCCCAGAAATAATTGCGATAAGCGATATTATTGTCATTTTAAAGACCATTTTATGCCACTGAATATATAATCATAATGTAACAGCATAATAATGCAAGAAGGCCTACACACTTCCAAATGACAACAAACTTTTAATTCTTAAGAATATTTAGATCATGGAAATTAAGTATCAAAATATTAGATACCTTAAAAAAATTGAATAAATAGTAAATAAACATTTTCTAACAAAAAGTGCAAAGTAGGAAAAGAAAGAAACATGCACAAAAAACTTGTATGGAGATTTTTCCATCTACAGATTTTCCCCTGACCTTCTTTTCTCTGTAAACTAAGGGTGCACACTATTGCTGAAAAACACAATCACTACTTAGCAGTCAGATATCCGCATGCACAGAGGCACAGATCCCTAAACAAGGCCATATCATTTTTTGTAGAAGCTTTTTTTAAATGTGAATTAGCACCTCATGACTACACCACGTTATGTACGAGAAGCTGCAAAAGACACAGGCACAAGTGGAATGCAAAAAACATGGTGACATTAATTTTTAAGTAAATATAATGGACGATATATTGCATCACCAACATATATTGAGGTCATGTACATATATTGTGCGATAAATCGATATATTGATTATTGCGACAGGCCTACATACAAATATCCCATTCTGAAACATCTATGCATAAACTGACATTGTAAAGAAATTAAAAGTTCCATCTTTGATTCTTGAAAGACTTTCTGGTGCATTTCATTTACAGTCAATAAAATTTCCAGTGGCATTGTCATTGGTCAGGCGTGGATCTGTTCTGAATGGTTGATAACTTTTGACAAAGTTTAATCCAAGAGCAAAGAGGAATAATTTCGCGGATATAGAGTGGGGGAACTATGACGTCAGAACCCGGAAGAGTAATTCGGCGCGGGTTCCTTCGAGATTTTCCTATGGGGTTTTATAATGGGGTTTTTCAATTTATGATTAAATAAAGCCTGTGGTACACATAACTTGACGATACTTTTACATTTTGTTCTACAACGTAAATTACACACATCCATACCCAAAACTAAACATTTGAAGCAGTTATGTTCATTTTTGAAAACGTATGTTTTTAATAAGTAACTAGATAAGAACATTTGGGCTGTGAGTGTGTGCAGTTTACATTGTAGAACAAAACGTAAAAGTATCGTCAAGTTATGTTTACCACAGGCTTTATTTTACTCATAAATTGAAAAACCCCATTATAAAGCCCCATAGAAAAATCTCGAAGGAACCCGCGGCGAATTACTCTTCCGGGTTCTGACGTCATAGTTCCCCCACTCTATTCAGACTCTGTAATTGACAAGAGGCGATGCGCATCAAACTCACTGTCGGAGAGGAGAGAGCGAGACTTAGCATGTATCAGTGTATATACGGGAGATTCTGTGGAAAATGAGTAATGGAACCTTGTCAGATATTTCAGTATCGGTATCAAAATATAGATATGTTTGATAACACTACCATGTAGTTTGTTTCTCCAAACTTTGAGTCCATAAATCACGCTGAGCTCCCTCACTGTCCGATCAGCTCTCAAACCCTGCTGCAGCGGCGGCTTTTCCCGGTTCAGATATCAGGGCTTTTATTGGTCCGTTTATGATCGGATATCTTTATTGGCTACTGAAGTGCAGTCAAAGGTTTGAATATCAATTCAAATTGTGGGCGTACTCAGTAACGAACTATGATTTAAAATTAACGAAGTAGATTATTTTGTTTAATTTGTACTTAAGTACAAGTAAAAGTACAGCTTTAAAAATATACGCAAAAAAGTACAAGTACCCGAAAAACTACTTAATTACAGTAACGTAAGTAGTTGTAATTCGTTACCTCCACCACTGGTGACATGAGGGTGAATGTTTTTGACACTCACTCTAAGCTCAAACTACTACTATTCTCCCCTGAGATGTTTACAGCAACATGGCTTGATAAACCTTTTTACCCATCACCTGCAACTCAGAGAGAGTCAGGCAGGAGCAATCATTAGGTCTCTGTGTGTTTTACACGTTCGCTCTGTGTATTTATGTGTGTATTTCGCTTTTAGTTGATGGTTATGTGTTGTAGTTGTTTGTGTGTGTGCAAAAGCAGAGTGGCATTGATTGTCTCTCTCATACCTTGTCTATCCCCTGAATGAAGTGAGTTGACACCGTGAATCTACTCAAATGAAACGGCCATCATTCCTGACGGCTGAGCACAGTGAGCTAAGAGTGTGTGTAAATGTCTATGTGTGTGTATGTGTGCTATAGCAGAAACACAGTGGAGGAGAAGCTGTCATTCTGAAACAACTGCCACAACAGTCACCTGAATCAGCATCCATGTCAGTTCAAGATGGCTGCCATGTTATACTACTTCAAAAGTACTGGAAAAATAAGGTACAGTTTAGGGTAAATTTGAGATGTGTTAACTGGTAATTTAGGAATGACCAATCACTGTACAGTTTACTGTACAGTAAATCACAGTTTATACCCACCTGGTCTAATGAGGAAAACATACTTCTGGGAACTTTTTTGCAAGACGCAAATACGCACCAATAAGTACATATCACTGCAGTTTCCAACAGAAATGAACACTAAGGACGGTAAAACAGTGAGCACTTGTAATCGTTTTCGTACACAGTTATGATTACAGCTCCATATGTTTCACTTTCCGGACGTAACAAGCTTGCTTGGTAGTTCAGCCGGCACGGAATTGGACTTAGGATGCGGAATCATTGGGTATGAATCCCGTCGAAAACATGACTTACGAGGAAAGAGCTGAAAGATGAGAGATCGAAAAACAAGCTAAAACGGCATACTTGTGATTGCGTTTTTACGTCACATTCACTTTCATGAATACTATCATGAATACTACTATTCATACTACTAATAGTGAATACTACTATTCATACTATCAGGTAGGTTTAGGTGTATTGCAGATGGTACGTTATTTTAAAACATCATGGAGCATTAGACTTATAGCACCACTCAATGGACATTTCATGTCAGAACTGTGGTGATGCCTACAAAACCAACGTCACATAAAACATACCATACTGTGTGTACGTTCATCTGTTGCGGGGGGAAAAAAAAGAACACATTGTTTTCCTAGGTTATGCATGAGTGGTAACAAAGTCTAACAAGTGTACAAAAAATAAATAAATAAAAATAAAATAAAATAAAATACGTTCATATTATTGTGTTAATAATGTTAAAACTGGTATTTTAGAAGTACTAAAAGCAGGACAAAGTACTTTCAGGGTTAAAGTCCAGAGTAAAAAATAGGCTTTTGATGAGTCTTGCACAACATGAAATAAAATAAATGAAATAAAAGCAAATATGTTTTTTGTCACTGAATCATATTTGTCTGTCGTCTGGAATCATTTACTCACCCTCATTTTTTTTTTTTTTTTTTCCCAGTAGTCACCACAACTGGTTAACAATCTTCAAAATACCATCTTCTGCATACATTTCATTTTTGTTTACTCTCCCTTTACGACCAGGTAGCTGCTCAGGCAACACAAAATCTAGTCACTTTTGAGGTATTGTACATCCCTAACAAGTGATTCAAATGGTGTAAGAGGCTCTCAGAAATTTCATTTTATTCATAACAGTGGTGGCAAATACCAAGTTACCACAGTTTTACTGTAGTAGTAATAGCTATAGTAGTTACTGGTTAATTTATAGCATTCATTCAGGCAAGGGACAAAAATAAGGCAACTCAGATGCAATGGCATAACAATGTGTATATCAATATTTCAATTTAGTTTGAAATGCATTAAGGTGAAACGAGATCTGCTGGCACCTTAGATGTGTAATGTCCTGTTGGTGTGTTGTGTGTTTTGGGGCAGTGCCCATGCTGGGGTTTTGGCTTGTTCTCAGTTCTGAGACTGATGCCAGTCGCCCGCTGGTTATGGCACATCTTAAGGGGCTTAATGGAATGGGAGCATCTCCATGACGATTAACCGGGAGAGTGGCTCTCTGGCTGGGCCTGGACTGGCTCTTTGCCTAGCAGTTCAGTCAGAGCATAGCTCAGCTACACAAACACACCGAATCGACTGCCCCACACAGACAAGATCAGCCAAACACAGTGCTCACATACACATATAAATCCAGACACAAGCCTCATCTATCTGCCCATCGCAAAAGCCAGTGGCAGCAATGCTGAAATGTTGCAGTCCACAGCCATTAGTACAGCAGGCTCTACAAAATGAAGTACATTAGTGTGATTGCTCTGGGTACAGACAGGCAGTGGGACATGGGTCTGCTGGACTTTTCCCTTTTTCCCCTTAGTGGAAAGTCCAAAAATACCTCCTATCACAACTCCTTGACATAACAGCACATGTTGACCACGATGAAGTTGACTACAGAGAGAAAAAAAAAAAAAAAGATTCATTACACGGGTTTGCAAATTCTGAAGGTCAATGCTGATTCTCTTCAAATTGAGAATTTATTTGCATTTTAGAGAGACATTACTGAATGAAAACAATTATTACGGATGCTTTTGGATGCCTGTGCTTCCTTGACACTTCTAGCACTAATTTTAACACATTTAATGGAAATGTCATTCAAATGAAGTCAATATTTTGTCTTGCCATTTTACTCTTACTGACTTGCAATTACACACACACACACGCACGCACACACACACACACACACACACACACACACACACGCACACACACACACACACACACACACACACACACACACACATATATATATATATATTTTTGCCAAAGTAACATTTAAGCTGAAAATAATTAGCAAAATGACCATACTTGAACTAGCATAAACATTTATTCAGAAACATCACATCAATATTAATTAATTTAAACAAAATACGGTGTTTGAATGCTTCTGAAATAATAGTATTTATCAAGTACACTAACATATTAGCTACATAAATCTCATTTATTTAGCAATAGTGAGCTATTTAAATGGTTTGCAAAGCATTATAGATTAAACTGGTGGTTACACTTTATTTTAAGGTGTCATTGTTACAGTATAATTCTTCATTTAAGTACTGAGTAATATTAATTAACTACATGTACTTACTATATGGTAAGGGTTAGGGTTAGGGTTTGGCTTAGGGTTACTTGCATGTAATTATGCATCATTTATTGTTATTATAATAGTAAGTTCTGTACATGTAACGTGTAACAAGGACACCTTAAAATAAAGTGTTATCAACTGGTCAATCTCCACAGTATTGTGACTTGATTATTTGAATCAGCTCTTTCCATATTTGTTTTCTTCCAAAAATTGTTTTTAGTGAATTAGGGAAAAAAAAATTAAAAAAAAAAAAAAAAAAAATCTGCAATTTCTTTTTAAGACTAGCTCTTCATAACTTAGAGAGACTTCCTCCCACTTTCACTAGCCATGATTTCTTGGCTCTGATGGTTAAATTACACCTGTTAGACTGGCACTAACTAGCATAGAAATTCATGATGACCTAAGTGGTTTCATTCAGGAAGGGGTAGATTTAAAATATACTGATCTTTTCGAAAATAATCTTGGTTCAGTGGATGGTTTTACTGCAGGAGCAGACATTTATTTAATGTGAAGTGCAAATAGTATGCTGGGAAGCAAAATTTTAGGCCTAAGACAGCAGTACGACAGCAACTTCAGGGAGAAGAGACGACAAGCGGACAGTCAGGAATTTAAGTGCGGTAAGAGTCGGCAGTGAAATCGAGGAGTACACCACAAAGAGAAAGAACATCTCCACTGCTGCTCACATTGTCAGAAGAAAAAAAATTGAACAGAACGTTTCAGACTGTCTCAGAGCTCCCATCTCCACAGCCCACTTCCTTTGTCCACTGCCCAGCTAAGTTCTTTGCCAGAGCAAAAGAGATTTCCTTTCCCGTCTTCTGTGCGCCCTGCTTCTCCTTAGTTCACTGTCTCTCTCGCTCACTTTTCAACCACAGCCTTCACAGGTGTCTCAGAGAATGATGGGATGAGAAATGGAGGGAGAAGGAAGAGAGAGGGAAGGATGAAACATCTCCACACCAGTCAGTCTGTCAATTAGACAGAACACACATGGAACAGAAACAAGTGCTGAACAGAGAGAAACAGAGACAGAGAAAGAGAGAGACATGCATTTTACCCAGACTACAACTATCGAAAGAATCTAAGAACATAGAGTCAAAATTTTGGCGATTTCATTGGGATTTTACACTCTTATCAACATAGGAATGTTTATAGTTATTTTGATATATTGTTGCAATGACAAGTGGGTAGTATGACAGAAATTTGATAGCTGTCACGGCACGTGGTTGTAGAAGTAAGCACCCAATGCAGGAGTACATGAAAGGAGTCTTTAATAAGCATCAACACACTTAACCATTGAAAATAACATTAATCCAGGACAAAGACAAGGGGAGAACTGAGGACTTATAAAGGCAGGGAACAAAGGAACAAACAAGATGATTAATTAACACAGGTGATACGAATGAAGGAAGATTAACTAAACTAGAACAGGAAATACCAAATAAGGAAAAACAGGAACTCAACAGAAACAGACACGTGACAGATTTTGCCCCCCTCCCGGAAGGCGCGTCTCGCGCCGTAACAGTCACATTGGGGAGGGGGAGGCAGATCAGAGAGCCACAGCAGAGCAGATAGTTCGGGATGCCATGGCTGGTCAGGGAGTTCGGGGAGCCATGGCGGAGCAGGAGACTCAGGAGGCCATGGCGAATCCGGGAGTTCGGGGAGCCATGGCGGAGCAGGAGACTCAGGAGGCCATGGCGGATCCGGGAGTTCGGGGAGCCATGGCAGAGCAGGAGACTCAGGAGGCCATGGTGGATCCGGGAGTTTGGGGAGCCATGGTGGAGCAGGAGACTCAGGAGGCCAATGCGGATCCTCCATGGTCTTAGCCGGCTCGGCCACGGGCATATGGACCCCCCCCAAAAATTTTCTTTGGGAGGTTTGGGAGTTCTGGGGGACCCTCTGGAGGAACGGGCACTTGAGGGCATTCAGGAGGAACGGGCTCTGGAGGGCGTTTACGAGGAGCAGGCACTGGAGGGCGCTTACGAGGAGCGGGGCTGGCTGGGACCAGCGGAGATGTAGGAGACTCTGGGGTAAGGATAGGCGCAGAAAAATCCGGGGGGTAGCGTCAGGTCCATGAGCGCTGGTGTAGGAGCCGGCGGGCTCGACAGTGGAGAGACCGGCGGGCTTGAGTGAGCTGCGGATGGCGATGGGCTAGAGTGAGCCGCAGACGGTGGCGTTGATTTCCCCGTGGATGGCGGGCTTGAGAGAGCCACAGACAGCGGCGTTGATTTCCTCGCGGACGGCGGAGTTGATTCCCCTGCGGACGGCGGGCTTGGGAGAGCCGCGGACGATGGCATTGATTTCCCCGCAGACGGCGGGTTTGGGAGAGCCACGGACAGCGGCGTTGAGGGCGGGCTTGAGGGAGCCGCGGACGGCAGTGGGCTTGACTTCCCCACGAACGGCGGGCTTGAGTGGGGTTTGGCAGGCGGACTGGACGGCGAAACGGCTGACGGACTGAACGGCGGGCTGGTTCTGGCTCGGGCCCGGACACTTCCCAGACACTGGAAGATCCCTTCTCTCCAACTCAGTGCTGTGGTATCTGGGAGGTCCACAGGGTGATGGTAATTGGCCCCGAGCCAGAACAGATGATTGATGGCCGCGTCGTCCAGCACCATCCCCGCGGTGAACCCGCAGAATTCCCCGGCGTACTCGTAAAAGGGGAGATCCTTATGGGCCAGGGCGGCGAAACGTTCAGCGAACTCCATATTCTGTCTTCTGTATTTGGTCCTGGATTCTGTCACGGTACGTGGCTGTAGAAGTAAGCGCCCAATGCAGGAGTAAATGAAAGGAGTCTTTAATAAGCATCAACACACTTAACCATTGAAAATAAGATTAATCCAGGACAAAGACAAGGGGATAACTGAGGACTTATAAAGGCAGGGAACAAAGGAACAAACAAGATGATTAACACAGGTGATACAAATGAACGAAGATTAACTAAACTAGAACAAGAAATACCAAATAAGGAAAAACAGAAACAGACACGTGACAATAGATACATTATAAGATGATATATTAGTTTTTGATGGAAAGTGAACCCAAAAATCACAGATTTTATATAGGTTTAATAACTCATATTTCCTGAATTTGAAATATAAATTCTGAATTTTGCCCAACTCTGCTATACATTGATATATATTATGCTCATTTAAAAAGATTTTTTTTTTTAAATTATGAATGTATTGAGTTTTGAACCTACAACTTCCAACATATCTTAGTTTGACATATGGCTGAATCCTCTTAAATCGATAGTTCAACCCAAAATTAAAACTTGTCATCATTTACTCACCATCATGTAATTTCAAACCTGTATGACAGACTTTCTTCTGAACATAAAATATATTTTTGAGAAATATTATTGTTATCATACAATGAAAGTCAATGGTAACCAGAACTATGTGGTTACCAAAGCAAAGACATACTGGTTTAGAGCAACAGTGAGTAAATGATGACCATTTTTATTTTGGGGTGAACTATCCCTTTTAGACTAAATGTAAATGAAGGGTACTCCATATTTCTTTTCTTTTCTTTTTCTTTTTTTTTCTTTTTTTAAACTTGATCGGCACAAACCGGTAGATATTTTTATTCATGACAAATGAGTGATTAGCCTTCATTCCAAAACCAGCTGCTTCTCATTATAAACACTTGAGTTAAAAACACTCATCAGTAAAAAAATTCTTACAAAACTGATTGGATGAGAGATGTTCTGAGGTGTTACACCTGTAGCTGATCAAGTTGCAAAGTTGCTTACCAATTCCAAAAAAACAACAACAACAAAAAAAAAACCTTGACACATTTCTACCATCACACAATAAATACTGTTATAGCTCCTGTCTTTAGTGGCAACTACATGATCCATTCAGGTCTGTTAACCCAGGAGCTTGTAAAAGGCAGTGAGGATTTTCCCCTCTGTAAAGATGAGGTCAGCCTCACTGTGAGCTAATTGATTCACTGTTATTACCTCAACTAAGCAAGCAGCACACATCTTTTAAAAAGAGCCTGAGTGTCTCTGTGATTGAAAACGCTTGAAATAATTGAGCTGTTGTTTGGTTTGACGTTGCTGAGTGACTCCGTGGTTCAGTATTGAGAGACGAGAGGTAATTGATATTGACTTTTTGCCTGTGCTTTGTCATCAGCTTCCGCAACGGGGACCATCCCACTGTCTGTGGCAAAAGACCGTGACTATTATCTCCTGTGAACTTGTCCGTGAGGTGTGACACACCGCACTTGCTTTACAGCAACAACACAATTAGCAGACAGAACGAGCATGTTTGCTGGCAACAGATGTGACAATCAAACTATTGATTCCTTCAATGACAGTATTGTGGGTTACACAGGATTTAGACTATAAAAGAAAATCCAGTAGTTTTTAATGCAAATTTCTGGACCACATCCCATTCGTCCCAGCTTACAGGGAACAGTGACACTTTGCTGATTAAAACAATTCCAGAATGACAGCAAAAAGGTGTTTAGACCAATAGACCGTTATTTATTGAACAGCACGAGACTTATTACACATCTTACCCACAGCAGAGAGCCTGTGAAAAAGACTGAAGCCAAACTGAAAGTTCTTTTCTGAGGCATTGTAATAGAGCATATAAATCAACAGAGACAAGCACCAGCCTTGTGTTGAAAGCAAGGGGATTTTCATAATGTGTTGGAGTATTAAGCAGCTACGGTATGGATTGGACCTGTTATCCACACTCATGCCAAAACACACCCGCTGTCTCTGTCACTACACCACGCTGAGCTGCGCCGTTACATGCCCTGCCAAGAAAGAAAGAGTCAGAGAGCGCAAAAATGAATTGAAAGGGATAGAATAGAAGATAGTGAAGGAATGAAATGAATTATGTTAGGGGAAAAAAGGAAAGCGACGTCATAAGTACTGAGGACATAAAGAGAACAGTAAATCTCCAAAGGTGTAATAACTCTCATTGAAGAAAACTAATCTCACGGGAACGAAACAGCTGTGCTTTGTACATTTCTGTATCGCTATTGTGCCTAGTAATTGTTCTTTTTGTATTTAATTGATCTAGATGCAAAGGTCCAAATTTCCCCCTCGGGTCTGCCTTTCAATAGCATAAAAAGTAAGTATTTGAATTATAAAGTAATTTATGCTTAGATTGAATAGAGTTAGTCAATTTGGCTGCAAAATCTATTCTAAGGTGTGAAATATAAAATATGTATTTAAGACAAAAGACTATCCATATCAATGCAAAAATACAACCCAATAATTTTTTGAAATGCATAAACACAATCATGTTAGCATAGTTCCTTGACCATTTAGAGTTTAAAGTTACCCCAAAAAAATGCTCTGGAAGTATCGTTGATTGTTAGTTCAAGGTATAATACATTATACCAAACCTGTATGAGTTTCTTTTTTTTTTTTATGTTGAACATAAAAGAAGATAATTTGAAGAATGCTGGTAATCAAACAGTTGATGGTCCCCATTGACTTCCATAGTATTTTTTTCCCCACTAGAAGTCAATGGGGACCAAAAACAGTTTGGTTCTTTAAAATTTGGTAACATTTTAGTGTAGGGACAAGTTCTCTCTATTAACTAGTTGCTTATTAGCATGCCGATTATTAACATATTGGCTGTTTGTTAGTATTATAAAACACATATTTTGCATGACGATATTCATCCCTAATCCTATACCTAAACTTAACAACTAGCTTACTAACTATTAATAAGAAGCAAATTAGGAGTTTATTGAGGCAAAAGTCATAGTTAATGGTTTGTTAATAGCAAGAATTGGACCTTAAAATAAAGTGTGACCCAAAATATCTTATTTTGTGTTTAACATAAGAAATAAACTTATACAGGTTTGGAACGGCATGAGGGTGAGTAAATGATGACAAAATGTTTCTTTTTGGGTGATATTATTATTCTTTTAAAGTTAATACATTTAATAAATTAATATAGCTAATTAATAAAGTTAATGAAGTTTCAAAAAATGCTAGCAAAATTGAAATACAAAATTAATAATATTAAGATCATATTATAAATTATTATATTGAATTATAAAATATAATACAGTGTCTGATTCTTTTCAGAGGGCTATTTTTTTCCCCGTCACAGCATATATTTAATATAGGCAATTTTGTTGCAAAACACACAACAAAAGGTTGGTTAGATTTGTACATCTTTTTGAAAGAAGTCTCTTATGCTCATGAATGAATGAATGAATGAATGAATTAATTAATTAATTAATATTTTTAAATTAATTTATTCCTCTGATGACAAAGCTGAATTTTCAGCATCATTCAGTGTCACATGATATGCTGATTTGGTGCATAAAAACATTTCTTATTATTACCAATTCAAAAATAGAAAGAACAGAATTTATTTGAAATAACAACATAAATGTCTTAACTGTTACTATGGATCAATTTAATGCATCCTTGCTAAAAGGGAAAAAAAAAGTGCTGAATTGTTTAAAAAATAAATAAATAAAAGCTTACCCACCCCAAACTTATGATCTTAAGGCTTGTAATGTTCAGCAACAATAAATAAATAAATAAATAAATAAATGCATACATACATACATAAATAAAAATACAAATAAAAAATAAACAAAGAAAAAAAAACAATAATAATTATTAGCAGTAGTAGTAGTATTATAATATATATATATATATATATATATATATATATATATATATATATATATATATATATAATTTTGAGTTAAATACATAAAGACACTCATGTTCCCAAAGCTCCTTGGGTGTCATGGTTACCTTGAGCAACTTTTCAGACAAGGTTGAACACACCAATGGTTTTCAAACCGAAACTTTTGCACTACCAAATTGGGATTTTCACGGCTGACAGTGTGGCGTTATTGTGATGGAAAGGGGTGGATTTGGTCTCCTGAGTGTAGCGACGGCTGCCGGAAACATTACAGTGACTGGAAATCTTTCAAAAAGGTTTTTTTTTTTTTTTTTTTTTTTTTTTTTTAACCCTAGCACCACAAGAAGTCTACATGCACCTGAAACCGAAATGTTCAAGCCCTAATTTTACTGCTTCTGTCATGCACGCTTTGTTTGCTCTGTAGTTTGTTCCTCTCTACAACTCGAGCTATTCAGTTGCTCCCAAAAGTTAATGAACCATTTAGTGTCTGCTCTCTCATAAATTAAGTTTTTAAGCAGCTCTTGTTCTCGGTTTAGGATGCTAATGGATAAATGTAGAGGTCATGTTCGATTACAGTCACAGAAAGAGGGAGCCCATAGTGGAATTGAATGAAAGAGTAATGAAGTAGTGTTTTAAGGGATCAGAAGCCGGATCGGCTCGGTCCTAGAGCTCAGCACAGCAGCGTTTGACGCTGGGGAAAGCACAAGTCGAGGCTTATCTTTAATTGATGCGCTAAATCCAGAAACTCCGCCAAGAGACAACACAACAGCTGCAATAGAGTTTGTGAGAGTCAGAGTGGCGATACCACAAATGTAAAGGAGCAAAGAAGGTAGACGAATCAGAACAGAGAGTGCGAGACGCAAATAAAAAGGTTATGGAGAGAATAGCATTTCTAGGGATTGGCAATGACAACTCTGTCGTGTCAGGTTAAGTACGTGGGATGGAAGATTCATGCCTGCGTAGTGATCAAGGCTGAGATTTGTGTGTTAATGTGCGACTCAGTGGGACCTGCTCGTTCAGGTTGCTGTGGTGGTGCTCTGATGAAGAGCCACTGTGGCTGATGGGAAGGAGTGAAGATGGCCGCCCTGGGGCATACACCAGTAGCATTAAGGCTGATGGATATGGTGCCCCTCACAAGCTCTCAGAACATGTAGGAATGCCACAGGCCACAGCTAATGCAGGGAGCCAAGGGAACGCGACGAGGTTTCAGACATTCTTGTACTGTTGGAAGATGCATTATAGTGGGAGAGAGAGAGAGAAAGAGAGATTTGTCATTTCTACAGTTTCATTGTCTAGAAGTGCTTGAAATTAACCTTATAAAAAATAATCCAGGCTGCTTTAATAAAGGTTTAAAACACAGTACGATACATAATTACATGTTTGCATAAACACTGAAACTTACATTATTAACATATTGATGACATCCAAAGCATTTTATGTATAGACGCCTGTGTACAAATGTTCGCAAACCCTTTTAGGTTCATAGAATATTGAATTAATGGAATGCAAAGGTTGATTTCATTGTATTTAATCAATGAGATGAATTAGGTATGTTCAAATATGCTTAAAATAAATAGATTTCTGATATAAATATGATATACAGGATTTGTAAAGATGTTTACATTTTTAAAACTGAACACACTGCATGTTAGATGCTGTCGACAAGTTTGAGATCGGGAAGATTTTTTTTAAATGATTTTGAAAGAAGTCGTTAATGCTTACCAAGGCTGCATTTATTTGATTAAAATATAGCAAAGACAGTAATATTTGTAACACTTTACAATAATGTTCATTAGTTAACAACATTAGTTAACATGAACTAAGAATGAACAATAATTCTACAGCATTTATTAGTCTTAGTTAATGTTAATTTCAGCATTTACTACTGTATTATTAAAATCACAGGTTATGTTTGCTAACATTAGTTAAAGCACTGTGAACTAACATGAACAAACAATGAACAAACAGTATTTTTACTAACATTAACAAAGATTAATAAAAAGTGTAATAAATGTATTGTTCATTGTTCCTTCTTGTTAGTTAATACATTAACTAATGTTAACAAATGGCACCTTATTGTAAAGTGTTACCGCAATATTGTGAAATGCTATTACAATTTTAAATAACTGTGTTCTATTTTAATATATTTTCAAATGTAATTAATTCCTGTGATTTCGTTCCCATTACTTCAGTCTTCAGTGTCACATGATGCTTCAGAAATCATTCAAATGTTCTGAGATTTGGCGCTCAAGAAACATTTCTAATTATCATTATGACAGAAGAACAGCATTTATTTGAAATGGAAATCTTTTTGTAGGCAGGCAGGCAGAAACGAATATAGAAAGAAATATCAGGGAGTTCTTGTCATTTTCATGCAGCTAAAGAGTGATTATTCATGACATTTATAACTTAGGTGATTGATTAAAACAAGCTCACAGTACACGGAGCGCACAGTACACTTTCCTGTAAAATCAACCTACAAATGGCTCACTTTCTTTATTGTCCCTGCATATTAAGCTGTTATAAGAGAAAGTATTTTGATGTCAAAATTTACAGCTATAAGTTACTCCTGGGGCCAGATTCACGAAAATCTTCTTAAGAAATAAGTTAAGTGCTCCGGGCACTGGAGCAACGGCTGCCCACTGCTCCGGGTGTGTGTTCACGGTGTGTGTGTGTGTGCGTGTGTTCACTATTCACTGCTGTGTGTGTGCGCACTTGGATGGGTTAAATGCAGAGCACCAATTTCGAGTATGGGTCACCATACTTGACAATACGTCACGACTTTAAGAAATTTCTTAAGATAAATTCCACGAAGTTCGTAAGAATGTTCTTAAGTGCAATTCTTGAAAAAATCTTAAGTTCTCAAATATATTCTTAAGAACATCTTAATTTTTTTCTTAAGAAGAAAATGACAGTCTTTATCTGAGTGAATACGACGCACTGATAAACTAACACGACAGCCCTAACACTTTATTGTCTTTTTGTGCTTCCTCCAGATTACCCTAATAATCATATTAAGCACGCGCACTCTTTTTGTCGTGACTTTGACTGGCGCTCAGCTTCACGTTTTTAAAGCGGTGTGTTTTTGAAGAGCCTGTCTCAAGCTGCAGCAATCTGTTTCATTCATTGTTGTGCTGTGTTTTTGCAGTCTCATCCGAGTGAACGCTTCCGGTGTGTGTCCGCGCTGCTACAGCAAACGCGTCCTGTGTATCGGCACATTCATATACGCTGCATACTGCCAAAGATCATGTCGTATTTATAAGCTAAAATAAAACGTCCAGTTAAAGCTCCCTATCTGACTCGTTTTTGTAAAATTGCTACTGAGTTTTGAAGTCAGCAAAAAGTAGCGTCACACATAGGCTAATCATAACCGATCATTGTTTACATTATCAGTCATCGCTGTCACTTCAGAAAACTCGTGCACATCCCTATTAATAGTCCTACTATGTATTAGGCTATTTGTAGCTAATGTTGTTTTAATGCTTAACTATAACAATTAATTTGAAATAACCCAGTAAATTCATTAAATAATTCTTTCTGTTTGGGATTTAAGACAAGTCTTGGGCTGTCCTAAATTTAAGAAGTTATTTACGATGATTTTAAAGAAGATTCTTTTCAAGAATTTGAATTCTTCTTAAGTTTTGTCTTAAGAACAATCTTAAGAAAAAAGATAAGAATATTCTTAAGAAGAATGTTTGGGAATACAAAATATTCTTAACTTTTTTCTTAAGTTAAAAAATAAGAAGAAAATGGCGGTTAAGAAGAAATTTCTTCTTAAGAATGTTTTGTGAATTCGGCCCCTGGAGTGTCAGCAATATATTTTTAGCATCTACTGTAAAGGTAAGGTTACATAGGGTCCCAAGGTTACCGAATCATTGCCTTATGTGAACTCGCAACACAGGCCGTCGCGCTCCTTGGATTGACTTTGCCTTGAGAAAAACTTCCATCCTCCTAAACACCCACATCGAGCCTATGAGCAGCTCAAGTCAAAACGAAGAGCAGACAAGATGAACCCTAACCAGCACAGTTCCACAAAGTCATATCCCGAATGACCGCCAGCTAATTGTGTGAGTTTGAGTGTGTGCATGTACCAGCAAGCTAAATAAATGAGGATACTGAGTGGCAGATCACGCTCTGCTGTATCTATCTGTCTGTCTGCTCTGCACAGATTGTTTGTTGGAATTGCTGTCACACTCGTTTATTCTCTCTCCCTCTCTCTCTCTGGGCTGTGTAAATGTGGTATTTGTCTGTGTGTTGACACTAATTGGAGAATAGCTTTAGGCCTCCCCTGGGCACTAGCCTCTGGAGCGCAGCCTTGATTTGTGGCATCTTAAGAAAGTTAGAGAAAGGGGAAGATGGGAGGAGAAAGAAGGAGGATGAAGAGAGGGGGAGAATCAAAAAATGGAACAAAAGCGAGGAGAGGCGACGGCTTGTGAGCGAAAAAGAGAACTGAGATTATGTCTCAAGGCTTGTGTCCAAGTAAGCCGTTGCTTATTTTTCTCTGCATGAGGAAAGACTGTTACACAAATTGGTACATTTTAGAGTTACGTTTTGATGCTAAAAGTGTCAGTGGTTTGTATTTGAGTGCTTGGGAGTGGAGGAGTGAAAAAGAAAAGAGATCAAGAGATTTAAAATGGGTACTTGAGAGAGTGAGAGGGAGTTATTTTGAGACGAGGGAGGTCTTATGTAAATTCCGGTGGTGTCTATGCCTAATTTATGATAGGGGATGTCTAAGAGGGTGAATTTAGGCCAACATCTCTTCCGCATGACCAAACCACACTCAAGACCACAGAACCACATCACACACACAAACACATTTGTTTTTCTATCACGGTTGAGACACGGCCGTACACAGGGATTTGGAAATACAGAGGTCCAAAAACTGAGCTTGCTACTGTATATAGGAGGCTTCGGGCAAAGGGCAAAAACTGAATAACAATAGCTTTAAAACCATGTCAGTCTTTTCAAATATCAGAAAGTTGATATTTATGCTAGAGATGGACCGATTGACCGGCCGGTGATCGGAATCGGACGATTTTTCGGATGACCGGCCCGGATCGGTGACCGGCAGGTCAGTCTCACGTCTTGCTGATTCCGAGGGTAAAGTCACATTGTACAAAAATAATTACTATTTTTTCATTCTTGTAAGGGGTAGGTTTAGGGTTGGGGTAGATGTAGACGTTAATAAAACAATCTAATAGGTAGAAAATTAATTTCATTGTTTGTTTCCGGTCAGAGCTGTATCCCTTCTAGCCACAACCCCGATTCCGAGCCGATCCTTTTAATGCCAGGCAATGACGTCACAGCCACGGGCACACTCACAGTTGCGTGTAAACACATCGTTTCACGTTAGAATGATTCTAATTTTAATTGCATGTATTTAATAATATATTAATGTATTTATGTCATGCCAGATGAGGCTTGCACAACCTGAGTGAGTGTGAGAGAGAGACAGCACACACAGAGTAACTCACATAAATTTATAGATGCATACTGCGGTAGAAAAAAAGAAGATATTTACAAAATATGATTTAGATAAGCAACACTATATGGCCACTATATGTTTCCCTGAATACCAATATCAACACTATTGCAATGTGACACTGATTTTATACAATAGTATTTCAATAAATAAGAAGCTAAAATTAAGTGACTTAGATTTTAGAAAAAATATTGACTGTATTTGCTAAATTTCGCTGATGAAAATAGTTCCAATCAAAGTCACAGCAGAACTGTGTGTCTCCGAGCAACACAGCGGTGTTTCGTTACTGAATGAATCCACGCTTTTGAACGAATCGAGTGAGTCAATGATTCAGTGGCCAATTCATATGGACAGTCACTTGCCTCGTTTCTGAATGAATCAACCATTTGAATGAATTGGTTGAATGAATGAATAAATGACTCACTCATTAAAGAACTTGTCGCCACCTACTGGTGGTTTAGTCATATTTAAAATCACTGCATTTTTTCAACATTTATTTGTATGTTTAAAAAAATATGTAAAACATTAATCTTATAAAATTATTCATGCATTTGAAATTTTGCAGTGTAAATGCATTTATGGCATCTCAGCTTCATCAAACTGTTTGTTTAAATGCATCTAATTCCACTTCAGATGCAGCTTCTGTTTCCTCAGCAGTGGAAAGATAGATTTTGTTAATACTAAATTCATTTGAATGGTAACAACTCTACAGTTTCTTATTATGCTAACTGAATTAATTGAAACAAAGTAAGAATTTGATGTGAAAGATGACACATTTAATAAGGTTAGGGGGAAAAAAATACCATTTATAAACATAGTGGGAAATTGCATGTGTTTTATTACATACAGCAACTCATTTTAAGTTAACTACTTCTTCCTCTTTCCAGTCACGGAGCACTTTATTTTGAGAGTTGTTTAAGTGAGAGAAAATCTGTAACTTAGTCCAGATTGGGGGAATTGTAATGTGTAATAATTAATTTTATGTAATTAAATAAAATTATGTAAATAATTTTTGCATTGAAATTTGCATACATTTTTGTTTGTAAATGCTGTCAATTATAGTTTTTAGAAAGAAAATCGGAATCGGCAAAAATCGGTATCGGCAGGTCACACTTCCAAAAAATCGGAAATTGGAATCGCCCAAGAAAATTGCAATCGGTGCATCTCTAATTTGTGCTTAAATGTCACCTAATTTAGGATGAGGTCCAAATTTAAATACATTTCTGGAAAAGTTCCTTTATGTTATAATCTTTGCTCCTAAATGGGATGAAGGCCACATGTATTATTATTATTATTATTATTATTATTATTATTATTATTATTATTATTATTATTATTATTATTATTATTATTATTATTATTATTAATAATATTATAAAACAAACCTATAATAGAATCAAGTTGAGTCAAAAATATCTTCAAAACATCTCATGTTTCACCAAAAATATAGCATTTTGGTTTGGAATGACATAAATGTAAGTAAATGGTTACAGGTTGTAGAAATGGAAGTATAGCTAAATCAGTCTGAAAAAATTAGCTCAATAAATAAAAAAAAAAAAAAAAAAAAAAAAAAAAATATATATATATATATATATATATATATATATATATATATATATATATATATATATATATATATATATATATATATATATATATATATATATAAGATTGGAGCTTAAAGAAGCTCAATTTATGATACATTTACTGTCAGATTTTATTCCCAAATTTGAAATGAGTTATGTTGAAATGTACAGTAATTTAGTTAAAATAGTAATTTAGACTTCGCTACTTCCCCATTTAAGTAGATACAGTAGAAGCTGGCCAGAGACGTTAGCAAAATGGAAGCCAAGTAATCTAATTTGCCTTAAAGGACATTTGGCTACATTTGTATCGCCTAACCCTACCATTTTTATTTATTTTATTATTTTTTTTTAATTTGTCACATACTTTGCTAAAAAAAAAAAAAAAAAAAATCTCCAACAACAACAACAAAAACTATTTTCTAGGTATATAAGTATGGCTCCTTGAGTATCTATATTTAAAATAAATAAATAAATAAATAAATAAAATCTTATCAAGGCAGCCCAATCCAGACACTGTACATCACAAAAAAAAAAAAAAAAAACACACTTCATATTTTCTAAATCCAGAAAAGCTTACATTTAAATCACAGACTTTCCAAAAATCCTAAAGCACACCACAAACTACCTCACCTGCACAACTTAAAACATATCTCATTATTAAAATAAACTGTATTGTCAATAAATGTGAGGACTTAAGAAAATGATGACATTGCTTAGGAGGGCAGAGGATACAGTCTGAAGGTTTGTGTTTTGAGACTTCTCCACTCCTTTTCTCTCTCTCTGTCCTTCGTTCTGTCTAAGTGTGTTCCCCTCAAGGGGCTTCTCTTGCTCCTTGGCGAGGGGCTAATTTAGACGCCTCTAATCAATATGCTCACAGCTTATTTAACTAATGAGCAGTGCTTGCCATTGGGGAAGACATTTGGAGGACCTGCTATGCAGCCGGAGTTTCCAGTGCTTAACCACTGCATGTCTGGGATTAAAAATGTTGCCCAGGGAAGAATCAACTAGTTATTAAAATACTCCTCTATATATAAATATATAAAATGCTGCGGTGCCTCACACTGCCTGCAGTGTTTCAAATGATTTTGTGAATTTATATAGAGAGCACAAATATTTCATTGACTTCAATGGCATGAGAAATCAACAGCACTGCAGGTCACTTGGAAATAATTTTTTTACTGTAAATTTGAAACAGCTGTCAACATTTAGATTATCACAGGCTCCTTCCATGAACTCCCTCAATGTCTTCATTATGTGTGGACTTTCATATATAATAATTTAATTTAAATTTAATTTCATGTCTGTTAAGTCATACTAGCATACTAGCCTCAAAGCTAATAACAGTTAACAGTGTCACAGCGACTTTAAGAAAAGCAGAACTGTTTAAAACTCTGCTACCCTCTCAAGTACTGAACAGAAAAAAAGTATTTTATATATAGAGAGAGAAAAAATTCTTCAGTGGTGGAATTCTTTGCTTTTGGCTTCTATGGCCGTATAATCTATGATACCTATGTGTAAAGCCCCATAAAATGTCGACCTTGGCAACCAGAAAGAGATACAAAGAAAGGTGTAAAAGGGGAGGTAAATGAAAGAGCAAGATGGAGAGAGGAGAGAAGGAGAGTGCTCACAAAAGCTGAGAACAGAAAATAGTGTTGACAGAAAGAGTCGATAGAAAGTGCTGACCACGAGACAGCACACGTCTGCAATTTCTTCAGCCTTATGGATCTGATGCGCGTGTAAAGCGCAGAGTTATATACTTAAAGTTTTCCCTTCCAATACAACTCCAGTGAAAAGTCTGAGAGAGTTATCCGTACTGAGCTCGTGCAATCAACTATGACACACATTCTCTACACAGAGCGCCAAGAAGAGGTGAAAGCAGGTAAGGAGCACACAAGATATTAAAATTAGGAATTACCCTCCTGCCGAGACCCCTAATTGCCATCCGCATGTCACTCAAAGCCATTCCTCATTCCAATAAGTGTAACCCCCTTGAATTAGACATAAACAGGAGGGAGTTCATTAAAGCCCAAATTAGCATTTGAGGTCATTATGATCAAAGCATTTTAAGATAGGACTAAATTCTGAAATTTTTCAACCTGGCTCAATGTGCTTGATTAGGAAAAGAAGAGCAAAAAATTCAACTTGTCATTTTACATGCAAAGAAATGTTTTGAAATTTCTCTTTGAATTCTTTGTGTAAATAAGTTAGCATTTTTGAGCCAGTAGAAAGAAGGAAGACGAGGGCTCTGACTGGCTAAAATAAAATAAAGTGGGGATCATAACTGACCACTCAAATTCTGATAAAGCTTTGACGGAAGTAAATATCAAAGATGGCAACATCCAAAATTGCTGAAAACTGCTGAAGAAAGGAGCATTTGATTTGCGCAAAGATGCATTAGCTCGGATGGAGGACAGTGATTGGATCTAAACTTTCAGAGGCCACACAGCTCAAATGTCTGTCTCTGTAAGTTACAGGGAGAAAAAAAAAAAAAAAAAAAAAAAAACACTTGAAAATGTGCAACACATTTCAGCGCCAGCGCAGACCGTCTTTTGGCGTTAAAATAGTACTGTCAGGTCTTATTAAAGACTCGCAGTGACGAATTAGCGCTGAAAAGGTGTAGACATTTTTTACTCCTGACCTTATTGAATATGCATTTGTAGGAGTTTCCCTTTCAGACACAAAATTTATGGGAGGAGAGTATTCAAATGAATCACGCAACGAGATTTCCTAATGTTTGCGCTCATCAAATTACTGGTATTTGCACCATTATTTAATGCCCAAAAAAGTATATCTTAAACTATTTTGCCCTTGAAATAGCTGCAATTATTTTTGCTAGGTGGAGGCACTGCAGAGAACAGTGCGCACATGGTAGAAGGGAGAGGATTTTTTCCACATGTATTAATTTATTTGGAATGCCAGAAGAACACATTATCCGAACATTTAGTTTGCGAAGCCATGTTATTTTTAATTTGCTTCAGGAAATAAGACGTCTTGGAACCCTCAACTAGAAGTCATGCAATACCAGGTCTATCAAAACTTCTTGCAACCCTTAATTTTTTGGTCTGCGGTTCTTTTCAATGTTCTGTGGCTTCTTTATTTCTTTATTCTTTATTTGCGACTATGCTGATTTGTGCTGCGCTTCATATATTGCATTGATTGGTATGTAATTGAGATGTTGCATCTATGTTCTTTAATTTGCGCATTGTTAGTAAATCACACCCATTGGCGCTGTTTTGGAAAGCGCTCCCGCGCTAATTTGCCCTGTTTAGTAAAACTGGCCCTTGATCTAATGTGCACTTATGTGCACTGTATAACATTAAAGACAACTAGTCATCCAGTACGGTTCTGTACACACAGCACAGCTTAGCCCAAGGAAAATTTACGGGTGTGAATTTAGTTATAGAATGTGGTTGTCACTTGTGAAAAACCAAAACGTGTATGTACACAACCATTAATGACTCAAATTCAGGACTGACAACCATATTCTGCTGCTGTGTGAAGTTGGTCAAGCAGTCTAAATATATATCCAAATAAAAATTTAACAAAAGGTAATTAAGTAATTATGTCTATAAACATTGTAGCAACTACAGAACACACAAAACAAAACAACTTTTTTTAAAATTAACTTTCAAAAGTCTTAGTGAGAATGTAAAACTTAAAGTTGCACTTTTACGACACTTACATAACTTACATGTTTTGCTTTAAACTTAAACATAAGCTGTTTTAACAGGAAGTAATTTATCAGAAACTCAGACATTTACAACATTTTTTTTACAGTCCCAGGATCAGTTAGATGCTATATATACACAACAGCAATGCACTGTTTCCTCCTCCTTCCTTAGGGCACTGCTCTTTGTGAAACATGTGTTAAGACTTCAAGATAATTAACAAGAGCTGATTTAGGTTGAATTAGTAATATAAATTTAACTTACACTTGCAAAATTCTGTAAAAATAAGCTTAATGTACAATGGTATTATTAAGGATTTCTCAATATTAATGTTCCACAGGTGTTTTGCCCATATTTTTAATTACGCACTGTATTGCGTTGTTTAAAGGTTACATGAATTGTCTGTAAACCAATAGCGGACAATGTCCTGGCAAGAAATTACCAGTACCTTTTTTATTTTTCTACAGATTATTATTATTATTATTTTTTTTTTTTCCTACAGTGATGCTGCTCATTTGAAAAGAAATGTAATGAATGAAAACATGTTCTCAATAATGTAAAAAAATGGCCTCTAGGCTATCATATTCTTCTGATTAAACATCTTTGTTTGCAGTAGAATAGAACTGTCCTCCTATAATTTATGAACCGATTAATGATGATTACAAACATTTGGAGGATTTACAGGGTGAGATTATATGCAGATTATATCTACCCTGCACTGTCATACATCTTCTCAGCATGTGAAATATGCTCCGTCAGGTCTAAAACAAGTGTACGCATTTTAAAGTTTAAAATGCAGAAGCACAGCTTGGCAGCATTTTAAGCATGCCATCGTGCCTTTCATTACCAGCTACGCTCATGTAAAGAAAATCTCCAACAAAGAGGGAATTTCTTCCTTACATATCCGCCTGTGATAAAATATGTGTTACAATATTCTCCGGTCTCCGCAGCGGCGCCGAGACACAGAGCTGTCATTTTTCCGGCACAAACACTCTGTTTTAATCATAGTTTTCTCCGAACAGGTCTTAATGCACACTGTTCGAACCCTTCCTTGACTGGCATGCATGTCGTGGGGAGATGCAGCTTAGCAAGTTCAGAAAGGCCAACTATTAAGTGTGACAGGCTAACTCTTCAAAGAGCCTGCATCTTGTTAGAGCTCAACATGGGAGTCGGAAATAAATAAATAACCTTTTTATGAAAAAAATTCAACACTCTGACACCTAGTTTGTCTAACAATGTGCCTACTGCCTGGGTTTTAAAAGATTAAAATGTCTGTCTTTTCGCCTTCTTTTTTTGTTCCTATCTCATTAGCACACGTCTTTCGTGACTTATCACTGTCGAGTGTATTTCGAAATATTATATTTCATACAGAGGGTTAGTAATTTGCAATCCTTTAAGAGAATCCACCACACAAAGACATGTGAAATGCATCTATACCTTTTTCATACCTTCCCAGGCTCTGGCTGTAAACTCAATTTTAACAGCCAATAACTCATAAATGAATGACATACAGAGCAAATATATTGCTCTTCAGCAGTAATTAGAGGGCAAGAGCCCAGATAAGCGGCATGCTGACCTCAACCTCCTGGGAGGAAAAGATGTGTTTTTCCCTTTATTTAGTAGAGGAGTCAATCAGTGGCCCGAGTTGGAAAAGAAGGCGGTCAGCAGGGCCACTTCAGGTTAGACCTGTGGGTTTGTGTTTGCTTGGGGAAAAAATAATAATAATAAGAACTGCTGATATAGAGGTTCCCAAATGGACGGTTTTATTAAAGATTTCACCAATGCAAAACTGTAACCATGTGGCCAATAAATGTCTAACTGATTTAGCTATTAGCATTCACACTGATTCAAATAGGAATCTGACCAAATGTTCAACATGGTAACTTAACTCTGTAATGACGCTCTAACAAGCTCAAATTTCAGCGCAGTCAAAAAGTCAAATGCCACATCAGTGGCTGCTGGTGCACTGAAATTAAACGGCTCACAGCTGTGTTTAGCAGAATTATCGCTCTCTGTGTTCGTAGCCTTGCTAAAGGACACTCTCAATGGGAATAGCCAGCACATGTGGGGAATTATTGACTGAGTGATGGTGGCATTTACCTAGTTTTAATTCACATTAAAAATGGCAACAGACCATGTTGGACAGCATGAAAGTTAATCCGTTTTAAGCGAATGGACCATGAGGTGGTGTGTGTTTGTGTGTGTGTCGGTTGGCAGTGTGTGTTTGCCGAGTACCTTATTGTCATCCTGTCTGCGAGGTGGGAAATTACTGGTAGCTTGCATCCATGGTGTGGAGCCGGAGTGGATGGAAAAAGGTCTCGTTGCTCTTCAGAGGAAACTGCTAATGCCAACTGTGTGTAAGGGAGGATTAGGGACCAAACTGATGATTAAGAAAATGAATGTGGCAAGATTGCAATAAGAAAGCTCAAATCAAATGCCAGTGCTGTTTTATCGCTCAAACGAACTCACAGTGTTTCCCGCATGCATGCCTACATGACTAAGACTGGTGTGCTCGGGATTTATTTACGTTCTTGTTACCTGTATGTGACCGTTTGTACAGTATGTATGTATTGTGGAAGAGAGGACAGACTGAAAGTGGGATAAGAACTTTCCTTGCAAAAAATAAAGATGATAGTGGTACAATGGTAAAGTAGCGTTAACAGTATCAGAGTACTACGGTACTTTGGATTCTTGAGCCAGAGACACACTGCACGATTATCGGCTGTCCCAAACGAAAGATTGGCATCGTGAAACAATTGTGGTGATTTCTGTGATCGTGGCTCCTAATCGGTGGTTCTATGTCATACAGTGAGAGAGGTTCAAAGACGGCCATTGTCACGGTTTTGCGACCAAAGATAGCCAACAATACAGCATGATCATCGCACAGTGCGTTTGCTGTTACAATCCATGTTTACTGACCAACCAATAAAAATGCGACATGAAATCAACGCGACATGGCGCTAATACATAAAACTGCTTATCTCAAACTCTCATTCTTTCCTCTTTCGCTGCTTCCACTTTTTTTCAGCACACATAAAAACAACAGCTGCTAAAGTGTGATTTATCAAGCTCTTTTTGTTTACCACTAGCGCATGCTGATGACGTTTTATTCTTCTGTAGAAACGTGCGTCGTAGCCTACGAGTCAATAGTTGTCATCGTCATACAGTCTACACACATGTCGTAGCCAAGTTTATTAAATTTATGTTGCACAGTGTGATATGCAATGATGTTATAGGATTGCTAAAATCGTGCAGTGTGTCTCGGGCTTCGGAGGAGCTACATTACTTTGCACCCCAAGCTACTTAAAGTAGTTAAAATAAAATACAAGTTAACTTCCCAGAAAGTTACTAAACATTAAAATATATGAAACTATCAAATTATATAATTAATTTAATTATATAATTATAATTAAATTAATTAATTAATTAAATTATATAATTAATTATATAATTATATATTTAATGTTCATTAAGGCTGCATTTTATTTATTTTTCTGATATGTATAAACAGTATTATTGTGAAATATTATTACAAATTAAAAACACTTCTTATAATTTAAACATATTTTAAAATGAAATTCAACGATGGCAAAGCTGAATTTTCAGCAGACATTACTCCAGTCTTCAGTGTCACATGATCCTTCAGAAATCAATATGCTGATTTGGTGCTCAGGAAACATTTCTTATTATTATCAGTGTTGAAAACAGCTGTGCTGCTTAATATTTTTGTGGAAACTGTGGAAACATTTTCATGATTCTTATATTCTTTTCTATATAATATACAAAAAAGTTGCAAAGTTTAGGATGTTCTAGCAAAATTATGCTGTGTCTTTACATTTGTGGAGTGATGGACTGTCAGCATTATTCTTAACACCTTGTCCATGCACTAGAACCAGATGTACTGGGGGGGAAAGAAAAAGGGAATCTATAGTAGCAATGACGACATACAATAGGAACCAGGTGTGCTACATGATGCACAGATTGGATTGTTCCGTTTAAAGGCAGAAACACAATGAAAGACAGGAGGGGGTCTCTCTGTCGTAGTTCCCACTATTGTGTTACCACCGTAATACCGACTGCAGTAATAATGATGCTTTTTCTCTGCATTCTCCATATACATCCCAAGGAGTAGCAATATGCACCCTTCTGAGCTTCTGCTGTCTAAATCTAAAGTCAATCTGAATTTTGATCCATTTTTTACAGTTCCAAAATCAATCAGTCTTCTTGGAGTTTAATAAACTCCAGTCGCTCTACTGGGAAAAAAAGCAATGGAAAATGAATCTACAGTGAGTCATTTGCAATGCACAACAATATCAATTTCGAGATCTACGGTGACGCAGATTCAAAGTTAATGACCATTGTGACCTTAGAAAGCAAAGCTATAACACTGCCGCCAAATTGTATTTGAGAGGCAATACTATATTACTTGTGAAAACAGCTATATGTTTCCACCCTGTCATCTTTATGTGGCCTTTTATCTCCAGTAAAATAATGTTTTATTCCATTGTTAAGCTCTGACACCCCTCACACATGCACACACACACACACATACACACACATGCACCGTGAAAGGCAATGCATTCAGCTAAAAAGCAAAGTCATTATCCTCCAGTGGTGACAGCACTGTTTGAAAATGACATTGGATTTTAATGTGGTGCAAGTCAATTTCAGCGTATGAAAGGACTTGTGGAAAGATAATGCAGGGCCAATTTACACTCAATTGAAATGTGTGTTTCCTTTTGAATCTGCCCCAATTCCATCCTGGCCCAATGAACAGCTCGAGCTGAATGTGGGATGTTGTGCCGAGAGAATATCCACTGCGTTGTTACGAAGCCATTTGAAGACCGCGGCATGGACTAACTGGCCTTCCAAGTCTTGGTTACTTTGCAAGGGTAAATATATAAATGTGATATTCAGATTTCACAAACATAATTATGCCACAGCGGTTCAAAGGTTCCACCACGCACATGTTGGTTGCACGGCTCGTCTACCCTGCAATGTTAATGTCACATGCAATCAAGTGCCAAAAATATTTAAAATACGTTTATAAAATCAGACCGAGGGATGTGTTTACCAATGCAAATTTTAGCGCTTGAGGGTGTTTGCGTAGGTGCGTCTTATAAAAGCTGTCAGCAGTCTTTCTGAACTGCCTATCTTTTCTGTCAGAAACGTTCAATATTCAAACCCAAATTACACCAAAGTCAGTTACCAAGACTCTTTGACTTGACTTATATAATAGCAGACCATTTTTACACAATAGCATTTGCTTCCCGGTGGAAATCATTCATGAAAATTGATACTAATCCAGATGCCAAGGCCAATGCGAGACAGTTAAGAATATTTGTGGTTCTGATAGCGAAGAACTTTCTTTCCCCTGGGGCTCGTGTTTAGTTCAGATGCATGTTGAACAAAATTCAGATCTTTTTTTTCTTTTGTCTTCTCAGACTTCTGATCAATGGCAGAGACATCATAACCCGTCGCAGACCAGGTTGAAGCACTTTGATATCTGTGCTGAGCTCATGGGGGCTCAACCAAGAGACCACCCACACCACAATGAGGCACAGACTCCTGAAGGAGGTAGAAGATTACAAATGACATACGCGCTTGAAACTTTGTGTTACTTTTGATCATGCCAGAGAATCAATGCACAGCATAGTGCTTGACAGCCTCTTCCTTCTAATCAAGAGAAGAGAAAGTCAGTTCTCCACTCAGTTCCCTTTCCATCTCTCCACATTCGTCTCTCTTCCCACCATGTGCTTGTTCAATCCCCAATCCTCTTTTGCTTTTCTTTTTAATGTCCCCCATCTGCTTCTTGCTGTAATGCTTCATGTCAGACTCTTTCTTTGGGTCTTGTCCTTTCTGAAATGCATGTCCCCATTGCTAACACCATTTTACTCATTATTACCATCTCCATTATCTATGTCCTCTGCTTTCTGGCTCTCATTGTCCCCCAGTGATGCTGTATCTTGAGCCAATGAGAGGCAGGGTAATTAGTAATTACACAATAGACAAAAACTGCATTGGAAATGGAAAGTTATAATGAATCCCACCATTTCATTCACCTAGAGACCTTCACAGCTCCATCTACAGATCCTGTGTGGATATAAGAGACAAATTGGTTGTTTCATAGAGGTTATGGCATCAATACAATACTCAGGACACAATGTTAAGGGATAATTTGGTCCAAAAAAGTGTCATGTTTTACTCACTCACAGGTCATTGCATAAGCAGAACGTATAAGCTGCTCTTTTGCATATGATCAAAGTGAATGAGGACGTTTTAATGACTCTTCTCTGAAACAGACGCATTGAAAAATTCAACCTAGGCTCATTGGAAATACATGCCTTTATATACGTTTCTGCAACACCGTAATTACCTACCTATACGTATGAATCACTGCAGTTTCCAGTTGAAATGAACACTAAAGGCAGTAAAACTCTGACAACTTTTATTCCTTTTCACACAAATTATGATTTACAGGTACAGAGTTTTCTTTAATAAAACCTAATTTTCACACAATTACTTGCAGAATATTATGTTATGACTTCAAAACAATTTTAACATCATGCGTGAATTGAAAAATCTAGCGTCAGCGTCAGTTCTGGCAGGTCACATGAGTCAAGCTTGCATCAGCTGACTCTCAGCTGATCACATCTACCAATAGGAATACGACACCAATCACGGCAACCCTACATAAGCGCTATTCAGTGTTATTCAGCAGCTTGCTTGCTCGGAAGCAAAATACCCTCCTCCATCCCCAACTCCTCCTTTCGCCACAGTCAGGACTTGGCTTCTGACATTCCTGTTGAATCAGATTCCCTAATCTTGAGTAATGTGCTACACTAAATGTAATTAAGTACATTAATGATATCTGCTTGGTTCTGTTCTGTTAACCCTTGGGGAGTTATTTTTGCTGCTAGGGCCGAAACGATTAGTCGACATTATCGACAACGTCGACAATAAAAAAATGTTGACAAATATTTCTGTTGTCAAGTAGTCGTTTGATCCCATATGACCTAATGTAAGAGCCTGCAATACTGCGGTTGGACTGTAATTCTGATGCAGTTCAAGAGAAGAAGAGACACACAGCACTTTAGAGCACAGCGTTTTCTTCTCAATAACGCAATAACCAACAAACAAAACAACAGTTTAAACAACAAAAACTGACAGCGGTGAGAAAGTGATGTTTGCATGAGCTCTTGAGTTCAGTACTTCAGTAAAGCAGTCACATCACGTTTATTTATATAGTACTTTATGCAAGAGATAGCCTTAAATCAAGCAGTTAGTGACGCTTCCAGTTAGAATTACAACTTGATTTTCTGTTATAAAGCAGCTCTCCAGTGTGGAGCTAGCTAATGATAAAATCGTTTTATTAGTTGGGGAAATAAATTAATTAAAGTGATAGTTTGGTTTGCAGAGATCAAAGCTTGATCTTGCTCAGGACTGTTTTAATTATCATAACCCTATAAGATATTTTAAGAAAGATATATGTTGTGAATAAAACAGTTTATCAAAACAAATAAATAAATAAAAATAAATAAATAAATAAAAATAAAGCATCTTATCACTTACCTTTATTTTATTTCTTATCCATATGACTTACAAAATGAGATGTTAGGCAGAATGTGTCATTCAGTTATTTTTTCATATAGCTAATTAAATGGTGATTAAGGCAGTTTCTCTGTCTGTCGTCTCATTTTGTGTGCCAAATATATCTAATTATATAAATTAATTGGTAATGCTTTTACAGTAAGGTGTTATAATGTATTACCTAACATGAATGAACAATACATTTATTACACTATTAATCTTTGTTAATGTTATTTAATAAATACAGTCCTTCACTGTTAGTTCATATTAATTCACAGTGCATTAACTAATGTAAACAAACACAACTTGTGATTTTAATAATGTATTAGTAAATGCTGAAATTAACATTAACTAAGATTAATAAATGCTGTAGAAGTATTGTTCATTATTAGATCATGTTAACTAATGTAGTCAACTAATGTTAACTAATGAAACTTTATTTTAAAGTGTTAGCAATTTATTGTGTAATAATTTAATTAATTACATGTGTGAACCTGGAGCACAAAACCAGTCATAAGTAGCACAGGTATATTTGTAACAATAGCCAACAATACATTGTATGGGTCAAAATGATCAATATTTCTTTTATGCCAAAAATCATTAGGATATCAAGTAAATATCATGTTCCATTAAAGCTTAATTTTTGATTAGTAATATGCATTGCTAAGAACTTCATTTGGACAACATTAAAGGCGATTTTCTCAATATTTTGATTTTTTTTTTTTGCACCCTCAGATTCCAGATTTTCAAATAGTTGTATCTCAGCCAAATATTATCCTATCCTAACAAACCATACATCAATGGAAAGCTTATTTATTCAGCTTTCAGCTTTTCAAAATTGACAATTAAGACTGTTTTTGTGGTCCATGGTCACATATGATTTTCAAAAGCTGAAGTGATTACCTTTTATTTATTTGTTAGAATATGTATAACTCAATATTTTAACTAATTGCAAAGGCTCAATAATCAATCAAAGTATATGGATTAATCAGTGGAATAATCGACGGTTAGTCGATTAATCGTTCTAATAATCGTTAGATTAATCGATTATCAAAATAATTGTTTGTTGCAGCCCTAATTGCTGCTCTCCCTGCTCATTCATGGCCGGCTGCATGGATGGGCATGGAGTTTTTGCCCAGAACTGAACCATATCGCCAAACCAAGCTGTAAGCTAAGTGTCTATCATTTGACGATAGTGGTCCTGACAGAACTGATCCTTTTGAACTTTGTCGTCACATATACAGCTTCATATGCATGAGTTTTCTAATTCAGTAGGTTTGCTCGGTAGCTCACATGATATAGTGTTGCTCTTGAGTGATGAAGAGCTCCGGTACAAACCCTGTGAAACTACGGTTCAACTAAACAGCTCAAGGAAGCATAAGGAAGTTAAAAGAGCACAGCTGCATCAATAAATGTGTTTTTATATTACTTTTTGCATTTGTTAACACTATCGGGTAGGTTTAGGGTTGGGTTTGGTGTAGGGGATCTTTTCAACACAAAAGAGCATTAACCTTCAGCGACACTGCTTGGATATATGAAATATGAACAGCCGCAATACGTACCTCAAGCAGCATAATAATAACGCAGCAATGCGTGCCTGTACCAACGTAATAAAAACGTGCCACGGTCACATATTCAGCCCCATTCTCTGGACATTTCACTTTGCAACTGCCGTGAAACTCGCAGCAAGGTACGTAATTATGGTGTTGCAGAAATGTATGAGCCTGGGTTGGAAAAATTGTTTGACAAACTCTGCCACTCAAATTGATGGGCATAAATAACATTTAATACTAATGCAACATAATTTACACAACTGAAAATATTTCCATAAGCCAAAAAAAAAAAAAAACGGTTTCAGATTAAATAGATTTGGAGGGTCAAAATTATTGAACACCACAATGAGGTTTAATTAGCACCTCTACGATTATGACTAGCAGTGTCAGCGTCTTGATTGTAAGTGTCTATTTCATGCAGCCAACATAAGCAATAACAGGCAGACATTTTGGCACTTCACAGTGATTAAAATGATTCTGAGATATGTAATATTTCAGGAAAACAAATTCTTAGAGGCAGCTCGTTGCCAAATATAAATAAATAAATAAACAAAAATAAATAAATAAAAACTTTAATTTCATTTAATGTACCACCTGAGAGCATATCTTGCTCATCAGCCATAGTTATTTAAACTACTATTTAAACTAAACTGAGCTGGACGATGACATCACTGAATTCAATGATGAACTGCCTTTAACTGAAAATTGAGTGTTTTCTATTGTCCTTTTGCATTACTGACACACTATTTTCCTATTTGATACTGTAAAGCTGCTTTGATCTGTATTGTTAAAAGCGCTATATAAATATAGGTGGCTTGACTTGACTTGACTAGTCACCTTTCACTTTTATTGCATGTATTGGATGCCTAACATCTTTTGTGCTCTACAAAGGAAAGTAAGTCATAAAGGTTTTGACATGATGGTGCATAAATGATGACAAAATTGCTATTTTATGAGGAATTGCTCTTGTAGTACTACTTCTTAACGTTGAAATTAGATAATTTCATATCTCCGATTATGTTCACCTAAGAGATCTGTAACAGTTTTGAGGCTTACATGCATGCTAATGCAAGATGCAGGAGAGAAGAGTCATGAATTATACGAAAACATCTTCGTCATTGCCGTCACCGATTACACCAGCTGTTCTCATGCTGTTGAGCGGTGACACCAGCCCCCATTTGTACCTCTTCCCTCATATTTAAACAGTCACTTAACAGGGCGGCTAGCATTCAAGGAGCATCATGTCCATGGAAACCTGCTCTGGTTGCGTGTGTGTGTGCATGCGTGTGTGTGTGTGTGTGTGTGTGTGTGCTCTCTGGCTGCCAGCTCGGTTAAGTGCCCAGCGGTGGCGTGGATGAGTGGTCAGGTGTGAAATTACAAACTCTGCCCAAAATCCCATCAGCTGTTAATGCACACCCACACAGAGCAAGCTGAACTACGCGCTCCATTCGTAGCTAAACCAATATAACGAATCAAACGCCAAAATACCAACAGCACTTCGTTCTGAGACTTGTATAACAAGACTACAACAAACACAGAAAAAATGGGTAAAGCTGATACATGAATGCATTTGAAATGCATATACATGGATAAATTACACTTGTTCAAATTTGCCACAAAGAGATGGTGTTATGAGAAGTATAAACTCATATCAGTTCTTACATATGTGACATGGTGTAGGTGAGGAAAGGCTTGTTTGCACCTGCTTTTACTGCCTTCATATAATGTCGGAGCCCAGATATTAAAATGAGCATATATGAACACGACCACAATAACATTGCCAGATGTATATAGATTATTTTTTTTCTTTGAGCTCAAACTTTATGAGATGAGGCTGTGTCCATTAAAGCAATCAAATCTGCATAAACTGATATTCATTACTATCAAATTTGCAATCATTTTTAATATTGAATGTTGACTATACAGTTTAGTTGATGTTGTATCCAAAAAAAAAAAAAAAATTGGATGAGACCAAAAATCAGACCAGAATTACGATTTCCACATTTGTCAGTAAGAACATGCTACAAAATTGACTATGGAAGACAACAGAGACCAATAACATAAACAAATATAAAACACCTAAAACACTAGTACAATGCTGTATCTACAAAATATAAGCTTAAAAATAACTTTGAAGTCACAATTTGATAGATTTCGCATTCCGAGTACCAGAGTACATCAGAAAACTCCCACACACACCTTTTGACACACAGAATTCCCATCTGTTGTCATCCTCACTTTAACCATATTCTGTTCTATAAACAGCACCTCTTAACTCCAAACAGCAAAGGAAAGACCCCAGAGACAACAAAACATGGAGGTAAAAAATAAGAAAAGAGAGACAGTGGGAAAAAAACAGAGCCAGAGTGTCTCGGTAAAGAACTACCGCAGCCCTATGTTGTTTCGTAAGAGATATTTCTTGCTGAATTCAAGACACAGCAAGTTGCAGAATTGCAGACACGTGTCAGAAAAAGTCATACACCTAGAAGTAATAATGACATCAGGATACAAAAAGTGTGTGGGGGGCGTTCGCAACAATATTTCACCTCGACACTGACAGGATCCCAGGGCACCAGAAATGATCGCTAGCCCTTTCTTTCTGACATGCATACTCATATTTGACTCAGATCCAAGGTTTGCACACTCTGAGAAAACACATACACACACACACACAAAGTGGCTTGACAATGAGCGAGGCTGGTCTGTTGTCACTCCATTTAGTAGACAGATTCTCCATGCTGCTTTTCTGTCATGCTTTTCCAATGTTGTCACACAACGGTTACTGTACACTGCGCTGCTAACCATATGTAACTAAGACGTGTCAAATCAGACCCCTGTGACTGTAACTCAAACCCACACCCACACAGATGAGCCACGGCTACGGAAAGAATGTGGTGTTCGTGTGTGTGTGTGTGTGTGCGCTCGATTTTGGCATTTCTTGTTTTTTTCTCTGACTCCTTCTATGGTTGGTTTTCATTCGAAGATTACTTTCACAGACAGCCCTATAAACAGGCTCCCACCCACAACCTACAGCCACCCGCTCACAAACACGCACATTTGCACATCTTCCTTTATATCCTCTCTCCATACCTCATTCACTTTTTCCACCCAAACATACCCTCTCATTTCATCGTTTCCAAAAAGGCACGCTGAATGGCTCTTTATCTCTCTTGTCATATTACAGAAATTGGTGCTATGCTTCTAACAAAGTCTATCATGACTTCATCACTGTCTCTTTGTCTGTTTTTTAGGCAGACTCCTTCTTCAATACTAAATTTTCTAATGCTTTTTAAATCTTTATACCTTCTCTTTGCAATCCTTCCATTGCCCCTTTTCCCCATCTATAACTCTTTTCATACTCTTCTTTCTCTCTTTTTTGGGTGTGATTATGTTCCTTTTCAGTTATAAAAAGTGCTGTGATGGTGTGATGGTATGATGGTATCAGATGGTAATACTGTGGTACTCATAGTACGATACATACCATGAAAATGAGTCCAAAATTAACCTTTTAGGAGCAGTATTTGCACACTAACACTTATTTTCTGGGACATTAATTCAAGCTATACATTTCATCAATTTATACAACCCCCTGGAATTAAACCCATCATCTTGGTGTTGTTAACACCATGCTCTACTGCTTGAGCTTTATAACAGACTATTGTTGTTTATGTGGTTAAACTGAATCATTTAAATAAAATAAATGCTTAATCTGGACATTTATTGATTTTAAGGAAAGGAAAGGAAAGAAAAGGAAAGGAAAGGAAAGGGAAATAATGTGTGGCCAAGTATGGTGACCCATACTCGGAATTTGTGCTCTGCATTTAACCCATCCAAGTGCACACACACAGTGGTGAACATACACCTGGAGCAGTGGGCAGCCAATGCTGCGGCGCCCGGGGATAATAATAAACAAGCAACAAATACAAAAGTAGCTGCAATGATACCACACAATAAACATACAATGTAAAAAAATGACTTTAACGGTAAAAAACTGTGAAAATGCTACAGTAAAACCTGTTAAATGGTTAAAGGTAAATTCCCCTACTATATATGGTGAAAAACTGTAATAGACATTTCAGACAATTTTACGGTAAAATACTGTTTTTGGAAGTGAAAAAGACTGTAAAATTTACAGGGAAAAACTGTAAACTGACGTTCCCAGAATTCCCTGCATTGCATTTCAAATTTGATGTTTTTTCTTTGAAATAACTAAGTTTCTTCTTAGTTTTTTTCTTATCAGTTATGTTTATTATGGTTGTATGTTACATCTAATGTTGTTAAATTAATGTTTATTGCATTTTTCAGTATTTCAGTTTTATGATTGCCACACCATGATGGTGTTTAGTGTTTGTGTGAATGACATTGTGCACCTTCTATATATATATATATATATATATATATATATATATATATATTAGTATTGGCCTTCTCAGCTTGTGGAAAAGCTGCTTGAGGTGAGGTTCATTATGTGACTTTCTCATCACCATCTGATTTTGACGGTTATCAGTGTAGGTACAAAACAGATTTCAGAACTTCAATAGATTGGTATATTAACATTACATCAGTTAAAGAAATAAGTTTTTTTAATTGTAAATTTAAGTTAAATCCGTAAACCCTAAAACGTTGCTACTGTATTTTTACGCTAAAATTCTAGCTACTGCAGCTGCCGTATTTTTACCGTAAATTTTACAGAATTTTTTTTTTTTTTTACAGTGTACTGTAAACTGTGCTCGCTAAGACTGCATTTATTTGAACAAAACAGTAACTAATATTGTGAAATATTACAATTTTAAATAACAGTTTTTTTATTTCCATGCATTTTAAAGGGATAGTTCATTCGAAAATGAAAATTCTGTCATTACTCACCCTCATGTCATTCCAAACCCGTAAGACCCTTGTTCATCTTTGGAACACAAATTAATATATTTTTAGACAGCAACCATGTATGCACACTGTACATAAAACAGTCTTTGTAAACATGTATGTAGATTTCTACAGAGAGGATGACGTGCAATTTTTTGCCCAGGCTTACTTATTTGAACCAGAGTATATAGACGATGAACTAATAGAGATGGACATTCTGTGTCAGAATGCTGACTCCTGTGTTCTCGTGAACATGCATCAAAGATTGACATGGAAGAGAAGAAATTGTTGAATAAAGTCGTTATTTTTGTTTCTTTTGCACACAAAAAGTATTCTCGTAGCTTCATAACGTTACGGTTGAACCACTGATATCACATGGAATATTTTAACAATGTCCCTACTACTTTTCTGGACCTTGAATGTGGTAGTTGCGTAGCTGTCTATGCAGAGTCAGAAAGCTCTCAAATTTCATCAAAAAATATCTTAATTTGTGTTCTGAAGATGAACAAAGGTCTTACAGGTTTGGAACGATATGAGGGTGAGTATTTAATGACAGACTTTTCATTTTTGGGTGAACTATCCCTTTAAAATATTGTTATTAATATTAAAAACAATTGTGTTTCTTTATTTCTTTCTTTATTTTTGGAAACCATGATGAATTCTAATCCTTGATGAATAGAAAGTTCACATAAACAGCATTTATTTGATACAGAATTATTCTGTAAGAATGCCAAAGTCTTCACTGTCACTTTCAATCAATGTAATGCATCCTTGCTGAATAAAAGTGTTAATTTCTTTTAAAAAAATCTTACTGACCCCAGACTTTTGAATGATATTCTTTTATTATTACATCTACATTATGAAATTGAATACAAACCTTAGGTTACAATGTCTGTAAAGGCATAAACACTTAACCTGGTTCATTTCTCAAACTGAATGATTGCCTTCATTAAAAACTCATGGTACTACCTTAGTATTACATTCAAAAAAGCATGCTATTTTTTTTGTGTTTTTAATCTTATCCTTCACTATTCCATTCATTTTTCTCCTTTCCTTCCTCTTTTACTCAATTATCTCCTCAATGTTTCCTTTTGTTGCTCTTTTCTCCCGCTGTGCTTTGTCACTTTGGTTTCTTGTGTCCTTTGGCCCCTCACCTCAAATAGTCTCAACAACCAGCGGCCACGTCTCCCTCCTCCCAAAGCTGAATCTCTGTTTTCATTTCTTTCTTTTTCTTGACTGAAATGGGAGCTGTCCCTCTCCTCTCAGTAGTAGGTTAATGGGGTGTTGTAGATAGTCGGCTTGCCCTCTGGAGCATGACATCTCTTTCTCACACCTGGTTCCAGCACCCAGCGGCCCCATACTATAGCAGACATGCTGCTAGTTTTCTGGCTGGTTGGGCAGGCCAGTACCCTCTGATCTGCAGTCCCCCCGGCCAGCCCAAACATCCGCAGCCCTTGTATATAACTGACCACTAGCACGCCAGAACGTCATGGCTGAATAGCCTGAAGCTGTAGATGGGATCTTTGCCTGTGGCTTTGCGTGAACTGTTGAAGGAAAGTTCTGTAGGAGGTTGATTCAGGCATATAAATGTGTGGGTACAGTGTGCGTTAGTTAATTGGGGTGTATTTGGTGATATTTGTGTGTGTGAAAGAGAGCAAATGTTGCATTTAGCCTTAGGTGCTTTTCTGGAAACTGTTATTGCTGTATTGCTTTCATTGGTCGGTGTGGAGGGTAAGGTTAAGACTGTGAGCGCACAAGTGGGCGTCGTGACTGACAGATCCACATTTTATTTTACATAAAAATTCTGTAAAAGGCTCAAAGAGAAAAAAAAAAAAAAACGCATGCAACTCTGGTCCTTATGAACTGTGCAAAGAATTTAGAAAAAGCCAAAAGCGAAGTGTATTTACTCCTAGTCGTGCACAAACACCATTTTTTGGGAGAGGGAGACAGTGGCTGTGATCAGAGATGGTAGTCATGCAGAAAGTTATTTTCACAGGTTCATTTGTGTGATAAATCTTTCTCTTACATACATGTGGGGTTGGTGAGAGTGGGTGATAAGACACAAACCACTTCCATTACTGTGGAGCGTCCTTTGCTGTCTTTCAAGTTCACACTGAACATTGCAGGGCTAAGAAAGAGCTATACAGCACCAGGAACCATTTATATGAAGGTACCACAGCTTCAGTATCTGAAAATGAATCATATTTGTGAAAAATTCTATAATAATTCAAAATTTATTGAAAGTTTTCAGTTCTGCTGCATTGTAAAAAATGACGGTGATTTAAACGGTAAAAAACTGTGAAAATGCTACAATAAAAACCTGTTAAATGGTTAACGGTAAGTTCCCCTAATATATATGGTGAAAAACTGTAATAGACATTTCAGACAATTTTACAGTAAAATACCGTTTTTGGAAGTGAAAAAGAATGTAAAATTTACAAGGAAAAAAAAAAAAAAAACGTAAATTGACGTTCCCAGAATTCCCTGTGTTGCATTTCAAATTTGATGTTTTTTCTTTGAAATAACTATGCTTAGTTTTTTTTTTTTCTTATCAGTTATGTTTATTAGGGTTGCATGTTACATCTAATGTTGTTAAAATAATGTTTATTGCATATTTCAGTTTAATGAGTCACATCATGATGGTGTTTAGTGTTTGTGTGAATGACATTGTGCACCTTCTATATATATATCTATATATCTTAGAATTGGCCTTCTCAGCTTGTGGAAAAGCTGCTTGTGGTGAGCTTTGGTTCATTATGTGACTTTCTTATCACCACCTGATTTTGGTGGTTATCAGTGTAGGTACAAAACAGATTTCAGAACTTCAATAGGTTGGTATATTTACATTACATCAGTTAAAGAAATACGGTTTTTAATTGTAAATTTAAGATAAATCTGTAAGCCCTAAAACGTTGCTACCGTATTTTTTACATTAAAATCCTGGCAACCACAGCTGCCGTTTTTTATACCGTAAATTTTTTTTTTACAGTGTGGATCTAGATGGAGCAATGGGGCTGGTTCGACATGTTAAACAGATAAAGACACTGGCAATCGCTATTCTAAGCTTTCCTGATGGGGTTTATTGTTTGTTGTATTTACTCAAATAAACAATTCTTTGTCTGAATTGAACTGAATTGTGGCTCCACACCATGGGAAATGGCTTTTCTTATCATTTAATTCAACTAATCATACACTTTGAGAACACTACAATATATATATATATATATATATATATATATATATATATATATATATATATATATATATATATATATATATATATATTTTTTTTTTTTTTTTTTTTTTTTTTTTTTCAGAATTATAAATAAAGATTACTGGAGTACATTTTACAAGGAAAATGCTATTTCATGCTCCCTACTTCAAAATTTCATGTTTAGTTCAATGTATTTACTTGCCATTTCTTTGTAAATTTACTAGTATTTTCTGAAAAAAATAAAAATAAATAAAAAATAAAAAATACAATAAAAGTAAATCCTACACCAAACTGAATTGAGTGAAACACGTTAAACTCAACTGGATTTGCAGTTAACTACTATCTAGAATTAGCACATGTTAGCATGTTAAATTAAATGTATTTTTTTACATGGAAACACAAGGAAGAGGAGCCTGAGCACTGCATTTGGCATTTACACAATTAACGCTCTTTGATTAAAGCAAATTGGAGGACATATTTGTTACACGAGTCTGTGTTCAACCTCTAATCTTCACAAAACCCACAAAACTCCAGTATAACAGAACATTAAACACCAATAAGTCCACTGCTGCATCCCAATTCACATACTATCTGTCCTAAATACTGCAGTATTCAGAATTAGAATTAGTTGTTCCCGCATGAAAGACCCACGACTGGCAGATCAATGTAGTATTTCTTTTCTTTTTATAGTAGAAAGAACTGTAGTGCAAATTGAAATTAAAATAAATTGTGGAGTGTGCATATGACGATGTTAACTGTGACAAGATGATTGACAGGCAAGTTGAGGGTGACAGTATGCATGTAACTATGCGACAGCATGGTTTGTTAAAGATGTAATTATGACAGTAATAGTATATCCCAAATATTGTTCAAAAGTTACTCAAAATTATACTTCTTTATAAAAAAGAGAACATACTTTTAGGGCATAGTATAGGCGAAATGAGACGCAGTGCAGCTCTTTTGTCAAAGTACTGCTTAATGTCAACATTTACTCTCCAAATCCTATCCCTGTTCCATCCAAAGCTAGGAACTAGAAATCCCTTGCAGTTTCAGCAATGCAACGCTAGATATATTTTAAATTACTAGGGCAGTAAATTGAATAAACTACATAATTCAATAAAAATATGATGTTGGATTAAATATAACAATCAAGTCTCCATCTGCATCGACAAGGTCATTTCAACTGATGTACATCCATTTAGTGCAAACAGAAAATGCAGATGGAATAACCCTCATCTTCTGTTGAGATTTTTTTTTATTATTATTATTTTTATGTTTGTGTTCCCAGAGACCCAGGTGAAGTACTATAAAAACAATATTAGTAATTTTAAAAATAAACCTCTTATTTTCCAGGAAAACCATTTAATAGGTTCATCTGACCTAGTCAAAGCTCAATAGGCAGATGTTTTTTAAGCTTTCTCCTGTTTTACCACAAAGCAGTCATGCTCTTGTCAGAAATGTGACTGGTAAAATACATGTATATATAGATTTTTGAGTTCAGTCATTCTAAAGGACAGTCTAAATTTAAACACGATAATGAATTTGCACAGAAAAACCTGTTCTGCTGGAGCCATGGTTGTTTCATTCTCTGATAGTTAATACAATTTCCTCACAAAAGAGCTCTTCTTCTTCTCTATACACACACACACACACACACACACACAGAAGCTGTCCCTTACCACCCGACTCGGCCATTATGAGGTCATCACAGGCACAGATTCAATTTTCCCTCATTATGATTCCAATGTAAATGAGTCGTCACAGAGACGTGAAGCAAGTAGGACGTGTGTGTGTGTGCATACTGTATTACACCTCACAGTGCTCTGTCTCTACAATAAAAGGGTAACTGGTGCGGTGATGAGGCACAAAGATGGAAAAAGATACAAGTTCATACAGTATATAAAACTAGCTGCGGTTCAACCACAGTGTGCGTGACAGAAGTGAGAGACTGCTAAAATGTCACTTGGCAAGTCGCGTAGGTGTGAAACGATCACTGTGCTTCGACCATTAGCACCTCTGCTTGTCACTTTCACACACATACATTCACGGGATCGCACACGGGGGCATACAGTCACCAGAAGGGTATAACAGCTACTTGAGGGGTCAGAAATATGAAGCCTGAGATTAAGATGTCATCTTGCTGCCTTAAGACACTTTGAGAGTCAGTTCTTGTTTGTATATAAATGATTGCATTGTGATTAAATGCGTTTGGTATAAGTGAGAGGTTTTTCTTTCATATTTGTTTATGCTTTAGATGCCATATTTTGTTCAAATAAATGTCATAATTGTTCAAACAGCAAATAAAAAAAAAGAAATATATAGCCATATATATTCTGCTTGCACTCTGACATGCACAGCGACAGAATATTGATTTAACAGCATGATATTATTAATGAAACATTTTTCTAAAAAAAGTCTTTCATGATGGATATTGATATGCAGGACTAATTTTACTTGTGATACCTTTGAAGTCATGACTTATGATTAATTATAAATAATTTTAAAAAGTGCAATATCAAAGACATTTTACTCTCAAAAGCATTCAGAATAATAAAAAAGTATAGAACATCTCTAAAGTACTGTAAAGTCTTCAGTTCGTTTTCAATGAGAGTTTGCGATTTGTAGCGATATGATATATGACAAAATTGAACTGAATGCACTGAAGCTCACATTATTGCATTAAGATAAGAAGTTAATGAGTGATTTTATGATATATCTATATACCGTATGATATATCTGCCCACATACAGTATTACATAATAAATAATTATGAACGCACAAAAAACGGGGCAAGAAACTGCCAACATTCTGAAAACTGATTCATGCATTGATAATCGTTCACCTAATTTATATGATGCATTATGCACTGCTATAATTTATATACTGCTTTCCTCTGCAGAATATTAATTATTAACAGCAAGAATACAGATTCCTTTTCAAAACAGAATGGCAATACATCCATTTTATCAGATTTTCAAAATCTATGGCCATCTGCGCAGCCAACTAATCCAGTTACCGAATCCAGAAGGAGAAGCGCTATTACTACTCCAACCAGATGACCTCCAGAGCTGGAATCTGTGTGAATGGGTCATAATATTAAGAGCTATAACAACAGTGAAGGTGCTCAATATAAATCAACAGACTGCAGCAAAACCTCTCATAAGCAGACCCTCCTGAGCCATAATCTCCCCATAAGCATCAGTCAGGGTCATTAGGTGATGGCCTTTTAAACAAATGCAATGGCTCAACCTCATCTTCAAAAGATGAGACTAATGCATCTCTTTATATAGACTGAGTCCATAATTTACGAGCCGCTATAACATTATTATCTGCTTTGTCTTGTCAAAGTGAGGGGAGTTAAATATCTGCTATAGCAGTCATTAGTTTAAAACCCATTTACCTTCCTCTCTCCCTCTCTGCTCTGAGATATGATAAAGCCCCAATTAATAATTCAGCCTAATTAAACACTCATATTTAAAGAGGGCTAGGTCGCCGTATGCTTACTAGCTATTAATTGTTCTTGGCAGAGCCGCATTAGTATTCATATTTCTCAGTCGCACATATCTATTTTCTTTCAGGCAGACTACAGGTCGACACTGTTGCACGCTGATGAATAAAGGACCTGCGACTAAATTAGATTATTGTGTTTTCGACAAACGGACGCAGCCTGGCTACACAATGCCAAAAGTCAAAGCCGAGCATGCTTCAGCCTTTTCTGAACCTGACAACTGCTCTTACAGTAAGGTTCGGGAACAGAACACCACGCTGAGGTGACATTTACTTGTGACTAATACTTTATGTGTGAAAGAGGTAATAACAGCCTGCGCCTGTTTTGGTTAAGCTAATTTACTCAGATAACATAGGAAGTCATATTTTACAGACACCTTAATGTGAATATTGTAATGTAATAGAACGGATGTACGATGCATTGCCTTTTTCACAAGGTATGAAGCAAACCAATGTTCCCGCACATTAGCTAACCAGATCAGGGACAGCAGCAATGATCATTATGATAGTCCATCAAATTAACTTTCTGGTCAAGACCTTGCTTCTTTTAATGACCTCACAAAATCAAAACTGGAGCTTTGAAGCTAATCTATACGCTAATGCACACCTAAACATTGATTTACTTTAGAGCTAACTTCAGTGTCACATGACCCTTCAGAAATCATTTTAATATGATGATTTGGTGCTCAGGAAATATGTATTATTATTGTCAATGTTAAAAACAGTTGTGCTGACAAAAAGTTTGTGGAAATATTTTATTTTATTTTGTAGGATTCTTTCATGAATAGAAAGTTTGAAAGAACAGCGCTAATTCAAAATACATTTTTATAACATTCTACATGTCTTTATTGTCAGTTTTGATCATTTAAATGCATCTTCACTTAATAATAAAAACCAATAAAATTATTACAATTATTTTTTTCTATTTAATTATTTAAATTGTCTAGTACATTTTTCTCTTCTGGGAAAAGGCAACAAAAACAGGAAATACAAAAAAAAAAAAAAAAAAAAAAAAAAAAAAACTTGATTTCATGCAGAAAGAGAAATCACACGGATCTGACATGCACTTACACACTGACGATGAAAAATGTAGCAAAACAAGCTACAATTAAATTAAGGCAACACATGTTGACATGTTTTGAAATCTCACACAGACTTTGAGCACCTCTGAACAGCCATGCAAACATGTTACCTATACAAGATTCTACAAAGCATCTTTGGCTCCAGCACAAATCCAGAAACATCTCCAGTAATCTGGATGCAGCAGATGTCAGGTACTTGATCTGACAGAAAAACAGAATAAGGAAGGAGAATGAAAATGAATAAGTAAAGAAACAAAGTGTTGGCATGTGTTAGGGTGTGTGTTTGGCATTTGGCAGCTATAGACCCCATTAGCGGTAGGTCAGGCCAGGTAAAACACAGTCCAGCTGTCAGGGAAAGAGACAGAGAGACAGAAAGTGGTGTGTTTATAGGAACAGATTGACCAGATGTTACACCTGTCTGTCTGCATAGCCTCTGTGACCACTGCCAAGCCACCTCTGCCATAATGAGCAAATGTCTTGTATGTGTGTGAGAGTGTTTGTATGTGTGTTTATTCATTATTCATTTTGTTTTTGCCGTCCCTGCCCTGAGATGCCTGGATGTAACGGTGCAATGATGTGATCAGCATTTTCATTCTCTATCGATCACAGCACACCAGGAATGCTCTATACATCTATTTTTTCTCCTCTCTGTCTCACCTAGTTTCATTTTTATTTTATAAATGGATGGATTTGCTTTCAGACAACACTTCAGTTGCAAGATTGCCACTGCTTCAGATGGCCCGGCTCTCTTTAGTCTCCTGTATGAATAAGTTCATTTTGGTGTCATGCTAACTTATTGAACACATTTTTTTTCCCACTATCCACCTGACCATAAGAGACTGTTAACTGTATCTCGCAACAATCAACTATTAAAAAAATACTAAAAATACTTATATTCTACAAACTCTTCTTAATTAATTCAAAAACTTAAATAAAGAAATTAACAAGTGAACATTTGTTTGCCTAATGAGTGTAAACAGACCTTAAATTGCAGCGCTCTAAACTTTCCTAATGCATCTCCAGAGATCAAACGCACATCAGTTTGGGTAGCAACACACTACATGCACCGAGTACGACAGCTGCTATCTTGTTCATATATCAAACTGTTGTTTTGGTGCAGGAATATATAGCCATAAATGACTGCAATATGTCAAACTCATCCTCGTTTGAATGAAAGTGTGTGAAAACAACAGAGGAACACCACATCTAAGTCGGCACCGCTGATTCCACCAACAGATAAATAGATTCTCAGATGCGGCTCCAACATCACCACATCTGCTTCTAACAGGACCACAGAGTTTCTTCTGAACGCCTCGTCCAAGAAGAGAATATATATTTCTCTGCCAAATTAAACATCTTTAAATCATATTTCTGTCATATCAGACACCTAAAAGCATCACCGAATCTTGCTCATGGCTGCAGCTATTTTGTTTTCCACTATCAGAATACGTGGGGTTTTGTTTCTTGTCTAAGTATCTTAATTATCACCTGAACGCCAACAGCAACAGTCTTAAGAAAAGATCATGAACCTATATTTGGAGAGTCAAAACATCATCAATAATTCCAAGGGCAAAGCAAGCTCTCGCTGTATTATTCTGTAGAAACAACCATCGCTTTTATACACACACTTCATATGCTGTACCAGAATTTGACAGACAGATAGACGTGTTGAGTATGAAATAAAATAATAATATCCTATTTGCATGGTGGGAGTATACATACAAAGTTTTCGAGAACTGAAAGTGGAATTTCGACTGGAAAAAGACAGTTTGTGATTTGTAATAGAACAGATGTTCTGCAAATTGCACAGTTCATCAGCTGGCTGCGAAGATGAGAATGATTGGCGTTAGCATTGTGCTAGCTGAAGGGTGTTTATTGCGATTTCTGGCACTGTTAACTTCGTGACACCATGAAGTGACATCAGGGCGCATAAAGCAATCGAAGGGTTGCCGAGGCCAGTTAAACAAATGTTAATGGTGTTTACCGGCTCTGAATAGGAAGGAAATGTAGCTAATTTGTTTTAATTGGAGAATCCATATGATGGGTTTGATGAGCAATGTGACAAGCATTTTGAAGTCTGAAGCACTCTTCACAGCACCATCTGGAGAGTCACTCAGTGTGGGCAGTATGTGTGTGTGCATGTGTTTGACTCGTTGGAAGTCTTATGAGGCTGAGAAGTTTGTTTATGAAAAAGCAATTTCACTGCTGACAACATGACTGTCTAACTTTAACACTCTCCTGAAAGTACAACTTTCACTCCGTGAATCGCATTTATGCTCTCAAAGACAAAAGGCAGGAAAAAATGGAACAAAGACATAGAGCCCTATTGAATATATGGATTTGTGGCTGTCTTATCTTTAAATGAAAGCTAGAAAGTAGTGACATGGAAATCTAGAGATGTGGACTGCACTGTAAAAAAATCCGCCGCATGTTTGGATTGCATTAGCAGAGATTAGCTGCCTCTTCTCGCATCACTCAAATGTACTGAATAACTTTTAGTGTATTTTCACTGTTTTCATCGTGTATTGTGTTTGAAATGCTGTAAACAAAATATCGGCACACATTACAAGCACTTTCATCGCTCATCTTGATATTGTAAATGACAAAACAGCCAGATATTTCACTGAAATGCAGAATCCTCACAGTTATGCATTATGAGTTCTATAATACTTGGATAAATATATCTGTTAGTATTACCTTTCATCTAAATTAGACATGCACATTATATTGATTCCATAACAATTATCAGACATATATTTATTTACTGATTTAATTTTTGGTTGATTCTGGATATTTGTCTGTGCGTGCTCATATTGCCCTATTTTACATTTATTTTTTGGCAGTAACTATTTGCACTAAGTGTAAATAGCAATAGAGGCTATTTACACTAAGTGCAAATAGCATATTTTCTTAGCGATAGATGCTATTTACACTAAGTGCAAATATCGATGGATGCTATATAAGTGGAAATAGCAATGGATTCTATTTATACTAAGTGAAAATAGCAGTATTTGTTTAGCAATATGCTATTTACACTAAGTGCAAACAGCTATAGATTCTATTTACACTATATGTTAAAATAGCAGGTTTTTCTGCCATTTATGCTACTTATTGCAAATAGTGGCAATTATCTGTACCTCAGTATTGTAGTACATTATAAAACAGTATGCAATAACATATTTAGTGTAAATTATAATTTTAATTCAAATGATTAAATGCATGCCACCTTATTGGGACAATAAAGTTTGGTAAAAGGCGGGTTCGAACCCGATTGACGATTGACAGCCGTCTTTTGTATTGTTGACTACACCAATCACTTGTTGCCAACAAGGCAGGCTATTTGCACTTAGTGTAAATAGACACTCCGTTATAATTTCTATAACATCATCTAGTTAAAATACAATCTTTAAAGAAAAAAAAAAAGACAATTAATAACACTGTTAAATGTAATCTTTAGCTAATCTTAAAATGGATATCAATCATTTGTACTATACATTTAATAATACATTAAATACATTTTAATGCCTAAATACACTTGCAATGTTTATTTTTTTTCCCCAACAAAATTTTATATTGTCATTTTATAAATAGCCATTTATTGGTTATTTTTATTATTTTATTAAATTATTATTTATTGGCATAAGTCATCCATACCAAAAGAACACATCCCTGAACACTTCATTAGTGACAAACTTGAGCTCTGATTTCCAAAATTCACAGACAATGAAAAAATATCCATTTCGTGCTTTTAAGAGTACTTTACAAAAGTCACTGGAAAAACATTCTATAATAATACAATTCATTTTTTAATGTTTCCTTTAAAGAAAAAAAAAAAAAGTAATAAATCAGTAACCAGCCAAACCTTGACCCCCCTTTTGTATTACATACCTTGCATAAATCAAGACTAACATATTCTCCTTTACCCTCCTCGGGTTAGGTTATACAGTGCTGAGGTGTGATGAATTCTGACATGAGTGTGTTTTGATACATCTTGTCATTTGTCCCCTTTCCCCCAATCTTGACTTAGACCCCTGGGTCGATCCCTTTAATGTCACCATCTTGACAAGAAAAGGTCAAGGTTCGTCATAATATCTTTTCCTATATTTCTAAATAATTAAAATCAAGATAAATGGGTGTAAATTAAGTAAAAAGTTACAAAAAAGAGAAAAAGATGAAGACAATCTTAGAATGTATTTGAAGCTTTAAAAAAGCCAGAATCCCTAATGGTTTGCTCCAGCTGTAGCCAGCAAAGCGCTGTGTCACAGAGGTTACAGCGCATATGAGGCCCCGGGGCCAAACAGATGTGGGAAAGGACGTGTTTCGATTGTTTTTCTCTGACCTGTTATGATTCAGAGCCGCAAGCTATCACTCTTCAGCTAGTATTTATTTTCCCATTTCATTTTTAAACTGCCTTTGCTTGCTCCCTGCGGTAATTAAGATAAAATTATCTGAAGTATGGGTCATTGTGCGCTGCTCGCTCCCTTTCCCTCTCTCTCTGTTTATAGATTAGGGGAAAATACAGTTAAGATCAATGCCAAAGAGAAAATTACAAATCTATACTAGCTCTTGCAGGGAGAAATGTGAGGACAAACAAGCCATGTCTTACGGGAAAACAAAACTGATCTTGGTGAAGTGACGCTCCACAACAAAACACTTCTGTCGTTGACTGAATTGTGTATTAATGTAACATAAAAGAGATCTTATCACACAAATCCTTGATGTTGCTTGTATTAAAAAAATCGTATCTGTGTTCCACAAAAGAAAGAAATGCATAGAGATTTGGAACGACATAAGGGTGAGTAAATGATGACAGAATTTTGTGTGAACTATTCTTTTAGGAGCTCAAACATTAGCAGAGACTAGTTTTAGTTTTTTTTTTTTACTATATAGAAGTTTTGAAATTCAGTTTTAGTATAGATGTATTTCGTAAAAGTCTTGACAAAAAAAATTCCATTATTTTTATTTGGGAAAAAAATAGACAAGTTGACTACAAGCTAAACTTGTGTGATGACATGCCCCAACATCATATTGCTGGGCTAAGTCTATTAAAGTCTATTTGAATTTCCTTAAAAATTCAAACTGTTCAACAATTATGAATAATTCATTAAACGTTTAATTAAAAAAATATATAATTACTATCCATAACTAGCTCCAGTTTCCTCTACAGCACAGTTCAGGAATAAAAGTAACATAATAGCAGTCTATGATTTCGTCTTCTCTGCGCATAAGTAGCATGGAAAAAACCATGCATTCAGAGGCTGAGAGAAAGGGAAGGATGAATGAATGGATGAATAAATGTTCCCCTGGAGTCAGACAAATAAAGACAAGTGGCCAAATGAGCTAAGCCTGGCGGAGGCCCCAGGAGGCGATTGACATGTCAGCTGTGATTTGGTGAGGGGTGGGCTTGAGGGAGAGGGTGGGGGAAAGACGAGAAGAGGTAGATGGAGGAAGAGAGGGATGTGAGAGCCCTGTCGACTCAAATAGCACCAACCCCGGCGAGGTTTGGGCCACTGCCTGTTTGAGGCTGAGCGGGTCTGGCTGCTGCCATCCCTTGACACACACATACCCGTGCACACACACGCACGGACGGACATCCACACAGTCGCGTGCAGATACACAAACCCAGGCACATACAGACACACTAAATACATTGTTTCCTGGGAGATGGGAACTAAAATGTATGCTCAAAATTGGTTGGCCGCACTATATAAAAAAAAACAACAACAACAAAAAAAATACAAAAAAAAACAAAACAAAACAAAACACTTTTTCAATTAAATCAAGACAATTTAATTTGTAGAAGAACTACATAAGAGTTAAGAAAAAAGTTTTCTTTTTCTTGCTTTGCTGCTTTTTTGGGGGGGCTATTTAGTGAGATATTAACATTAAAACATGCACACACAAAATTTGTCAATGAAGCAGTAAAATACATTGGCATTTAAAGGGGTCATTTGATGCAATTTCAAGTTTCCCTTTCTCTTTGGAGTGTTACAAGCTGTTTGTGCATAGATAAGATCCTTGAAGTTGCAAAGACTAAAGTCTCAAAATCAAAGAGATATTCTTTATAAAAGTTAAGACTCGACCACGCCCCCCTAAAACGGCTCATTCAAACACGCCCCCACATGTCTACAACACGGTGTGGGGAGATTTGCAAAACACAGCCCAAATGTATACGCAAAGAAAGAGGGCGGAACTATTATTCTCACTGTAGTATTGTTGCTGCCGCCAGCGCCATGTCCTGGAGACGCTGTGTTTCGTTGTGAAAGCGAAACTACTTTGGGTTTCCAAAAGAGGACACGACTAGAAATCAGTGGTTAAGTTGTATTTACAACACTGTTCCAGAACAGTTCAACCCAAATATTCGAGTGTGTGCAGCACATTTAACGGAGGACTATTTCCTGAACCTGGGAGAAGCCTGTCAGCAATGCTCAAAGACTGTTTCTATAAAGTGGGGCAATTCCAACTTTGCAAGGACAGCCTGGCGCTTCTGACTCACAGCCTGTAAGTATGTTTTCATATTTAAAGAATTTGCCACTGACTTTTCAAACACGAGTTTTGAGCTGTGTAGAGTAACATTAGTGCTTGCTGTTTGTCGTTTCTCCGATCAGAAATATAGACATGGTAATGTTTACGCGGCGCGATGCAATGCATCGCGTAAAAATAAAATATCAGTCATTATAATCAGTAATTATGTACCCACTGAATGCAAAAAATGCCTCGTTTGTAATGGGTTTTATTGTTTGTGTCGTCGCGCCGGGACATGGCATCACAATACGGTAAGGGGCGTAACATTTCCGTCTCACGCTTGAGGTATTCGGCCAATTACAATGCACTGGATAGCTGGCCAATCAGAGCACGCCTCGCTTCTCAGAACGATGAGCTTTGTAAAAATCGGCACGTTTCAGAAAGGCGGGGCTTAGAGGAGCAACAATAATGTACAGTATGTGGAAAATAATGTGTTTTTTGAACCTTAAACCGCATAAACACATTGCATTACACCAAATACACAAAATAATGTTCTTTTTTAGCAACATCATATGACCCCTTTAAGACATTCTTTGAAAACAAGATTTAAAAATAAAAAATAAGAATAAAAAAAATGCATGTTTCCGAAATGCACCCAATGCTCTGGTAGGTATGTTACAGTTTTTCTCGATTGCTAACACACTATAACTGATTCATTTGGCCCAATTTTCCAAACCATTCATACAGTTCTAGAAACAAAGACACGTTTCTCAAAACTTTTAACACATTTCATCTGTTTTCACACACGTTCCAATTTCTGTTTTCTGCAAAACTCTACACAAGAATGGCATCATGTTGCACAGGTTTAACCATGTTCTCATTCAGAAAACACAAACACACAATATACTGTAACTACCTCAAGAATGGAAGTTTGAAGTTTGCACAAACTGATGTGTGGTTTTGAGATTGTGTTTATATTTGTGAGAAAATGATGAATTGTTTCATGAATTGTGTGTTAGCAATCGAGAAAAACTGTAGTAAGAAAATAAATAAATTGGATATATACATACATTATATTCCCAAACGTATTCGCTCATCTGCCTTTAGACGCATATGAACTTAAGTGACATCCCATTCTTAATCCATAGGGATTTAATATGACGTCGGCCCACCCTTTGCAGCTATAACAGCTTCAACTCTTCTGGGAAGGCTTTCCACAAGGTTTAGGAGTGTGTTTATGGGAATTTTTGACCATTCTTCCAGAAGCGCATTTGTGAGGTCAGACACTGATGTTGGACGAGAAGGCCTGTGTAGTGAATTTTGCTTTCGCCAACCTAAGGGGGCAAAATAGTGTAGTGATGGGTACTCATGTCACAGGTGACGTTATGATTTTTGGATCACGTGTCACTTAAGGTGTGGTTAGGAGTACATCACATAAGAAAGATTGGTGGGATACCTAACTTGTAGAACCTTACTGCATTATCAACACAAGGAAGACACAAGTGTAATAAAATAAATTTTATTAACAAAAGATAGACAAGTGTAATCAACAACTACTAAATGAATGCCATGAATGAAAAAGGAATAAAGTGCATAAGATGCATAAAATGCAAGTGATTATGTTGGATGTTGCTATGTCAGAGCTACGTTTTCTGGAAAGATAAACTGTCACTACTCTGAAACAAGTAAGTGAAGAACCTTATTATGCATCAAAAAAATACCTGAAAGATTATTTGTTATCGACTGAAATCAGCTATATAACATCTAATGTCAATTATAAAAATCATATACTGATAATATACAACAATGCCAAGGTCTCTGGAAGAGGTTTGGATAGGTGATAGTTACGTTCTCTGTGGTTGAGTGAGCAGTCCGGTGGCAGTGACTTCATCCACTGGTTGTGCTGGTAACAATGCAGTGGGGAAAGGAGCAGGAATCCATTTCGACAGCCTTGAACACGAAGCGCTGGATGATGCTGATCTCCTGGAGCACCAAAGGGTCCTAAAATCTGGAACACGCAGATGTGACCCTGAAGTAGGTGCAGAAGGTCCTTAGCCTGGAACACGCAAGCAAAGGTACCTTGGAGTGAAGGTTTGCTCTCCGGAGCTTAACCTTGTTGCAAATGTCTGTGTGTCTTCTGCCTCTCTGGGTTAGAGACTCAGAATTTGGTCGATCCGCTTTGTCTCTCTAGGATGGAGACTCAGGACATGCTGCATCTGTTGTTGTCTCGCTGGACGAAGATTCTGAATGAAGTCTGAACATAGATTATCTCTTTCCTCGCAGGCTGGAGGCTCAGAATGTGGTCGTATCTGTTGCTGCCTCAAAGCTGCAGACTCAGGACTTGGTATCGGTTGTTGCCTCTTCCCTCACGGCCAGAGGTTTCGGTGTTTCTGTCAGAGTGTCTCCCTTTCGGGACTCAGACTCAGAACGGATGTGTCTGTTACTGTCCCTTCCCTTACGGGCCGGAGACTCAGAACGGATGTCTGTTACTGTCCCTTCCCTTACGGGCCGGAGACTCAGAACTGGTTTATCTGTTAACGTCTTTCCCTTTTGGGACTCAGACTCAGAACGGGGGTATCGGATGCTCTGTTACTGTCCCTTTCCTTACGGGCCGGAGACTCAGAACGGGTGTATCTTTTGGGAAGGTACCTTTATCCCTTTCCGATGAGGAGGAAATTGCAATCTGGTGCTTCTCTGTTTCCAGGCTGTGATTGGCTATTTCCGTCAGACTGGGGGTACACGGTGTGCCCCACCCTTCTTTCCTCCTGTGGAACTTATTTGCATAGTCCAAAAACACATTTAGAAAAGGGTCACTAAAGTTTTACCAATGCATCATTAACTTATCAAACCACAACCAGAATATCTTTGGCACTGTTACGAACACATTAAGTCCAAACATGATGGAAGAAGATTGAACTGTCATGCATGCATTCATTTGTCCATTAACAGAGTCTGTGTACGATGTTGCACTACACGTCGCTGCCACTGAGAATACTTATTTCTCTCAATAAGTATAAGATGTGTGTGCTGTAGTTTGCATCAGTTTAAGGTTTGAGAACATAGTTATGAATGGATTTGGATGGAACTCTGTGATCCCTGTTTGTTTCACCCGCTGCTGCTGTGTCCAGAGGTCCTAAGGAATTTTTATGGTAGTCATAGGCCAAAACCTGAGGAATCTGTCTGTTGATGGGTGAAGGGCAAAAACTGCATTTTGACCAATAGGAAGTCCTGTCCTTCCCGGGCTTTGTACCAAAGGTCTTCTTCTTGCCCTCTAAGAGGTGTCTGGCCGTTGTCCTGGCATCTTTATCTGATGCTTTTGGACAGTTTGCTTATGTTAGTCCACCAAGATCCAATCAAAATATAGCAAACCTTTGTCCACTATTGTGGTTAGAGAGGGGCCCCGCCATAAACTGGGCACTGGAATGTACTGTCCACTACACCTGGCTCGCAGTCTTCGCTCTAATTCATCCCAAAGGTGTTCTATCGGGTTGAGGTCAGGACTCTGTGCAGGCCAGTCAAGTTCTTCCACACCAAACTCGCTCATCCATGTCTTTATGGACCTTGCTTTGTGCACTGGTGCGCAGTCATGTTGGAACAGGAAGGGCCCATCCCCAAACTGTTCCCACAAAGTCGGGAGCATGGAATTGTCCAAAATCTCTTGGTATGCTGAATCATTCAGAGTTCCTTTCACTGGAACTAAGGGGCCAAGCCCAGCTCCTGAAAAACAACCCCACACCATAATCCCCCCTCCACCAAACTTCACAGTTGGCACAATGCAGTCAGACAAGTACCGTTCTCCTGGCAACCGCCAAACCCAGACTCGTCCATCAGATTGCCAGATGGAGAAGCATGATTCGTCACTCCAGAGAATGCGTCTCCACTGCTCTAGAGTCCAGTGGCGGCGTGCTTTACACCACTACATCTGACGCTTTGCATTGCACTTGGTGATGTATGGCTTGGATGCAGCTGCTCGGCCATGGAAACCCATTCCATGAAGCTCTCTATGCATTGTTCTTGAGCTAATCTGAAGGCCACATGAACTTTGGAGGTCTGTAGCGATCGACTCTGCAGAAAGTTGGCGACCTCTGTGCACTATGCGCCTCAGCATCCGCTGACCCCGCTCTGTCATTTTACGTGGCCTACCACTTCGTGGCTGAGTTGCTGTCATTTCCAATCGGTTCCACTTTGTTATAATACCACTAACAGTTGACTGTGGAATATTTAGTAGCGAGGAAATTTCACGACTGGACTTGTTGCACAGGTGGCATCCTATCACAGCACCACGCTGGAATTCACTGAGCTCCTGAGAGCGGCCCATTCTTTCACAAATGTTTGTAGAAGCAGTCTGCATGCTTAGGTGCTTCATTTTATACACCTGTGACCATGGAAGTGATTGGAACACCTGAATTCAATTATTTGGATGGATGAACGAATACTTTTGGCAATATAGCGTATGTATCCACTTCCATAAACATACACATCTCATAAACCTCAAAATAAAATAAAATAAAATAATGCAACTCAAAATAAATAATAAATGTAACAATAAGTATAGACACACACATACTGTATATGCACACACACATCCACATACACACATACTGTACACACATTATGATAAACATCTTGAACACAAATATTCATTCAATCAAATTCAGAGGAGAACGATGTTTATTTCAGTCCTAAAAATGCACACAACATGCCGTTTCATCTAAAGGGAATCATGTAGAGTCACAGTAAACTAATTCATGCCGCATGTGCTGTGGCATCTGCTGCATGTATATAATATCCTGTTCAAAAGAAGTGCGGCTGCAATCAGCAAGTTATCACTATTGATTTGCAAGGAGTGAAATTAGAGAGGGTCTTTTGAAGCTGCGGGCTGTCAGAGGCTGACCTCGGTCCGTGCACTCCTTCACCTCCAAGTTCTATTCCGCCTCAGAGACCAACCATCTGCTTGTGTCAAACCTATACACCATCAGTCTGACAGCAAGACGAGAAAGAGGAACAAGACAAAGGAAGAGAGAGAGAGAGTGCAAAGGGAGATAGCTAACATCAGCACCGCTCAACACTAACTGAAGCAGCCAGAGCCAAACCTGCTCTTTAGCTTGAGTTAAAATTTGAAAAGCCGTCTTTCTCTCCAAGCGTAATGTATTGTTACAGTGCGGTCCCTCGGTTTACCCAGACGAGGATGAGGAAAGTTTGCTGAGAGATGCGTGTGCGCTAGATGAACAAGAGGGAGGAAGGCAATTAAAATTCAAGCCCCGTTAGTCCTGCCATAAACACGAAGTGTGATGTGCGGAAACAGGGCCAAGCCCTGAGTGTGTTTTATTTAAGAGTTTGTGTAAAAGAGCCCACAGTGGTTTGATGTCTCAATTGGCTTCCAACGCAAACCCCTCACCCTTACGATCCTGTATCTCCATGTGTTTTTCTACATTATGCATACAGTGAATCACTATTACCCTTTTAGCTCCCAACTAGCCTCTTTTTATTTTTCTATTTACTTATTTACGCATCTGTAGCCCTCAGCTTTCTCTGCCTCCCCCTATAGCTCACAGTTAAATATTTACAGAATTCCTCCCTCTCTGAGGACCATCCCACTCCAGCTGTGACAGGCACCAGCCTCTGACAGTAATGGAATGAAAGCGTGCATTTAGAAAACACATCGAGGCACTTAGACGTACAATGAGGCCGAATCATACAACACCAAGGCTAATGTCGGCTAGTCAATGATGCGGGTTGTTTCGCTGTCACACGACCGAACCGGTCCAACCTGACTTTCACAAATGTGGCCTTGTGAATGTTGTTATGGAAAAAAGTTAAAAGTTGGGATAGTTTAAAGAGAGAAAAAAGCAACAACATAAAATGCACTAAATGAATGGGACAGTTTATGTTGCTTGGCATTTCATTTTTTTTCCTCGAAAGCTTTTGGTGTACCACTATATACCAGGACATTCGTCGCTTGAAAGCAAAGTATGCACTGTTGCATTTGTAAATTTAAGTGTGTGTGTGATGTTGGGTGAGCACATTAGTGTCCCTTATAGCACTGAATGGAATGTCAAACTAAAACATCTTTGGAACGTGGGGTGATGTTTCGTGCACAGACACTGTCCCAGTTCATGCAGATAAAGCCATGAATATTTAAAAGCAATGCAAATGAGAATGCATGACAAACAAGGCTTTTAGCTGGAAATTTAATTATATGTGTACTTGCTTGCAAATGAGTTTACTTTCTCTATCTCGTTCGCTCTCTTCCTGTCTCTCTTGTTCTCTCTCTCTCTCTTTATAATTTCCCTCACTTTCAGAGACTATTTTGACTACTGTTCTGAATTCAAGCTGTTTTAGAATGCCAATGAAACAGCACACCTAACTTGAATTCCACATACTCTGCACCATGGACTTTGTTTACTCATTTAATTTATGATAAAAAACCAGCATCTGTGGTAAATATGCAGTGATAGCATGTTAGGTTTCATGGGATGTAATTTTTGTGGCTGTTCAGTAACACCACCAGAGTAACGCTAAAATAATGTAAAGAAATTTAACTAAACATGAAATATAACTTAAATATAAAGTTTGGGGTCAGTAAGTCTCTTATGCTCACTGAGGTTGCATTTATTTGATTAAAAATACAGTAAAACACTGGGGTCTCATTCACTCAAGTGTGAGAGTGCACACATTTGTGAGTAAAATCTTCACTTTTCACTGAAATGTATTATTAATTTAATTTGGGAAAATGTAGGAAAAACTGAAATAAAGTATGTTATATATATATATATATATATATATATATATATATATATATATATATATATAAAACATACTCTGAGTGTGTCACGCCCCTGGACTGTTTTGTTGTGGTTTTTGCTCCCCATGTGTTCCCTGTGACCCAGTTTCTCCCCAGTCTGATTGTGTTAATTTGCTCCAGGTGTGTCTCCTTAGTTCTTTGATTGTCCTGTCTTTAAAAGCCCCAGTCCTTTCAGTTAGTGTTTGTCGGTCTTTGAATGTCTTCATGTGTTCTGTTCCCTAGATGGATTATTAAAGACTCTCAGTTTGTGAATTCTCCGTGTCTCCTCGTTCCTGGCTCCAGCGTCCGTGACAGAGTGGTCTTATAATTGTATTAATATGCAATTTTATACATATATTTCAACTTAAATATACAGTATGTCATCATATACAGGGAAAGCATAAGAAAATCTGCATTACAGGTCAAGCTGCGCAGAAATGTGTATGTTCCACAGGCTAATGAGGCAAGAGTGCATCTTTAGAGAGTGTCACATTTTTACTGGGAATGGTGTAAGGCAGTAAAGGAAAGGTTGTGTGGAAAGCTCTCATATAGAGATGGTTTGCAAATGACTAACCTCAGTATTCATTTAGAATACTCCAAATTCATTAACATTAGAATGAGATTAAGAACAAATGAATGTGTGTATGCATGTCTTGCGGAATTTTTTCATGAAAAGTTTTTCTGTGCATACATATACAAAATATTCCACACAATTATTAGTGAATGAGACCGAGCAGTATTGTGAAATATTATTCTAATTTGAAATAACTGTTTTCTATTTAAATACATATTAAAACATATTAAAATGTTTTCCTGTGATGGCAAAGCTGAATTTTCAGCAGCCATTATTTAAGTTGTCTTATTAGAAAATATTTCTTATTATTATCAATGTTGAAAACAGTTGTGCTGCTTAACATTTTTTGTGGAAATGTTTAAAATAACATCATTTATTTTAAATATCCTGTAATGTTAAGAATGTCTTTACTGTAACTTTTGATTCCAATGCCTGAAAAAAAAAGAAAAAGAAAAGCACAAATGGAAATAAGTAGTAAAATGAAGCAAAACATTTTTTTTTTTTATTAAACCCTTACCCTAAGAAAAAAAAAATGTTCTCTGTATTTTCTTATTAAATAAAACATAAACAGCTGGCATCAAGTAATTAATTATTTTTGCCTTTACAAACAATATTTTCCAGAGTAATTTTCAGTAAGTATTGTCTTGTTAAATTTATCTTGCACTATATATGACAAAAGGTACCGTATAGGATATGTTCTATTGTTCATTAAAATTATTTTATTTTATTTTATTTTATTTTATTAATTTTTTTTTTGCATGTGCCCTTGGATATGTATGTGCATTAAAGACCGATAATGAGAAAAAAAGAATGAGACAGGAGAAGAAGAGGTCACACTAAACGTTTTAAAACCATCCTCACAACGAGAGTACAGCGATTCACCTTGAAGAGCACTTGAAACAAGAGAATGTTCCTGTTTCCCCCCTTTCTCACACCTTGGCCTAGTTTTTCATAAGGTCTTATGAGTCCTGACACTTCATTAGCAGCACTCAGCTCGAGTTTTGTCCACACGGTCAAGGTCAAGGCATGTCTACTAAGTCATAGTCGAGCCGCCCCCTTACAGGAACTTTTTTCGTCTCCTTTCTTCTTACTTTCTGCAGCGAGTTTGAGTCTTTTGACCAAAGACGCACTGAGTTATTGAACTGAAGGTAAAAGGTGCTCATGGCTGTTACTTGGCTCCACTTTTCTTCTAAATAACCCTCTCTCGATTACCTTTCTTCTAATCTTGTGAAGTGTCCGGATCATTTGAATCACCTGCTTTCTAAAGCTGCTTTTCTTATTGCTAGTTATGTCATTAGCGCAGTAACTAGAGTCGCTAAAAGAGTCCTAGAATGTAATTTACATGCTTTGTGCCATGATAAAGTTACACAGAAGCAGAGAAAGAGCACTAATTAAGTTAGTCTGGGTACATAGGCAGGTGTCAGTGACACATTCAGAGCAGTGAAGCCATCAAATGCTGGGATCCATAGCCAGAAATCCGATTCAATATGCTATTTCATCTGGGCGTGAGGTATTTGAGAAAGAGAGAGATGCATTTAAAGTCTGAAAAAACTGTAAATATTCTTTAATGTAAAAATGTGTGAGTGGGGACCTCGGCGCTCAGGGAAATCTTGTTCACATCAATATCGATGAGATGAAGACTATCTACTGGAAGAACTCAAAACTCTACGGCTCAGTCAATGCATTCTAATGTGAAATATTTCAAATCGCTTTATGCCAATGTGACCTGACTAACAGGATTGGTTAGCGCACTGCAGCGGATAGACAGACGAATGGAAGATAAAAGAGGAAAAAAGTTGGACAGAAAGAGAATAGAAAAAAGTTTTAGATAGGGGTTATTAAAGGACAATTTTCTTATATGCTCATAAAACCAATTCACTCTGAAAAGGTCTCGCATGTATTCACTAAAAAGAAATCTATCCACTTTCACAGCTGAAGCCCACACGGAAGTGTCTTTCTTAAATAACTGTGAACTTCCTGTGTGTTTGTGTTGTAAATATGCTGTAAACCAGGTTTTAACTGCAGCTCTGTCTCTCTCTCACTTTCCCCGTGTTGTTCTGAAGTTTAATTGGAGTTGATGTGTGGCTCCAAGGCCTCGACTTTCCTGCTTTTGCACTAATTCTGCTCAGTTAAACTCAGGGGGTGAGTGAGGGAGAGAGCAGGAGAGAGAGAATAATAGACTAAGGCAGCTGTAAGGGTTTTATTCCGTACAAGTGTCAGTACTGGTTGTGTGCTGGGAGCCAGGGGCTGACAGGGGCCTGACCATAAATTAGCCAGTAATCAAGCCTGAGCCACCTGGACATCAGTGTGTGTGTGTGTGTGTGTGTGTGTGTGTGTTTATGTGTGTGTGTGGCCAGGACCGGCCCCCTCTGCGATGCTGGGTAATATGGCCTTGAGAGAGCGTTGAACGTTGCCGAATTATCTTTCAGACAATAAATCACATTCCGAGACATGCCAGCACTCACCATTCAAAGCACACAGCTCCTAAATATATTCTTTGCTCTCTTCTGTCTTTTATTTTTCCTAAAATCTGCTTCTTTTACCTCCTTTACTCTATTTGGGCGTGCTCAAGTACAAATACTAGTGGGGATATCTGCACTCAAATACACAAACAGGGCTTTTAAACAAGATTTTATTCATCTAATTTAAACAAACAGTTCAACATATTCCTTGTTTACTTGATATTTCTTTCTTTTTCTTGATTTAATTGTAGATGGCTTATTTCGGGGAAGTAAAAGAAATTAAATAAAAAATAACAATAAAAACACAAGGCTCTAAAAGAATACAAAAATAATCTAACTAGAACTAACCAGGATGAAACCACGATTTTTCTGAATTCTATGAACTGAGACATCAAAAGAGACTCACGCTGATTCATTTAATGACCTTACTCAACTGAACTGATTCATTTAAACAGCTCTTTCACTGTATGCGCTGTTTGAACAGAGTGATTCATTAGGCGATGTCGTGATTCAGTCTTCAGCCAGTGGCCACACGACTGACTGATCAATGTATTACGTGTACAGTGCATCAGGACTGACGTTTCTGTAACATCTACTCAAATGGTTTTATGTGTGGGTACTTTGAATTGTAAGTTGCCTACATGGCTACTGTGAATCCTGTCACAAACTGCCGAAGTGAAAACAGAGAATATAACTTTAAATGGACTCCTTCACATCAGAACTACATCAATAAATTGTCATTGGACACCTGTCAAGTGGAATTTAAGTATAAATGTTAAGACATTGTCCTAATGATGGCAAGCCTGAAAGAGAAAGGCAACATTCTTACATTTACCCTGTAAAGGACCATTCACACAAAGGCAATAACATGAGACACGAGAAGAGAATGGGTGGACAAAGCAAGTTTTCAAGACTCGTTTTCAAAGGTTTCAATTATTTTAACTTGAGCACAGCATTTTTATAATGCCACCTCACACAACATGCATCAAAAGATGGACTAGACGGACTTGTTTGACCATTGTGCTTGCATCTTTGGTCTTCTGCAGCATCTTGCACAAGACACGCATTCTAAAAACTTCAACTTTTAAAAAATCGGTCTCTACATTTTTTCATTCAACTGCCCTTCGTCTCAGATTTTTATCTACAAAACCTGTACATAGAGTACTCATTATTGCTTTAAAAGTTGAACTGATTTTTAACTGGACGTAAATAATAAAGCGTTACCTAATAATACTATAACAACAATTTTTAAAAAGAACACTCCTAATGTGTACACTTAAAGAACACTTCTAATAGATCTAATGTGTAACAAAAATTGTAAAAAGTAGTGGCTGTAGTAGTGAAAAATACAGTATGTTATCTGCTGAAATTAGGCATGTTTTCATTTCCCATAACCAAACACTTGCAAATTGTCCTTCAGTTTTCTTTTTATCCACTTCAAGGGTATTGCACTCCTCTGAGCATAATAATCAATAGAGATGAAGACACTGAAGGCTCCATACTCAGAAATACATTTGTGAGGGTCCTTCCTACCACACATTTCCTGTCAGCGTTTCTGCTTCTGTTTTCACTGCTGAATAGAGCACCTTTATTCAGCAAAAATAGATTATTTCGCTGCCAATGCTTGTCTTTTGAACCCAACTTACATTCTGTAAAGACAGAGGGAAAAAATGAAAAGAGAAATGGATTGAGAGAGAGACAACAGAGTAAGAGAAATGGTGAGAAAGCCTAAGGATTGTAAGTAAATCAGTGAGTGACACTGACAGTTCAGTCATCTTCCTGGCTGACAGGATCCGCCATTCCTTTCATATCACTTAATATGATTTTCAGCACTACGATGTTACAGATCAGTCTCCCATAAGTCCTACATACAGTAATATCTCATTCAGCAAAACCATAATCAGTTTTGATGATGTGCCGTATGCATATGCTGGGGTCCAAAAGATCTCCATTGAAAATCCTTTACTTTCACAACTTTCTAATTCAGATCCTTTGATATAAACGATCTTAACTTTGTCTCCAGGATTTACATAAGAGCAAAATATCAAACCCCACTGTGTGTGAACACAAAGTACTTGCTAAATCGTTTATGTGCTTTTCGCTACATTGTATGCATTTAAAAGCACAGCTCTACAAATATCAATAATGGCTATGTCGGTGGTCTTGCTTAATAAATCTATTATGGTTTAGCTGAATTTACATGTTCAGTTGATAAAACTTAATTCAAAGAGCCGCTGAACATCATTGAGTTTCCTCATCTGTTGTGTGCCTGAGGGCCAATTACCTCCTCCATTAGTACAGATGTTTTTGTCCTTGATCTGCCTGGTATATTTGGGTCTGGAGAGGACCACTGATCTCTTTAGGACATTAAAGAAAGCAAAGCACAAAAGAAGAAACGAGAGACACTTCAGTCATTATTCGAGCCTGACGAGAGCTGCCAGGCCATTACAGGCATATTCATGGATGCCTCGGCAGTAATGAGGACCCACATTCAGAGGACAAGAGGGTCATTAGAAAGCCTTCAAGGAAGCACCCACTCTCTTGAACAGACAGCACGATCCAGACACACACACACTGATAGAAATATCTCAACAATTGGGATTTTTCTGAGCTCTGTGTTTATAGAAAACAGACTATTATAATTGTATTCATTAATCTGGCAAGTTTTTGTGTTCAATTGGAATCGAACCTGGAAGCCATGACCTTAATGTCAACTACCAGCTGAACTACAGCAACAGAGTTGAACAGAAATTTTAAAGGAATAGTTTACCTCAAAAAAAGAAAATTTGCAGTTAATTTAGTCACACTCCGGCTATCCAAGATTTAGGTGACTTTCTTTCTTCAGTAGAACAGTTTTGAGCTGAACTCATGGCCCTTGGTGGTTCATTAAAATGCAAGTCTACTAACGGTGTGCATTATTTACTGTCTGTGATATCGTAATTATTGTTTTAACGATATGCGAGCTGAGATTATCGAGTATGTCACTTTGCAAAAAACAAACAAAAACACATCTTGAAAGTCCAAAAGCATTCACTGCATGATGAAGCCTTTATGTGGTTGGAATACCCATATAATTCAAATTATGAAAGCAAAAATATCCCTGTATGGGTTTTTGTTTTTTTATGTTTATATAGTTAAGTAATATCACACAAGCAACAGTGCCATTTGCTGCATGAGCTAATTTGATATTTTATTAATTTAAATTAATTTTAATTTGATATATAATTTTTTACAATACTTCAACAAACAAACAGTTATATTGAGTGAGTTACACACAATATTTAGACACAATATTGTCTGTTTTTTTTTTTTTTTTCTGTTTCACCAACAAAAATAGTTCCAAAAAAGCTGCAGCAGAACATTTGTGCGTCTCAGATTGTTGTTTACAGCAGCATCATCACTACAATCATCTAGGATAAGTACCATTCTGATGATCAATATAATTCAAGTATAAATATTTTGCTAAAACCAAGCTAACTTCTGCAAATGCGTCCTCACTCTCTGCTGTAAACAACAGTGCTGTCAGTTCACGGCTGTGTGATAATAATTAATGAATACATTTGTGTTTTTGTATCTGTTTTTTTGACTCTCAAAGTGATGGTGCCCTGTTCACTTCCACATTATGAATCACCAAGGACCCTGAGTTCAGCTAAAATGATCTTTAGCATTCGACTGAAGAAAAAAGTCACCTATATCTTGGATGGCCTGAGGGTTAGTAAATTAACAGCAAATGTTCATTTCTGGGTGAATTATTCCTTTAAAGTGGCACGCAGAAGAAGATATTTTGAAAGTCAATGGAGTCCAAAAAACATTGGATGCCATTGAGTTTCATCGTATTAATTTTTTATTTATTTTTTATTTATTTATTTATTTTTTCAAAATATCAGAAAAAGTCACAGGTTTGGAATGATATGAAGGTGAGTAAATGATGACAGAATTACAAGAATTTAATTTCAATTTTCAGATGAGCTGTCCCTTTAATGCTAATTAAGCATTTCTAAACGCTTCAAATGAATCCACAAATTGCAGGAAATATGCTTTACAAAATATCAATGCATTATCATGCACTATTACACAATTAGGACAATCAACTTTATACATTAATGATTGAGTATACACACGTACACACAGGGCGTGCTTATTCAGGTGCGAGATGCAAGTTTAGTTTCACCTGTTCCCCAGGTGGCCCTTGGCACTCAAACTCAGGTGTGCATGAACTGAGATGGCCACCGGGCGGGCATGCTCTAATAACTCACAGCCTCTTTGACAGACATGAATGCCTGTCATCCATCTTTAAATGTCTCCTCATGTCAGCCCTGAGAGAAACATCTGGAAGTGCCTTCTTCTGCTTTCACTATATAATGTTATATTCCTTTTTGATTAAAAAAGCATTTTAAATAGATTATATTAGTGAATCTCAATATTTCCTGGAGCTACATACTGACATTGTCTGTAAACCTCAAATGGAAAGCCCAAAAAATGAGATCAGCCTGTTCCTAAACTGACTTATTTTGTGGAGGCTGCCTGGTTTCATAACACATTTATCTGCAGACAATTTAACATGGAGACTGGTTATTTTTCAGGAACCAGATTTCATATTGGGCATCAAGTGGCGACTCAACATAGCACCAACGTGTTGAAAAATCAAACAATGAAATACATTAATAGTACCATGAACTGCATCGCCTCAACAATAGCTCTCCAAGTTCAGGTTTCACGCTCTCAGCAGTCAATAATTCACTGCACAAAACACTTGTAGTTGGCACAAACCATGTTTACCCTTGTCCATGATTTTCAAGTATGAGAGCAAGTCACACAGCCGTACATGCTGGCATCTGTCTGATTTGGCTCAATTCTGTCAACTGACAGACAAATTTATGGCAAAATACTATACAGCTTGAGTAGGCAACAACCTCTAATGTCAACAACAAAATATACGGGAAGAAAGCATATTTCTCTATTCAAAGTATGCATAGTTATATGGTTACATGCATTTTCTTATTTCCATTTAGCTTTTTCTGTCTTTGTGTAACTGGTCCTACTTACATTGCGGAATTCAAACCAGTGCATGGGAGACAGCGGTACTAACAATGACACTAAAGCCTTTAGCATCAGTCACTATCATGCCTCTTGAGGCCAGAGAAGTGAAGTTTACCTGCACAGCTTATACCAGCTGGCCTCCATCACACTTGCTGTCCACAACCTGATCAAAACAGTCCTGCAACTCTGAAAACAATGAAGGCAGGATTCTGCAACTGAGGAAACAAGTATACAAGGTAATTTTATTGTTCATTTGTTCAGTTTATTTGTTTCAATTGCAGATTTTCAATTCATTTTTTCAGAATTGCAAATTTAAAATGTCACAATTATGATTTTTAGAAGTGTGATTTTATTTTTTATTTAAACTTTTTCACAATAACTTATTTCAACATACTGGTTCATTTGAAATGTGCCACTACCAACATTTTTGCAAAACTCCAAAGAGATACGATTCACTGCAGTTTTCAGCTTAAATGGACACTAGTCAGTAAAACACCAACAATTTAGATTAATTTTCACGGAAGTTCACAAGTTCTAATAACAAATTCGATTAACAGACTAATTTTCGCACAGTTCCTTGCACATTACTGCGGTATGTCCTCAAAAAACTTTTGTGTGTTATGTATATGATTCGTAAACAAACGTTTGCTTGTTTGTTTGTTTGTTTGCACCAGCTCCATATTTACGGCTTTTCTGAGGAAGTAAACTTGCTCGGCAGTGCTCAGGTACAAGTCCCATGAAACACAAATCACAATAGCTCAAAACACTTGTTGAAGCAAGCTAAAACGACATGCTTCAGCAAATGTTTTATCTCGCATTTGCTTTTGTTAACACTATCAGTTAACTTTAGGGTTCAATGTAGGTTATACATTATTTTCAAACACAATAAAGCATTACCTGCTAAACTGTCTCTACACACACCGAAATAATAAAAAGTCGCCGAATTCCTATTCATCCATTTCGTATCAAACTGAAAACACTTTTAGCTCCACTCACTGGACGTTTCACTTTGAACGTGTTGCAAAAAGTGCAAGAACAATGTAATATTTTGCCGAAATGTTACCACAAGCATGTTTCTCCAAGAGACTTGGTTGATTATTATTTTTACTGAGGTGGAAGCAGGCTTCCATTAGAACCAGAATCAGACTCATAGTCTAGCTCTAGACTAACATCAGTTAAAAAAAAAAAAAACAATAGAAAACCGGAAGTTCATCTGTAAGCGAGATCTGCTTTGACATCTGACAACCATGAATTAATCCAATCGTTTCATGTAACATGCGGGGGCAGTACCTTAGTCTGCGAGCAGCATGCTGATGATTCTCTCAGTGTCTATTGCTGCCTAATGAAACGAGATGAAAATGAGTTTGTTTTTGGCTCGAGATAACAGGCCGTGTCATTCACATGCAAACCTCCTCTGAAACGTCAAGTCTCTTTGATCCTAGACATGAAACAAAAACTACAACAGGGAGACGTTCACTTGTACCAGGAGATGAGCTAATTTGGTAACTCTTTTCATGTCTACTCGAGTGCGTGCGAGTTTGGAGACGAAAGCTTGAAAATATTAAGAAAGTCACTTTTAAATGATCAAATAACCATGTGAGAAAAATTATCAGACAAAGCAATGGGCAATCATAGTCAAGTCCTCCTCCTAAGTACACATGCACCTTGTGAGCAGTGCTGATACAGTGCTGAATAATGACCTGTTTTGAGGCAGGTTTTAGCACAGGGAGCATAGCAACCGTGTTGGGATAAACATTTCGGTTGATTTGCTTCTGCCGCTGTAGCAGTGCAAAATCCACAGGTGGCCGACTTGGATTACTCGGATTTACACCTAACCAATGAACTGCATATAGCATGAAGTAGGTACTGCTTTTTTTTTTTTTTTTTTTTTTTTTTTTACAAAATATGCACATGTATCTTTTCAATTACAGAACCACTCATCCAACAAAACCCAACCACCATTGGATTTTGGTTTATCGGGGGACTGCGAACTAGCCAAAAGTTTGTTATTATACTTTTTAAGGGCAAAAAGTGTACTTCCTGTCCACATCCAACTGGGTCACTGCACTAACTCACACATCCTCATGTCTTATTTGATCATGTTTCATATCTGACCTCATCTGGCATATTTTTTTCAGTCTGGGCACTTTATCACCGGAGACTGGAGATCAGAACTGCTGCCAAACATACTTGACCTTGGCAAAGCAGTGGGCAGCGGACAAGCATGCCTGCCTTTCGCGGCTTCCTTTGGCTTCGCTCCATGCCTGACACTGTCCTAGATTGGCATGACAGTGCCCTGCTTGGCACAGATAACATGCTACAGGGTGGAGTTCACCGTGCCATGCCACAGATCCTGTGCCAATGTGCTTCCAAACAAGCTTGGATTATTGTGTGTGTTACAGCATGTACACAGGCAATTAAGCAATTATGATATGAAACAAGGACTACAACACACTGACTGTCATTTAAAAATACAACATGAAAAACACAGGACAACAAAATTGGCTTATTCAATGTTATCAGTGCTAGTGCATTCCTAAAAGCTTACAAAATTATATTTTAGCAACATTTTTATTTATTTTAATTTTATAACAATCTCTTTTCAGGGGAAGTCGACCAAAAACACTGACTGCCCATCTTGCAATTTCTTGTTTTGATAGGAGAAAAAATAATAATATTCAAGGAAAAATAAACTGTGCTATAAAAGTGATTTTATAGGGTATTTATTTAACCAAGAGTGGAACGGTCGACATTTTCAGTATGTATTACCTGCAAAAAACAATTACAAGAAATTAAAATCACTGCATGAAATTGATTCTTAGTATAAAGTAAGCTTTTGGATTTAAGGATTAGCTCTTTTGTTTACATTTCACACTTATATAGAAGACCAGCATGTCTGTTTCACACTGTGCTTTGACAATGTTGTTTATCATAAGATTATTTCGTCAACTTAACAATTAGCCATGGATTATCAAAACAATAATTTGGAGAACAACAACAACAACAGCACATAACAGCAGTTTGCCTTACAAATGCTAAGAGTAAAACGCAATAAAACAAGAATTTGTCAAAATCTGAAAATGAAAAAAAAAAAAAAAAATGCATGAGATCTTCTATTTGGATTTGATAAAGCCATTTCTGACAGGTAAGTTATTCACAAACCACATCTTAGCCATGTTCCAAAGGCCACAGTAATTTAGACCCCCAAAACAACAACTTCCTTTTACAGAAATGCTTTCCTCTAACTGGACACCATTTCAGCACATACTTCAAGAAAAAATGAAAATTCATAAAGATGTCTTTCATGGGTTTGTGGTTTTAGCAAATATATGCATCAATATTCTAACTGTTATACTAGCAAATACAGTGAAATAAATAAATAAAAACAATTACAGTGAAATCACAAAATGTCAACCTTGTTGCCAAGACAAACAACTAACAAATTAAAAGTGGATATTTGTTGAAATGTCAGCATTGCATTTCCTTTCTAAAAAGCATGGTAGCAAAGCAGTTTCACTAGCGTGAGCACAATGCTTGTAATGTGAAATTAAACTAAAACGGTCAACCCTGCAACTCTCTTACCTTTCTGGAGGTATAATTATATTCTGGCTTATAACAAATGTATTAATTTAGCTTGAGACGACAACATGCAATGGAGTGACATTACAGCCCATTATTGGTCTGATGAAATATTCAAAATCTCACAAAAAAGAACTGGAAACTGGAAAAGGCACACGTTTCATAGAATGACCCGAAGATGGATTAACAAGAAAAGCATTTAGACATGGGGAATGATTGGAAACAAGCTAGTCTGCCTTCAAGATTAAATTTCTTTGGTTTAATTTAAACTTGAAGTGAAGCCAAACTTACATATGATCTGAAGGACTTTTAGCTCCTTTCATATGCCAGACTGTGTTTGTACATGTTTCCAATTAAGGTACAAACTTAAATTCATATTCATGCTGTAGCAGGTGTGTGTTTTATCAGACAATAAGTAGGTTGCATAAGTGAGCTCTCCTGGTATAGAATAAAAGCAGCGGTATGAATCTCTTGTGCATCACGCCATCACCCACGCATGACCTGTGCTCAGCACAGAAACGCCACTTAAAACAAACGCTGCTGTGCTTGCAATATCACAAGTGTACATTTGTAAAAGATTAAACTTAACAATGCTCTCTGCTGATGTAGACGACTCATTGGCCCTTCTCCATCTGTGATCTGAGTGAAATCTCACTTCTGATCTTCTGAAACGACTGCACAAGCAGGAAAAAAAAAAAAAAAAAACACTCCTGCTGAGGAACCTTTTTTTTTTTTTTTTCAAGAGCCAGCTTGTCTCTTTTGAGATGTTAATGTTTTAAGTTACAGATTTAGGTTTCATTAGCTTTTGATTTTTAAAGACTAGCCTTGTTAGGCTCTGCTCTCCAGTAGATTGAAACACTGCTCAGTGTTTCATAGTAGAGTCTACCAGTTTTAATTTAAAGTACAGGAAGACAGGAAGGGGAAACAGCTTAAATCAGTCTAAGGTTGTTTTGTAGCCTGGCCAAACTGAAAAATAACCAAATACCCCCCAAAAAACATCAAAACAGACCAACCAAACCAGATTGGCTACAGGTCAAGTTAACCATCTAAGGCTGGTTTCTAGTTCTTTATTTCGCCAGGGATTACAAGTATGAATTAGTTTAATATGCGTGAAAATAAATAAATAAATAAATAAATAATAAAAATATGTTAAGATGTTAAAAATAATGTTTATTGCATGAATACTGCAACCAATAATCAACGCAACGAATAATCTCAAATCTAGAGATGCCATAATCATACATATTATAAGATCAACATGGTACATTATTCCAAATTTGCAGAGAGGTGTATCCAACAAATGGCAAAAACCAGTATCCAAACTAGATTTTATTTTGTTCACTCCATCACAATCCATCACCACAATGCTCATAGTTGGCTACTAGAATATTGTTTAAGATATGTTTTTGATGTGTGTGTAATCTTTTGTGTGATATTGTGATCTTTTACTGCTTTGGACTTTGAATAAATAATAATTGAGTGTGTGTTGACCTAATGTTTTGCCTTAAAACAAACAAAAAAATACTCTGAATAAAATAATGCAAAAAACAAGTATCTAAAATATTGGTACAGTTATGTAAGGTAAAATATTACAATACTTACAATATCAGTTTCTCCCTGTACTTAATATGAATCCATCTTTTCAAAATACGCATCATATATTTGTACATATAGTATGTGCCACTTTAAATAATGCAGTGCCTTCCAGCAGACATGCTCCCAAAGACGTACGTATGAGATTATCACGAGTGATGTGAGCAGTGCCCTCGTCACCACTGCAGCAGACCACAGAGAATAAAAAAAAGTAAAATAAAAAAAAAAAAAAAAAAAAAAAAAAAGGCAGACATATTTTGTTGGGTTTTTGAGTTGTTGGTCCACTTGAAGCTCAGTGGCAATTAAGGAGATGGCTCTTAAACAGATTGCTGTAAGGGGTTTTCAAGTAGCTGTATGGTTAGCCTTTCCAGCAGGCTGCACTTCATAATTCTGTGCACTGAGCCTTTCTTTTCAGTGGCTGGCCACTATATCACCACACCTTTCTATAAACCATGTGTGTATGTTCACTTTTCCAATTGACTGGCTCCTGAGACTGACTGAATAGAATGAAAGCATTTTCATTTTCATTTCTGAGTTTTTTTATTTTTTTTATTTTAGTTTTTTTTTTTTTTATTCCTTTCCACTGCTTCATTTGGTGGAGGAGAGTTAGCAGGCATGCTAGAAATGAAGAGGTACTGTGCGAGTGGGAAACGGCAGCAATGAAAGTGAATGAGTTGTAAAGACATAACCATTCAGACTGCGACCCTAGGCCATTACATAAGAATTACCTCTAACAGGGGAGTGAATGAGAGAGCAAGAAAAAGAGAAACACTGACAGAAACTGAAAGAAGGAAGAAAACGGCATGCCAAAAGTGCAGACCGAAGTGCAGAAAGAACGCAGAGAACAGCTGTACAGTGTATGATTTAATAAACCTCTTATTTTCATTATTGCAGGTATTTGCTAGAGTATTTGATGTAAAATATATACATTTAAAGGTTGAATAATATTAATAAAAGATCCTTTGCTAAAACGTGATTAGTGTATAAAAGCAAATCCAATACATACACACACACATAAACACACACACACACACACTTGTTTCGCTATCCTTGTGGGGACTTCCATAGGCGTAATGGTTTTTCTACTGTACAGACCGTATATTCTATTGCCCTACACCAACCCTACACCTAAACTTAGCCCTCACAGGAGACTTTTTGCATTTTTAGATTTTCAAAAAAATTAATTCTGTGTGATTTATAAGCTTCTTTACCCATGGGGACCTCAATTTAGGTCCCCACCATGACACGAGTCCCCATGAGTCTGTGTGTATTCAGGTTTAAGTCCCCACCTGAATAGAAAAACAGGTGTACACACACACACACACACACACACACACACACACAGTATTAGGTGGACATTTAACTTTTAATCTAGGTTCAGCGTTTGCATGATTGTTTGCTTTTTTAATGACCTTGTAATATTTCATCAAAATTTCATAACTAGACCTTCCAATGCAAATGTCAGACTTCTTTTTGGTGACATATACAGGACTTCTCCAATCACTGGGCGTGATTATGTTTTTGTCAGCCTATTGGCCATTTAGTTTTGAAAACATGTTTGAAACCCTGTGTTGCTTGGACCCCACTAACTTACACTGTATGGACAAAAACAGTTGAAACATTCTTCACTTTTATTTGTTTTCTGCAGAAGACATGGGTTTGGAATGATGTGAGGAAGAGTGTATAAATTATGGCCCAATTTTACATTTTTGCTTAAATAATTCCTTTAAGATCACTAGAAAACATTGCAGTTTACAAAGTAGCCTCAGTGAAAAAATAAATCGACGTCAACACGGTTCCTACAAAGTGCACAGTAATTCTCACATTCATGCTAGGTGTCTCTTTTGGACATCTCTAGAGTATCTGAACAGCTCTTTGTTATTTTCTAGAGGGGAGATATGAAGAGCAGAGTCGAGAGAACATGACATCAAGAGATGGCGTTGGCAGCTGACCAGAAGCCTTTGGAGAGCCTCTCTCTCCTCCTGTTCGCTGTCCCTCTCAGGCACCAGATCGACAAACAGCCAGAGTTCTGACAGCTGTCATTCAGAATAATGACATATCCGTGCACCTTTGAGTTGGCAAAATAACCCACATACACATAGATGGAAAGAATGGCAGAACAATAAATAAAGGATTGGAGCAAAATTGGGGTTGGATAAAGTACATTTCTGTTGTTTTTTTAATTCCATTGTTGTATAATAACTTACTTGTCTCAGAGTTTCAGCAAAGATTGCGCAGACCTCTCATCAAGTTTGACAACTCGAGAACAAACAGGAGGAGGAAAAAAGGCTCGCCGTTTTCCTCACAAGGGCCGATTCCTCTCCAAATCGATTTTCTCAGACAACATAAGTAGTTCTCTCTTTGAAATGAAGAGAAGTTGTCCCTCTTTGCTCCTCACTCACAACTCCAGCCATTTTTCGTTGCTTTCCTGGTGTCCGGTACCCTCCTTCTCATGGCAGCTTTGTGCAATCAATCAATCACTATAACTGAAGTGTCTTCCACCCCAAGGGTAACGCCTGCTCTCTCGCTTTCTCTCTCTCTGTCATGGCAGACCCCTCTCTCTTACAACAGATCCAACAAATGAAATGCAACAGACAGGTAATTAAACTCAGCGTCTTCATCATTGTATGTTTGCAAATGTTCCTCTATTTGACTAACGATGCCTTTTTGTGCTGTTAATCATAACTGCCCCCTGGTTATTTATTGATTGGTTACCCCTCACAAAACATCAAACCACAATTAAAACCTAGCCACTAATGGCATATTGATTCCACCACAGTTCAACCACATTACCCCCCTGCCTTAACGACTTAACCACGGGTCATCTGACATTAACTATCATCTACTTAACTCCATAGTCAGACATAATTTATTGCAAACAAGCAATTAGGATCAAGCAACCAGACACAGAGGAATTCTCCAACAAAATTCATGACCTCTAAAATTTCAAAAAAATGGTATCTAGCTTTATTTAACTAGGCAAAATCAACAAGATTCAGCCTGGCAATGTATAATGTCCTATTGCAATTAGGAATCAGTTTTAAATTTGCCTTTTTGAGTGAATCTGTTTTTCGTTTTGTTTTGAGACATTAGCTTTACATATGCAAAAGAAAAAAAAAAAGGACAAACAAGCAAACTCACTCAGTTGTGTTATTAATAATAAACTGGTAATAAAAGGATTCCGTCTTTTCGATGTCTTACAATTCTGTGTTTCACCTTTATTCAGATTTCTGTACTTTGAAAGAAAACAGTAGGAAAGGTCTTGCTCCCATGCCTGAGGAAAAGCTGGACACTTCTTATAATACAAGTTTGATATTACTCTCTACTTCCCAAAATCTTTTCTCTCAGCACAACATTGCTCTCTGTCTTTTTCCTTCTGTCTCCCTCCCTCTTGTTTTCTTCTTTTCCCATTTATTGTATCTTCCTTCTCTTTGGGGGTGAGATAAAGGATTATAGAGCTTATATTTTCTCAGATGGAGTGAAGAGCACAACCTGTGAGTGTGTGTCTGCATGTAAGCTTGTGTTTGCTCCCAAGGCGTGTGAGCATACAAGTGTGTGTGATTGATTTCTTCTTTCTCAGCTCCCTTGAGGCAGCGGAAACCCCACTTTAGCACCATCTCTCCCTCAGGTCAGCTGTGTTCTTCAAAGGTTAAGCTCTCTTTTGCTCTCTCCTTCTTTCACTATGTTACTATTTCCCTCTGTCTACCTCCCTCTCTCCTGTTTTAGCAGAAACATGTACCCTTTTAAAAATACTAGCATTTGTTGTGTTCTTGCTAATGATTTCTCTACTAGGTTTCTTAACCAGAAAGCCACCCTTGGCCAACAGGTTTCATCAAACAGACCATGCTGATTAATGTAGGGAAGATTAAGCTTTCTTAAACAAAAATTGTGCCACTAGACTTTCCAGTCTTACACTTTAATAAAAACAATAGGTATTTAAAAGTGTTTTTTGTTATTATTTTACCATTATGGTAAATGCTGGCAACCATTACTACAATTCTATACTATTATGTGTAATAAATAAATAAAGCTGAAATAACAGCAAGTATGAAAGATGTACTTTTCTCTATTTTGAGTCACGTCAAGTCGCTATTATTTGTATAGTGCTTTTAACAATGCAAATTGTGTCAGAGCAGCTTTACATTAGCTTGATATAAAGCTGGGTGGCTTTACATCAGATTTACAGTATTTAGACGGGGAAAGTGTGTGTCGAAATATTGTCATTCTCCTCTGGCCAGACAAAATCAGCAGTTTAAATCTTAATTTTAACATCTGTTAATAATATCAACAATGGGAAACAATGGGCATAGACTTATTGGAGGATATCAAACATGATGGTTTGATATTTAGGAAATGTACATTTAAAAAAAAATAGAAATGATCACAGACAGTTAAAAGTCTAATTCTGGCTGAGATACTGTGTGTATACAGTACATAAGGATGTCAACAAAGCTTTGCTAAACCAGTAGAAAATCAGCATAAACCAACTTAGACTAAGGGTAGAGAGACATATGGTTAGATATCCATACTTCATGAATGAATGGCTGAGTAGAAATGCATATGACAGACTGTGGTTTAACCAAGCTAGAAACATGTTCTTGAGCTAATGCACCTAGCGACAACATAATGAACTTCAAATCCCACGATACTCAGCGTTAACCTCATTTACTCAAAGCGATTAGGCTTTTGTTGCATATTTTATGTACCATGGAGAGTCTGGACCATTCCAGGGAAAAAAATAAAAAAGTAAGCAACATAGAATGAGAGTTGGTTATTACAAGACCAAATTCTAATGGGGAAACCCAGGAAGGACTATCCTCACTCCAGTGTACAGAGATCAATAGAAGCTCTATCCATGTTTGACTGGCTGGACTATTGAGCTTATTCTTCAAATGTCAAACGCTGGTCTTTTGCTGTTATCGGACGGGAGTTATTGAACCATAGCCTCTGCTAGCAGGTGCTATAGATCTCCAGGAGAGAACTGCATCAACACCTGAGAAATGGCACGTGGACACATCAGTGCTCCGCTATCTATCCTGTCCCCTGCAGAATTAAGTCATCACTATGAGAAAAAATAAAAAAAAAAAGACCTGTTTACCTTCACTAATCAGCCAGAGGCTCGGAGCAATGTAACAAACAGGGAAAAAGTCACTGCGGAGTAGCATTTCGCAAGGTCAATGTGACCAATAACGGTCAGATGTTTCCAACACACGACTCTGTGCATTCAGGACAATTAGATTGTGTGCATACACGTGGTTTGGTCCAGCAAAACTCCAGTAGCGGGATTATCCCTCCAGCATCTGGACTTTAGCTAATTAGATCACCTCTCCACAACTGCACTTCTGCGTGTTACCGCAGCCTGCATGTTAAACAGCATGTAGGCCAGTAATTGGGGATTACCTAGATAATATTCTAGTAGGGTGTACGGTGCCATTACTGGGGATAATAAGCCATTGTCTCTCGAATGAATATCCCATTTTGCATGTAGCAGCCAAATATGTGGGATTGCCAATTGACAACTTTTTAATGGACATGCTTATTTTTTATTGTGAGATCTGACCTATTTGGGGAAAAAAAACAAGCAAAAAAAAAAAACACCGAATCGCCCAAATGAGATCTGCCATTTAACTGTAAATGTAATCACTCAAAGGACAACTGACCCACATTATTTGAAATGAATAAATAAATGCAATATCTCTATTTTAGCAATGTCCTTATATTGCCACATTAAAACTGCATATCGACAGAGATGATTAGAGTCTAGATTTCATTTCAGTAATGGAAGATTATAATCTGGGTGGATTTAATGTTTGTGAGCACTGTTATTTTTTGTCTCTGCGGCTTGGAGGACTATCGATATAACAATAAGATTATACGTCAGCTGTTGGGTCACCATGAAGATTACAAACCCTGTTTGTTTCAGGTCTCGTTCCAAATCCTGTATGACTTTCTTCTGAGAATGCGAAATATTTAAAAAAATCTTTATTAAATTAAATTATACATACACTGAAAATCAATGGGGTCCAGTGTTGTTTTAGAACCCAGTGACTTTTTCTGTGAATGGACCTAAAGAATTGAAATATTCTTCAAAATATCTTTGTGTTCTGTCATGTTTGTATCAACATGACACTGTTTAAACATTTTCATTTCTTTATGAACCATGTTAAGAGGCCACAGATGTGGATACAAACAGTGTATGCTGTATTTAAGTCACCTGTTAGAATTTTACATTGATCAAAATAAGCAAAAGCTGTAAAAGAACCTGTTTTCGAATAAAATCATCTTTGTTGTTCTGTTTGGATATTTTTATTCTGTGTAGAAAAGGTAATGGATGAATACTTACATAAACACTCTAAACAAGAACAACTGATGAGCTGTAACATGCAATTTCACAGCGTAGGCGAAAAACACAGTGCATCTGTATAGTTTGGTGGGGACATTTTAAATCAATCAGTGTTAAAACACAAACCTACAGTACGCCCCTGGAATTCTATATTAATGTGTCAAATTGGTATGTTGCTTGGAAACCATAAATGGCCTACCGTTAGGCTAATGAACTATATGCCAGTGTGTTGTAACCCCTGTCTTGCCCCAGACTGTTCAAGGAACAGTTGTACCCATCTCTCTGCATAGACACTTACGGTGATAAAGAGAAGCTAAGCTAAAAAATGAAATAAGAAAAGCCCCACGCTGCTCATGTATGCAATGCTGCAAAGTGCCTCCTGCCTCCAGCCCCCTTAATGTTGCAGTAATATCATTAATGCGTTGTCTATCCCTTGTCTCAATCTAATCTGCTTTGTTGTTAAAGAGTTATAGAGGAGCAGGGGACAGTTGAGTACAAAGCTGCATGCCCGAGGGCCAACACACTGATTCAGACACACAGATTCATGTCAGATCTAGGTCTTTAATCATCGGAGTGCCCCTACGCTCAGAGAGGCACACCTCATACAGTCCCCCCGAACGGACGTGGCCCACAGCCCAACTCAATTCAAGCACTAGATTATGGATTATGGTAATCCAACCAGCCAAGGGTCAGAGGCAGAGGGCGACGCAGGCTGATTCAATCAAGATAAAGCATGTGAGTGTTTTCAGCATCCTATTTGTTTGACCCACTTCAATCTCCAAAGAAAATAATAAATTACATTTAAAATTTAATAAAAACAAACAACAGACATGTTATTGTTTGGTGATTTTTTTTATTGTTTTTCTAATCAGCATGTTACTTACACAACCAGAAAAGTAATGTCCATTCAATTTTTAAGCCAAATGGATTTTACATGTGACTTTGCAAAACAAAATTATTTGTACTGAAAATGAATGTACATGTTTATTGAAGGGAAAAAGCTGTAGAAACATTAAGATAATTAAATCTCTATATTTTGGTTTATATATTTGTCTCTTGAAATTACTGAAAGACATAAATTACTTTTGTTCCAGTAAATTACTGGAACAAAAAGAATTAACTAAACTAAACTAAACTAAACTAAACTAAACTAAAATAAAATAAAAAACTGCAATTGCTGGCAGCTGGTCTTCTTAAATAAAACAAAAACTAAGTAGTTAAAAATGTTTTTAAAATCATTTGGTTATTATCTCAACAAAGCAAAAAAAAAAAAAAAAAAGATTAATAATCAATCAATGAATCAGTCAGAATTAGTGCTCATGAACTACTGACTTGTGTATATATACTTAAAATGACTGCTTATTTTTAAAAGTTATGGCTGACAAACAGTAAATGGATGATTTTGAAAATATGAAAATACTATACAGTATATATATATATATATATATATATATATATATATATATATATATATATATATATATATATATATATAATATGAGGTGCCAAGCAGGAAATAATTATATAAAAATCTGAATATATAAATGTAAATCTGAATATATAGTTATAAGTATGAATATATAAATGTAAATCTGAATATATAGTTATAAGTCTGAATATATAAACGTAAATCTGAATATATAGTTATAAGTCTGAATATATAGAAGTGAATCTGAATATATAGAAGTAAATCTGAATATATAGTTATAAATCTGAATATATAGAAGTAAATCTGAATATATAGTTATAAGTCTGAATATATAAATGTAAATCTGAATATATAGTTATAAGTCTGAATATATAAATGTAAATCTGAATATATAGTTATAAATCTGAATATACAGAAATAAATCTGAATATATAGAAGTAAATCTGAATATATAGTTATAAGTCTGAATATATAAATGTAAATCTGAATATATAGTTATAAGTCTGAATATATAAATGTAAATCTGAATATATAGTTATAAGTCTGAATATATAGAAGTGAATCTGAATATATAGAAGTAAATCTGAATATGTAGTTATAAATCTGAATATATAGAAGTAAATCTGAATATACAGTTATAAATCTGAATATATAAATGTAAATCTGAATATATAGTTATAAGTCTGAATATATAAATGTAAATCTGAATATATAGTTATAAGTCTGAATATATAGAAGTGAATCTGAATATATAGAAGTAAATCTGAATATGTAGTTATAAATCTGAATATATAGAAGTAAATCTGAATATATAGTTATAAATCTGAATATATAGAAGTAAATCTGAATATATAGTTATGTCTGAATATATAGAAGTAAATCTGAATATATAGTTATAAGTCTGAATATATAAATGTAAATCTGAATATATAGTTATAAGTCTGAATATATAAATGTAAATCTGAATATATAGTTATTAGTCTGAATATATAGAAGTAAATCTGAATATATACTAATAAATCTGAATATATAAATATAAATTGAATATATCGTTATAAGTCTCTATATATAAATGCAAATCTGAATATATACTAATAAATCTGAATGTATAAATGTAAATCTGAATATATCGTTATAAGTCTCTATATATAAATATAAATCTGAATATATACTAATAAATCTGAATGTATAAATGTAAATCTGAAAATGTGATGCGATATAGGAAAACCCAACACATGGTGAAATTTGACCTTTTTAGGTTTTGATACCATGGAAGCTGGGTTCAAGCCCTTTCCAAAAGTGTTTTTATTTTGTCCATAGCTTGAACATAACAAAAATTATGGCAATCTGAAGTTGGCTGATAGCTATGATTTTCAGGAATGGAATTTTGAGAAAAACAGGTTTAAAGTGAGACGGGTTTCACTTTCACTTCACGGGTTTAATGAGAGCTGTCTGTCAGGAGCGCTATTCTGCATCATTACACAAACAGACTAACGTTACCCTGAAGAGGACAGTTTTTGTGATGTTAAGAGAAAGCACCTCCTCAGCACGTCCTTTTTGCTTGCTGCAATAAATCGCTATTTTTCTGTACTAAACAAGTGATTTTTGCCAAGATATTTTTAGAGACAATAGACAAGATGTTCTGGAATAATATTTTAATTAAAACCTAATTTTGACAAAAAAAAAATTAATTGACATTCAACTTATTTTTAGAATTTCCTGAAAACGTCCCAGCGCGACATCCGATGGGTTTTCCCAGATCACATCATATATATTCACATTACATTTATATTTAGTCATTTAGCAGACGCTTTTATCCAAAACGACTTACAAATGAGGACAACAGAAGCAATCAAAACCAACAAAAGAGCAACAACATGCAAGCACTATGACAAGTCTCAGTTAGCCTAACGCAGTACACATAGCAAGTAGATAGAATATAGAATAAAGAAACCTAGTGTTTTTTTTTTTTTAAGAAACAAGTAGATAAAATAGAAAAAAGAAAGCTAGTGTTATATTTGTAACAATACATTCAGATTTACCTCCATATATTCACAATTTACATTTATATATTCAGACTTATAACTATATATTCATTTTATAAGAATATATTCAGATTTACTTCTATATATTCAGACTTATAACTATATATTCAGATTTACATTTATATATTCAGACTTATAACTATACATTCAGATTTATAAGAATATATTCAGATTTACTTCTATATATTCAGATTTACATCTATATATTCAGACTTATAACTATATATTCAGATTTACATTTATATATTCAGACTTATAACTATATATTCAGATTTACTTCTACATATTCAGATTCACATTTATATATGCAGACTTATAACTATATATTCAGATTTATATTTATATATTCAGACTTATAACTATATATTCAGATTTACTTCTATATATTCAGATTTTTATATAATTATTTCCTGTTTGGCATATATATAAATATATGGTACCAACATGACATATACCCTAAAACAAACATATTAAAATACAAAAAAGTGAACGACTCCTATAGATGCTATCCAAGAGAGCTATTATCAGAGATCCTCTCTTAGTGCGAGACCCTCACTGCTAACAGAGAGAAAGACCGTTAACAGGAGAAAGAAACTGAATGGCTCTCCACTGCTAAAATAAATCACAAACACTGTGGACCTTGAATGTTGTGAGACCAGTAAAGTGAAGAAATGTACAGTACACACCTCATTGTTTTGCTGTTGAAAACGTCAGAATTCTGACAGGAACAAAGAAAAGCAACAAGCATTTACACACGGCCAGTGACCCTAACACCACGGGTAGATTTCTTCCAACTGTAGGACAGTTTAGTTGTTTAATAAGCCCATCTAACATTTCAGAGTTTCTCAGCGGAAAGACCAGACATTGAGCTGGGGGCACGACTGCTGTCTCTTACATATACACACTTCGAGAGGAGAAAGTTTTCTAGTATGCTGTTTTAGCACAACCTTGACATCTTCCGTTACCTTTCCTGCTCATCTCGTGTGAACAGAAAGGTAAGAGAGAAAAAGGAGGGAAAAAAAGTAATAACAGATGAATGAAGGGAAGAGGGTACCATTATGTTTTCCTTTTCACTTTCATTCTGACATTGGCAAAGGAATACTCATTCCCAGCCCCCTCTGAAGCTACTGCGAAATGTGTGCTTGTCCTAATGTGATATCAGTGACATATGGACATGTTTGCTGAAACTGCTTTCACATCATTTGAACTGATGACACCATCGGGAGAATACTGCCAAGTACGAGCACACCTGTGTTTCTTAGTGTAGATGAAAGGCTAATCTGTGATCACTGGTTCATAAAACTGAAATTGGCAAAGGGATAGTTCAGCCAAAATGAAAATTCTGTCATTTACTCACCTTCATGACGGTATGACTTGATTTCCTCCGTGGAGCACAAAAAGTGGATTTCGGAAGAACATCCTGGGTACTGTTATCTAATATAATAAAAGGAATTGAAGACTGTAGTTATCAAGCTCCTAAATGACAACATATGCACCATTAAGGTCATTAAAGTGATTCATGTGACTAGTTCAATATATTTCTAGTCCTATGAAGTCATGCAAGCTTTATGTGATGAACAGAATAAAATCTAAGTGATTATTCGCTTTAGCTCTTACTGGGAGTTGGGACACATCATCAACTTTCTGAATGAAATATTCTTGAATCGGTTGATCCAGTTCACCAAACCCATCTAAATTATTCGTTTACAAATCAGGCCGATCCAGTCCTTGATTTCAGCTCACTGATTTAATAATGATGATGAGGAGGAGATGACTGTCAGTCTGATCATCACACAAATGTATCATACAGCTTCAGAAGACTTTAATTATAAAGCAAGATGTGTACAGACAATTATTATTATTATTATTATTTATTATTTTTTTTTTTTTTAAGATTAACAGCCCCAGTTCTCATTTACTTTCATAATGAAAAGAACGAACAGTATATTCCTCAAAAATTATACATTTTTTTAACATCCTGCTAGTTTTGAACAACATGAAGGTAAGTAAATAATGACATAATTAATTGAGGACAGGGCTGTCAAGGTCTTCTTAGTAGCTTATGAGTAAAGTACCATCAGATTCCTGAACGAATTGTTTTTTCAGTCAAATATTTTCAGTGCATCAGTTGATCCAGTTCACCAAACCAATCTGATGATTCATTCCCAAATCAGGCTGATTTGGTTCTCCATTTCAACTCACTGACTAAATGATCCGGCCACATCTGTTAACAGCTCACTGGAGGGAAAATCATCAGTGATTATCAGTCTGCTCATCACACAAATCAATCATACAGCTTCAAAAGGCTTTAAAAATATAGCATAAAGTGTATAGACCAGTTTTATGGCGTTTTTTGTGCTTTCTGAAGCTTGACAGCCCCAGTCCTCGATCCCTTTTATATTGGATAGTCATCATTTATAACATCCTGCTGTTTTTGAACAACATGAAGGTGAGTAAATAATGACCAAAGTAACTGAGTACAAGGCTGTCATGCTACAAAATGACAAAAACACATTACAAAAGAATCAAAGTGTTTCATATAACATGTGCATTACACTTCTAGTTTTCTGAAGCGATACAAGCTTGTGTAAGAAACAGACCAACATTTAATAAATTATTCACATTAGCTGTTCTTATTAGTTCAAGAGTGAAGTTTCATAAGATTCCTGCCCAAATTGTTATTTTGAGTCAAATACTTTTACCTAGAGTGTTTATGTATAGTTTTTACCTAGAGTGTTTTGTGTTAGTGGTTTTGAACAACATGAAGGTGAGTAAATAACAACCAAATTTTTAATTTCATCTGAACCGTGGTCTGTAAACAGGTCCAGGAACAGCTCATTTGGTTTAAAAACTGATTTGAGAGATTTGTCACTCCACAAGAGGGCACTGCACCATTTGCTGTATGTGATGAAATATTCTCCATTCTCCTCATTCGCTTTTCCATTCCCTTTCCTTCTCTCTCTCTCTCTCTCTCTCTCTCTCTCTCACACACACACACACACACACACACACACACACACACATACATAGGAAATGAATCAAACAGACAGACTGGCTGTCTACAGTATGTGGGAGGCCCTTTCAACCAAGAGAACATCTCTAGGGTAAACTATCTCTAACTCTTTCTATCTTTCTCTGTCATTCCAAATCTCACTAGAGGGATTCATTGTAAACAGTCCCAAATTCATAATTCATTCAAAATAATGGAATTGTCTTGCAGAATTGCATTTCAGCTAAAATATTCCAGTGACAGGCGAAGGGAAAGAAGCACGCGGTCTGAGGCTGCCTCAGAGTTCACACTGTCTGTCTATTAGATCTACCACCTAAAGATGGATAAGAGAAGTCAGTCAGCTAACAGGCACATCAATTTCTGCCAGTTTAGTATCTTCACATAATCTGAAAGTCGTTTGAAATGGAAGCAGACCTTCAAGGAGTCGTCCGTGTTTATGAGTCCAACTTCAAATGCACCCAAAAACTTTAAATGTGATGTAACAAAATGTTTGTGCCGCGTTGTCTGACAGGATCAAAGGGTCAGTTAGCTCGGAGGGCTGACGGAATATACCACAGAACCGAATCAATACACACACACAGAGGGAGATCAGATACGGCGGAACTGGAAACATTCTGTCAGATCTCAGTCTGCTTCAAAAAAGCTGTGCGTTCATACACACACGCACACAGAGAGAATTTGTGCCATTTTTACAGTCTTACACATGCATCTTGAGGAAAACTGTGTTTGTTTGAAGGTTAAAAAAGAGAACCGCTCTTCTTTTTTAAACATTTTGCATCTGGAGGCGTACGCGAGTGCACGCGGTCATACAGTCGGAGCTAAAAGCCTTGACTGCGTACATCCACAGAATGCTTATAAATGTTGTATTCCTTGTCGTCCTTTGAGACAATACCTCAGCTTTGTTCTCTTCCATAGTGCTTTGTTTGTTTGTTATTGTGAGTCAGAGGGAGAAAGCGCACGAGCGAGAGAGTGAGCGAGCGAAAGGGAGGGAGGGAGCTATTTGCATTTAATTCAGTGTTGATAAAGTTGTACGAACAGACAGCAGTTCAAAGAAAGCCGGCTTGGACATTTTGAATGTGCCATATCTGACAGACTGCTCTAAACACAACAGATTATGTAAAAACCGTTGCGTCTCTCTGTTGTTACCCCGCCTCGATGAATCCCGGGCCCTGTTCTTTGTACGCTGTTTAATACATCCAAGATAATACACCAGATTCTGCTAATTGTACTAATTCCTCTCTGGCTAATTTGGTTCTTCAATCACACATGCAGATTTGATTAGAATAGCTGAACTGAGTTGTCGTAGATAATTGCGTATTCTTGTGTTTACTGGGAAAGGCATATGTATCGACATGGGAAATGATGATAAGCAATATGGCAAAATGTGTTTACATAATATATATTTGAAATATATTTAGAAATGTGTGTGCAATTGTTTGTACGACACTTTTATAAATGAACATAATTAAAATACTACCATTCAAAGGTTCAGTGTCAGTATGACAGTAGTATTTTTAAAAAAAATAAATAAAATACTTTTAAAGGAATACTTTTATTGCACAAGAATGCATTAAACTGATCAAAAGTGACAGATTTTCACACTGTTACAAAAAAAAAAAAAAGTTTCAAATTAATGTTGTTTTCAAAATTGATAATAAAAAATGTTTATTGAGCACCAAAGCAGCATATTAGAATAACTTCTGAAGAATAATGTTAAACTGAAGATAGGAAACATTTAATTTGAACAGTAATACTATTGTATTTTTATTTATTTATTTTTACTGTATTTTTGAACAAACAATTGCAGCCTTGGTAAGAATTTTTTTATTTTTTATTTTTTATTTTTTTTTTATAATGTATTTTTGAACGACATTTTTTTTTTCTTGTGTGGGGGGATTAAACAATCTTACCTGACCCTAAGCTTTTTTTTTTTTTTTTTTTTTTTTTTGCTCGATAATAAATAGAGCAATACAATTTCTGTAAGGAGAAATAATAATAAAAGTTTATTTTAATTTAAAAAACAATAAGAAAATATCAAGTCAAGCAGAAGGAAGAATTAAGAATTTCTGGACCATAAAAGAGCCATGAAACACTGCCAAAGCAGCCAAAACGAGGAGATGAAGCTGGCAGAAAGTTGCAGGTTAATTAAATTTTTAAGTGTTTACCTGTTACATTGTTTCTAGTGAAAATCAAGATACATTCACAAGGGACAGGTATACTTTTCTAAAGTCACGGCAGATAACTCTTATATAAAGCCAAGATATAATCTTGTTTACAATTATAACCTGCTCCCACACTTTGGGGTTTGAGTTTATGGACATGCTGCCATCAAGACAACTCTGAGATAAGCTTCAAAGAAAAGAGCAATCCAGGATCATGTCAAATCTTCAGTTATATCCAGATAACCCTGTAATCCATGTACAGAGAACTGTTTTGTAGCATCATCCCCAACACACCTCACCAAGCACCCACCACCCCAGCTCATTGCATCTCTTCTAAACTCCGGCAAATCTGTTCTATGATGCTTTAATTACAAAACTGTTATAACTAAGGGGGAAAAAATACTATTGCATTCCTATGACCATGGTAATACCATGTTTTTTTTTTTTTTTTTTTTTGGTTGTTTATTTCTTTGTAGTACCTTTGGTTACCACATCACATACAAATATTACAATCGTAGTGTTTGGAAGTACTTCTCTGTTTGCCTTTAAAATAAAATCCTATACAGTCCATTTTTCTGCATAAATCACCAGAATAAATGTAGTTTAGAAAGTATGTTCTCACCTCAGTCAGAGGCTGTTCCATAGAGAACTTTATATATCATCTTAGCAACATATTTTCATACCCTGTTACATCAGTCATTCTGACACTCCTACAGAGAGCAATGGGTAATATTTATGTGACATTTAAGCACTTGATTAACTCTTGATGTATTACAAGGAGAGGTTCGGATTCATTTCTGCCCTTTTTGTTATTTTGTCTTCACCCATGATCTAAAATAGCTTTAGAATCCAGACTGGTTCTGACTTGTGGTTCATTTTGATCCCAAGCACCTTCGCTGATGTGCCACAGTAACAACTCTCAGACAAAATCAGACAGATACAGTCCACTGCAGACCCTGAAGGGGCTTGATGAGGAGGAGGAACTTGTGATTGAAACTTGTCGGAGAGATTTGAGTAGCGTTGCTATCGAACGTGAAAAAACAGGCCTGGAGAAAGCGTGAGGGAGTGATCCCGCAGATATGAAGCATTGAAAAATCTCTGCTGTTCTTCACACTTCTGCTCGAAGGACATTTCGGTATCATTACATGCAACGTAATCCCAATCTCACTTCACACAGGACAAGTTTCATTTTCAGGCGAGCATAGGATCACATGAATCACAACATCGGTTAAGCCCCTCATTTTATGCTATTTTAATTCAAATGTGATAGTAACAGAAATCAAATTCTTCACAAGTATTGTTCAGTATTGTTCAGTGTCACATGATCCTTCAGAAATCATTCTAATATGCTGATTTGGTGCTCAGTAAACATTTCTCATCATTAAAAGAACTACTTCATATTTTTGTGGAAACCATGATACTTTTTTTTTCAGAATTTTTTGAAAAATAAAAAGAACAGCACTGATTGGAAATGGAAATATTTTGTAGCATTACAAATATGTTTAATGTTACTTCTGATTTCATATATTCTGATTTTTTTATTTTTTTTTTTAGTTTGTGCTCTTTTCTTCACAACAATTCACAATGCCTACATTTGTCAAACTGCAATAAAGACAAAAAACAAAACATAAAAGTGGTCAATATTACTCATGCACTATGTATAGATTTTGTGTAAGGAACAGGCTGAAATTAAGGACATTATTCATTGAAAGTCTCTTTCAAATCTCATTATTTAAAATATTTAAAACCAGACACAAATGACTGAACATGAACAACTGACTTGACTGTGAAAACCATAAGCTTTTGCTAATTACGAAAAGGACATTTGAGAAATTGACGCTTTGTGCAGCTGAACACTGGATGGTATTTACAGTAGGTTGTTATTGAGCGTAGTAAGAAAACATAACTTTACCAGAATACGATGCAATTAGACAATGTCCAGGCGACACAACGGAACCCATGCTGACAGGATGTGAGACAAGATACAGGCTTATGGTCTAGAGACTGAATTGGTCTAAGAAAGATAATGTTACAAATCAGTGTGTGTGTGTGTATGTGTGTGTGGTAAATGTCAAGAGCATGATAAGCTGTTCTTTGAGCAGATGGATCTGACAGAGCTACTGAAGGTGTGAAACACACTCCCTCAGCCTTGTCAGCCTATTTACACAAACACACACTAACACATTTAAATGTCGCACAGAAGCCAATTATATGAGACATGGTGATAGTTACATTCTAAAACTGACAGCTTATTGGACAGACAATCTGTCATCATCACGTATGAGTGCATGTACGTATTTAAGGTTTTTTTTTTTTTTTTAAACCTTGTTTAAAACATAGACATCATAGCCTGTCATGGTCATGCACACTGAGCGTTACAACACAATTAGTTTTGATGTCAAATCGCATATGTAGCATTTGTCTGATTTTCTGTCTTTTCTTCAACTTTGATCTTTCATGTACCAAGATAAGTACTTTTTCTGTATGTCTTAATATATACGCATCTCAGAAGCTGAAGTGCGTGTATGTGTGTGTATTTCTGGTACTCAGTGGTCAGGGAAGAGGGAGAGGATTGTTAAATATTAATCCTGAGGTTTGTTTTGAGGTCTGTGGTGGCAGCTGGATGTCTCCAGTGTGTGTGTGTGGGTGAGAAAGTGTGTGTGTGCTCTTTTTCTATTTGTGTGTATATCATGTGTGTCTGTTTGCGGTGTACGCACGCTCCTTTTTGCTGATGTATTGGTGATTCCGAGAAGTAAGTGGCGCCAAGATGGATTTGGTTCAATATGATGGAGTAAACTGATAACATCTCGGGGCAGGTGTGCGTGTGGGACATAAACACACAGTTAATATCATTTATATTATACTTATTATACATGCACATGTATTATAAATACAATTTTAGACTGAAATAACATTATCAGTGACTCTGGAGAAAAAAAAATAAAAATCCTCTAAAGTGACACGAAAATCAGAAAATGGCCATTTTGTCCCAGCCTACTTTCTCACCAAACAGCATTTATATCTTTATTGTACGGTCTCAGGATTCGCAAAGTGCATGATTGTGCATATATATGCCCACATGAACAGTCTGTGGAACAGAAAGGGCGTGCCCTAATGTTCCCTAAGCTCCGGGGCTGAAACGAATGAGCTAATTTATCTACTGTTAATGCTTGGCCATTTATAGATTTTAATGAAATCATAATTGCCAGATTAATACATGTTTCACTTTCAACAGGGACAAAAGTAATAGAGACGAAACATAAAATTATTTTACCCGCACATTCATCATTCCCGTTGGTTTCTGTGGCGATAAAGTTTAAAATTAGACCCCCGTTAAGAGATGTCTGTGACGGATGGTGCGGCATGACAGTACTAATTAAATTGAGTTATCTGTGCATTTTATTTCTGGGTGTGAGAGAGATTGTTTTATTTTAAAAAATCGTTAATAAAGCAAAAGGCATGGAAACGGATCAAGTGTGTAACGAATATCTGCCTATCATTTATCTATCTGCGAAAAGAGGGGAATGAGTTGAAACAGTGAAATTTGAAATGGGAAAATAGAAACATACAGTGGGGAGACCACCATCTTGGATTTAAAATATAAACACAATTTTTTGAAATTAATAAAGTTGACTAAAATAAAAAAGGTTAAAGTAGCTGCTCTGGTTGAAATGTTCTTCCTGGGAAGAAGAGAAAGGAATTATGGTCAGGTCATGGATGGTTTCTTTACCTTGGAGGAAGTGCTTCACGGTTCTACAAGAGAATGGGTTTAAGTGCACCCAAGATTGTGAAACTGGGTCTCACAACACTTACATATTGGTTTGTGAGAACATAATGTCCCAGGAAAATTATAGTTTGATACAAATGTCTCACTTAAAAAAAACAGTCAATAAGCACTTCAATTGTACCTAAATCGATATTGTGATAAAAGTACTTATTCAGATATCAATATCTTGATAAAAGTACCCCAGAGGCAGCTTTCAGGTTCATTATGAAGAAAATGATAAAAGCTGTGCAAAGGTCAATTATGAACATCATCATACTCTAATAAGTGAGTCATTAGTGCCGAATGACCTTAAACATCTGCTACTCAAATCATGTAAAAGACATTTCTAAATACCTGACCTACAAGTCTATTATGACTGGGAAACATTCTGGGAAACAAAGTGTCCTTCCACTGTGGAACAAAAAGATCAATAGATTGATAGATCAATCCATTTGATGCCTCAACTGAAATTCAGGAATTCTAAATTCAACTGAATGACTCATACAGAAAACACATGCTGTATTTACCCTCACTCTTAGAATTCTTTTATGTGTCTGTAAAAGCTTTAAATGTTGTGATCTCTACCTGTTCTCCATCAAACTTCAGTACCTTATTTTGTCTTCTCGACACCTCTTAGATCAGATCAAAGTAGCAGTTTTGTTTGCTTTACTTTTTTTTTTTTTTTTTGGAAGCACCTGCTGTGTACACTAAAACACTGCCATGATTCTAATACTATATCTGGCAACATTGTATCTACAGTAAAGAAATAATATCATCCTTCTTAAACAATTAAACACCCTTTAACCTTCACTCCTAAAAGGAGCTAATGAAAAAATTATTTAACTTCAGATTCTTATTAGTAGACATCTAATAAATAGCCCCAAACACTTTTTTTTTGTTTTGTTTTTTTTATTTATGTTTTATATAAAACTCTACCGTACGGTTGAGCTGTCAGTCCATGGTAAATCTCGATTTAAATTCAGAGAACTATTTCAGGAGTTATTTTCCAATAATAAACATTCCTTTAACTTTATTAGTATCTTGGATACATTTCATAACCTTCAGGCTCCACAAAGATAAAAAATTATATTTAAGCGTCTGTATAATATGCCTACTATATATAGCCATATGATATGCTATATGATGTCTTTTACAGACATATCAACCATACAGTCATGCATGATTTTGGATAATTATGGTAAAGAAACATTTTTGCATTTCTCATATATTTTGCTATATTTCTGTTCTTTATCCCCTACCCTATTTACAACAACATTATGGTTTCATCCCTACTTCCTTGATTGCTTGTTTGACCCTGTTATCTGATGACTGACCAGCACCGTTCTCCCTTCAGTGTGACTGACTGAAGTTTGTAAACTGCTGCGGTCACTTGAAAACTGGAAATACCCAAACCCCCCATGGCAACAGCAGACACAGAGATGGGGCAGTACAGCTGTAGAAAGATTGCTCTCTCATCTCTTCCTTTTGATAGATTTATTCTCTATCAAAGTAAGCTCAACCGCACGGTAGCGATATCAGTTAAAGGGTTAAGGCGGGTGTGGGTGTTTGCATTTCTACTGTGGTGAGCTGAGAGGCTGTTTTCTTTGGTGAACTTTAAAGTTGAGCTGTCAACTAAGCATAAACAGATATCAACACTCAGTATAGAAAACGCAACAGAGATAATTAACAATTTCAGATATAAAAATAAAGAACCATAAACATTATAAAACAAATAATTGAAAGCACCAACCAAAACCACAGAAGTATAATAATCTAGCAAATAATGAAAAGTTCTCTAGCAACCATACTACTACAGTTAATATATAAATGTACAAGATATGACTGTAATGCAACCACAAATCATCATGGTTCACAGTGGCTAATTAATCAGCCAATTCAAATATGAAATACTCACTATTTAAATGCAATTGAATTCATACACGAGCATTAAACGCCAACAGCTGTTATCTCTGTATATGTGCTTTTCACAATCAAGTGCTCTTTAAAAGAACTGAATGAACAGAGTAAAATGCAAAGTGGAAATCAACCCAGTCATCTTTGTTTTCAAATGATTCTTTTTAAATGAACCACACACTGCAGAGAGAACTGATAAAGAGCACAACTCAAATATAAGATAAAATTATGTTCTAAACGCTCAGTGTGCGTTTGATGAATTACTATAGTGTTGTCAAAAGGACCAACTTCGGTACCAGTCCGATTTTAAAAAATGTGATGATACCAGCGCTTCCCGTGAGCATTTTGAGAGCTGTTGAGCGGATTCTCATAGATGGATCCTTTGCACGGCTTTCAAACACTCCCGTGTGTAAGCGCTCGGTGAAGAACGTAGATCAATGATCATTGTAGCCAATCACAGACATATTTGTTGAGCACGTGAACACAATGGCCAATCAGAGGTATTTAAAAATCTGCTCAACAGCACTCAAAATGCTTGCAGGAAATGCTGGTATCTTCACATTTTTTTTAAAAATCGGACTGGTACCGAAGTCGGTACTTTTGACAACACTAAGTACTAATAATAGAAACGTAAACAATATAATATTTGTTGTATACCATTTATTTTAACAGTAAACAGTAAATAATTTAACATTAAACAAACAATTTTCTTAGAAATGTTAAACAGTAACCTTATAATCTCTAAGAACTGTTAAACAGAGATAAACTAATGAAGACAGAGAATGGGAGCTTTGATTCTCAGGCACTGTGCATGGCGTTTTCAGAGTTGTCAAAATTTAAGTCCAACACGCTGTCAAAATAAGCATCCTGCGTCCAACACATTGGCCAAAATAAATAAATAAATAAATAAATAAACTTACCAGCCAATGCAATAATTAAAAAAATGTCGGCCAATATATCAACCTTGGCGATATATCGGTCAGTCACTACTGTCAGTATGTCAATATGGTATGTTTCAGCATATATAACATGAAGATAAAGGGTGACAAACTTGACATACTTGTGCTTGAAAAGAGTATCAGAACCTCTGAAGGTTATGAAAAACAGTCAAATGACTCATCACATAATTTCTTTCTTCTGCTCATCAAAATATATGACAGACAAAGATATTGTAACTTCAAGCAAAAGGTTGACATTCACTCTGTTCCTGTCATGAAGTAAAACAGTAACCGTTCCATCCATTATTGAATTGTTCCAGCTCTATAATGTCTGTCACACTCAAACCAATCGAGGGAAAAAGAAAGAATGCAGTGACCTAATGTGATGTAAACAGGGGGAGGTCATGCCAGTGACCCACATTCAGACACAAAAACAAACACACACACACACACACACACACACACACACACAAACACAAGCCCCTCAGCTGAATGAAAATGGGCAGGTAAACAACAAAGAACTAGTGTCTGAGACCTTTTGTCTGCTTGTTTGTTTGTCGAAGAGAGAGAGATTGCTATAAAAACAGTGGAGGCCAGAGAATGAGGTATTTCACTGACCAGCTCATCTGATTTTCTACTTGTTTGTAATAAGAATTAATATTTCATATCTGCCAAATAAATGAAGATTATTAACATTTCACATTGATTTAGCAGATTCCAACACTCAGAAAACAGCTTTTCAATGCCGCATAAGAAGACTAGAATTCAGAGAAAGAAAGCGAGAGAGATGTTTTCTATGAGCATCTGATCAAAAGAGTCAGAGTAATTAAGCTCTCCTCCAGTCTCCGTGAGAGTGCTCTCCTCAAACGCTCTCATTTAATTGCTTATATTACTGCAACTTCTGAAACAATTAATTGGAAGCAATCTGAGTAAAATGCAGTTCTCTAGTAATCGGCCGACAAAAATATATGAAACGGTTTACGCACTAGCGTTCGCTCTGGATTAAATCCACATTAGCAGACTTGGGTACCTGCTTTTATATAGCCAATAAACAAAAGCTATCATCATACCATCTGTGCTTTGTGAGTAATATAAAATCCTGTGACTGCCATTGGGATAAATCTCACATGGGATGTGCAGTCAAACCGGTCGTATACGCAACTTAATGGATGGGTTTTCACACAGTTTGCATAACCATTTGGCTGTAACCTTGATAAAGGTCAAACTGAAGCTAGTCTTGCATAACCAAATTTTTGACTGATGGCATGAGGTCCACAATGAAGCTTATAATGGCCAAGAACCGCCCAATTAGACAGGAAGACACTGTCTGAATGACATGTCAGGTGACAAATAACAGTTCATTTTGTTTCAATTTAGGGGCTTGTTAATCTGAAATAGAAGATGCCACAATAATAAACCAGTGTGTAAAAAAATAATTCAAATAATGGTGCAGCAGTCGTCGAACAACTACTCCAATTGTAATAAATACACATTGCATGGACACATTCTGGTATGTTGCTTTACAATTCTGCCTGTATACTAGTTTATCCAATAAAATTTCAAAAGACATGACGATGTCACAAACCTGATAATATTAAAACATCTGGTAAAACATCTATTAAATAATTTGCAATAAATAAATAATGTCTGGTAAAACATCAACCATAGTATAGTGAAAAATAATGCACACTAGAAAATGTTGTTTGCAAAATAAATAAATACACAAATAAACAAACAAACAACATCTGCTAAAACATCTACTATAGCATAATGAAACATAAGTACAAGAAAATTTTGTTTGCAAATAAATAAATCTAGTATACCACAAACTACAGTATAATGAAATATTAGCACAATAAAATGTTGTTTTCAAAATAAATAAACCACATCTGGTAAAACATCTACTACATTATAATGAAATACTTGTAAAATAAAATGTTTGTAAATAAATAAAAAATAATAAATGCAGTATTACATTTACTTTAGTATAGTGAAATATTGGCAATATAAAATGTTTGCAAATTCATAACTAATTTTCAATGGCTGTCAATGGAGAAAAATACTTTTGCTGCCAGGAAAAAAAAACAAAAAAACAACTGCAACTCCCATATGTATGCCAGCCATTACACCAGCCAATTGGATTAGATTTTCTTAGTATCAATGCAGAACTGCTTTCGTGTGCAGTACTGTAAACATCTGAGAAGCAAATGTGGGCGGTCTGTGGGCAAGCCCTCTGAGACCAAGCCTAGACTAGACCAGATGCGAAAGGACGAATGGAGGCTCTTTTCACACCTAAGTAAGACTTATTGTTGTGGTTCTGCTATGCACACCGGCACAGTCAGTACAACAGGAGCTCCTGAAGATGCTTAGACTCAGCTAAATAATTTATTATTCAAGTCTCCCGTTAGTCTCTCTCCCTTTTTCTCCCTCTCTCAGGACCAGTCTGACCCTGACCCATAAGGTGCTCTGGGCCCGAGACTAACAGTAAACCTAATTAGCGGTGATATTATCCAGAGTTTGGTCATTACACCCACTCAATAACTCTCCCTCTAGGGTCTACATGATGTATGGAGCAGGGTATTCAAAGTCTACACCCGACTAAAGACCAGCAGGCAACGCAGAACACACTAAAGGCCGTGATGGATTTGGAGATGCTGCACATATGTGTAGGAATTCAAGGAAGCATTATGTGATTTTGAGAAGATCTGTCACTCCTTTCTTCTTAAAATTGACACCAAGACTAAAAGACGCTGGGAAGGCATAAAAGTACATGAGACCATTAGAGATTGCTGAGATCACTGGCTGTTTTTATGTTCCTTGTGCAATCTGCCGCCCATAAGCACAACTCAATATCTTAAACGCAATACCCAGGGTCCTATAATATATTACATGTGTAATCCCATAAGCGTGCAAACTTGTGGGCCTGTGTGTACCTCTAAACAGATTTGGAACCTCACTGTCTTTTTTATACATTCCATGCAGCACACAAGTTTCATTCTTCGATTCACAAAGTGTAAAACCTGCTGAATCAGTCCACAGCACAACAGCAGCACCATGAAGCCAAAAAACAAAAAAACAACAACAAAAAAATAGTTTTCCTTTGAAATAGTTGCCTTTTACACTTTAAGTGCAAAAGGATGAAGGGCTTTTCAAAGGTAACTCGAAGCAATAAAACACTATAACGCCCTGCACATCTCTCGAGGTTTCTCCAGCTCTCGGCTTGCCTTCACTTTAGCTCCGTTCTAATAAATTAAGGAATCATCGGGGTTACAGGAGGCAGAGCGCTCCGCGCACAGGATTTGATTACGCCCTTATTTCCCCCTGCCGTTATTGCTTGGCGTTCACCCGAGGATGAAGTGTTGGATTTGGCGCCGATAACGGCAGAGAGGTCTGCGGTCGAGCAGGTTGGTACGACAAGGGGTGAGCAGTTCACCGTTAATAAAAGAGAAAAGGCAGAATCTCAGTGGCAGTGGAAAAAAATGAGTGAACTTTAGATAACAGACGGAGCGAGTAAAAATCAATCAAACACCACCCCTAACTGATTGTCTGATATCATGTGTCTTTAGCCAAGATAATGGACACTGCTGTTACAGATGGAGCTCATTTTTGATCGCTTATCTGCTTAAATGAACAATAATCAAAATAAACACCGGGGCTAGATCAGGGTAGTTCAGATTTGTACTGGCCGTGTCCATATTTTCATTGGCAATTTTTAGCAATTTCTTGTATAACAGCAAATATATATTTTCCATAAAAAAGTGTTCTAAATAAATAAGCTATAATGTTACTGCATTGCAAGTAAATTAAGTTTCCTTAACAAAACAATAAATATGTTTTTTTATATTTATATGAGCATAATGTTCCTACTTTGCAAGTAAAATGAAAGTTTTATAATCCACATTTTTTATATTTCATTTTATATTATCAGTATTATAAAGAAAGCTGGATTTTATACAGCTATAAAGTTACTGCACTGCAACTAAATTAAGTTTCCTTAACAAAAAAAAAAAAAAAAAATGTTTGTGTGTGTACATATAAAAACATGATATATTATTATATATTTTTTAAGTAGTAAATTAATTAGATCACCATATGCTATTGTTTACCTGCAAAACTGGCTATAGGACTTAGGCCAGTTTTGCTGGAAAACAATAGCATATCTATTATAATCTGTTCATAATATACTCATGCTAACTGGTAATTCCAAGACTATCACTCTCAATTCATTCTTAGCTCCTTTACAGTACATTACAGAAAACTAAATGGCAAGTTTGCACTACATAAGTATGTTCAGCAAATGCAAGATGTCATGACAATTCAGCACTGGTCTGATAAGGCGAATGACAGTTTCATTCTTACTGTTGAGCTCTGATTTCATAAAAGTAATCTGTTTTTTTTTTGTTTTTTTTGTTTTTTTCTGTTGAAGCAGCCTATCTGCAGTTACGCCAATTGAATTATGAATTTAGCCTACCTTGAAATATGAAAAGAGCTGAGGTTCACATGATGCATTTAGCATATTTTTCATTTACACTTCACACATACATACCGACATGCACACACACACGCACACTATTCCAACTTCAGCTCATAAGAAATTAATGAGGGCAAAGAGAGGAGAACTAAGGAGCCAGGGTAGATTTACAGAATGTCTGTAAAATGGGGGAAATTCTCTTCAGCCTGGCTTCAAATGAAACCATTACAGTAAGACAGTTAACCTTGACCCCACTGTCCCATCTCTGAGATCTGCCTGTTTGTCCAAGCACGGATGATTGACAGCTGTTCATAGCTACACCAGTCGAAGACGAGCCTGCGGGCCCTTGCTGTGTTCAAGGAGACATAGCACACAATGACAAAGACTTTGAAAAGATGTCTCAAAATACAGTGATTTCAGTTTATATGCTCAGCAAAAGTTGTACACAGAGACAAAGAATCTTTCTCTCACTCACTCAAAAAAAAGAAAAGAAAATAAAAAAGATTTGAAATAGAATTATTTATGGTCTGCCGCACTAAGTAAAAATCAATCCTCTATTTTAGAAATAGGATACGCAGATGAATTAAAGCTTAACGAGGTTTTCCGGGCAAAGCCTGAGACACTCTATATGGGTCCAAACACACACAATGGAAATCAAAATTATGTTCAGCATAAATCGCTCTTGTCATGTGTCTCTCAAGTGACGCCCATCAATAAGACACCTCATCTAAACAATATTTATATATTACATTCAGGCTGTTGGTTTTGATCGCTAAATGTTTAAAAAATGAGAATCACAATTTAATAATGCACCAGAAAACAATAGCAAGATAAAGACAAATAGACTTTGTTGTTGTTGTTGTTTAAAAAAAAAAAACAAAAAAAAAAAACTACTTGCAAAAGATTTATCACATACTGTACTGCAAATGTTGAGATCATAGAAAGCATTTGCTGTTTTGTGCTTTAGATTACTAGTCATTTTTGGTCAGTCTGGTTTTGCTAGTTTACTACAGGATTAAAATAAATAAATAAATATATACACATACACGCAATAAACGTGATAACCTTCTTGCTCTGATTCTCTGTTATTGATCAGCCAGCCTCCAGCTCATACACTTGCCCATAAACAAATCACTGTTGTGTCATAAAAGATTATGGATTTTTACATTAGTTTATTTAAGTCAGTGACGATGATTATAATAAATGTCAGACTCCAAGATAATCTATTTTTAATTAGGATGAAATTGAAAATGTTTGGGAGGCATATATTGTTTTCTATGAACTTTAAGTTGTCATTAAATTATACAGCAAATGAGAGTGGTTTAGTGGTTCAGCCTTGGTTCAGTCTTTTATCTTTGCTGCAGAGCAAATAAATAAGTGTGTGTAAGTATGTGTGCGAGATGCAGAGCTGTGTGAATAAGCAATGGTTTTCAAGGAATGTATCGCATTTTGCTCTTAGTATGCGTTCTCAGTGCACAAATTACCACTTAAAAGTGCAGTGGAAATCTACTTTAATAAACATTATTAGTTTGACAATGATGATGATGATGATGATGATGATGATGATGATTAAATAAAAAGAAACAAATAACAGTAAAAAAATCTAATGAAATTATTTCTTTAATAAATAATTAAATAAATATAAATTAATAATTCCTGCCATATACAACTCTTACACCACAAACAAATACAAACAGTTTTTTTCCTATGATCATTTGTAACTGAATTATTGTCAAAATGCCTTTTCAAACCACTGTTACGGGTTGTCAAGGAATGAGGGCAACAAACAAAGATTCATGCTTCCAAATAGACTTTACTGAGAGCTCCAGGGAGGTACAACTCATAACACCAAATAATAACCGACACTGGATAGAACAGAATCAGGACTATAAATACACACATGCTAAATGAGGGAACTAAACAGAAACAGCTGGACAAGGATTAACTAATCAGAAACCATAGTAACTAATGAGAGCTCATAACAGACATGACAGGAACTGAACATAATCGTGACATTAGCTCCCCCCTCAAAAGGCGTGACCTCACGCCACAACAGTAGATACTAGAAAAGAAGACGGAGGGCGGAGGCTTAGGTGGAGGGCGTGGTGCTGCTGAAGGACCTGGAGAAGTTGGAGACCAACACCATAGTGGAGCCGTAGGTGGGAGGAACCAGGGAGGAGCTTTGGCCGAAGGACTGTGCGACACCCAGAAACCGATCCACGGAGGCGGAACCATGGTGAGTGGAGGAACCGGCGGAGCAGTGAGGCCGACGGACCAGGGTGACATCGCAGGCCTGGAAGCCCAAGGTGAAGCGGTTGGCTTGCGTGACTGAGACGGAGCAGGGGATCTAGCTGACTGGGGCGACAATGGAGCGAGCGAGGACGATGGGGAAACCAGAGGGAGGGAGGAGCCCGGTGAAGCCGAAGGGGTGGAGAGTCGAGGCACAGCCGGAGACCCGGAAGTCCATGGCGGAAGCTGAGTGACGACTGACCGAGGTTTGTCCGGATGTACGAGAGAGCCCAGCGGAGTCCTAGGGCAGATGGGCCTCAGTGGAGATGAAGGAATGCAGAACCGGAGCGGAGTCGGCGGACTGACATGCCGAGGTGGAGACATGGGCCTGGAGGGCCGAAGTGCAGCCGGGAACTCGGCGCAATACCGAGCTGGTGGAGGGGAAGCCTGAGGCGAGGCTGATGAGCCGCACGGAGCTAGCGGCGGAGGCAGAGCCGAGGAGCTGGACGACACCAGTGGAGCCAACGAATCAAGGGAACTGGCTGAAACCAGTGGAGGAGATGGGATCAGGAAATCTGACAGAGACATCGGAGGAGGAAGATCTCCGGGCGGGACCGGAGCCTCTAACAATCCGGACGGGACTGGCGAAGAAGACAAAGGTTTGAGGGTGGGTACTTGGGTGGGAACTGGATCCGCGGACCACAGATCTATGAGGTTCATGTCCGCTCCTGGCTTTACGGTGGACAAATCATCGCGCTTAGTCTCTGTGGTTTTGGTGGTATCCGGCTCTGGTTCTTGAACAAGCCCTGTTGGTGTCTCGGGCTCGCTGACTGTGAGGGAGAGGCCGCCGTTCTGGAGCATCCAGCCCAAATACTCCAACCCCCTTCGGCTTTCTGGTCTGAGGAGGAGACGTAACGCTGGTGAGTCCATCTTTTCTGTTTGTTTTTATGCGGTCGGTTATTCTGTTACGGGTTGTCAAGGAATGAGGGCAACAAACAAAGATTCATGCTTCCAAATAGACTTTACTGAGAACTCCAGGGAGGTACAACTCATAACACCAAATAATAACCAACACTGGATAGAACAGAATCAGGACTATAAATACACACATGCTAAATGAGGGAACTAAACAGAAACAGCTGGACAAGGATTAACTAATCAGAAACCATAGTAACTAATGAGAGCTCATAACAGACATGACAGGAACTGAACATAATCGTGACAACCACAGTGTAAAGTCTGAAATGAATTCAATAAATATTAGCTATCAGAAAATCACAATATTCTAGAACTGATCAATATAGCTAGAGAGAAATCCATCACAGGTTTCTCATTAAAGGCTGATTTATCAGCCTGTCTAACATGCATATACTGTACACTTCAAAGTGGAAAGAGAGATGGTGGTATATGTTTTTTTTTTGTTTTTTTTCTGCATAATAAATACTCTTCCCAGCTCTCATATATAAGAAATACTGAATGTGTCCCCTTAATGTGAACAAATGTAACCGCTTTACAAGAAATGTGTCTCTAAATGCATTCATTCTCAGCTTCATACATACAAACACATGCACAGTGAAAGCATTCACTCTCTCAGTTCTGAATAAGGAGAGGTGGAAAAAATAGCACCTCATGCATTAAGGTGTGCAAAACATCTTCTATACATACTGTTTAAGGTCTTACTTGACATCCTACTTTCTTTGGCTTGTGTGACTAACTTGTGTGACTCTAGCATTAAAAAATAACTACTTGCTCCTTTGGTTTTTGGCTCAAATTAATGTGTCTGTGTGTGTCTACAGTGCATATGCTTAGCACTCAAGTACGAAATTATAAAATTTCTGATCAGCATCAAAAGAGCTTTCTTTTTTTCTTATCAGTGTTTAACAGATTGGTAACAGCACAAACAACAATGCCAATCTTCAGAAAGCCAATAACAAATGCACACATGCACACACACACACACACACGCATACACGCAAACAGTCATGCTCTTTACATAATCACAAAAGAGGCCAATAACAGTAAGAAAGGTGTTGCACAACATTTCTTCAGAATGGCTTGAGAATGATTTGATAAGATGCCCTGAGTAACAAATTCAGTGAGGTGTGATGAAGAGCAAGCCAAATGCATCAAGGTTACACAACAGCAAACTGAACGAATTAAATAATTCTAATTCAATAATTTAGCAAGGAAAAATGTAGCGGAACCAGAATACAACCAGAACCAGAATCAGAATCACAACTACAACCAGAACCAGAATCAGAATCACAACTACAACCAGAACCAGAATCAGAATCAGAATCAAATATAAAATGACAAGGGCACCTCACCAAATGTTCAATATAATCCACAACAAGGCCTAAGGACAACAGTAAGTGATATATAATAGGAAACGATGATATGTAAAAAAAAAAAAATCTTCACAATAAAAGACGTGACTAGATTGTAACTCCAAAATAAAAGACATGAAATACAAGAAATGCTAATGAAACCATTACACCCAGCAGCAATTGCATGCTTTAGTAATAATTCTGGGTAAAACCAATAATCCAATTTTAAAACTGATTAAAGTAAAGCCTTTTTTTCCCCTCTCTCACTCTTTTTGAAGTACTAGGGATGGGGTGGTCAGCCATGATCGAAAGCAAAGTAGAAGCAAATGAGACTCAGAATGGCTCAGGCCCTGGGAGCTGGTTCAATCAGGGTCCTGGGGCAGAGACTGATTGAACCAGCTCCCAGGGTCTGAGGAAGGGTCTAACACTGTGCAACCCTCTAGCACTGAGTTTATTTAGGGGTCTCATTAAATAAAGTTTGTGTTTGGGGGTGATGCTTAAGGATAAGGCTTTGTTATGTGGAATAATAATAATGTTACTGCAATCTAAACAGCTGGGTCATACAACTCATACCAATAAAATATAATACTGGTTCAAAATAATTGGTGAATATTTTAAACATAAGTATTTATTGGTTATAATATTTATTAAGAAAAATATGCTCTCTAGCAGTTGAGGCGTAATCCTGCAAGTTATTCGGGAAGGTCCATTATTTTGACATGACTTATGTTTAGCTTCTCAGCGGGGATGAATATGATGGTTTAAGGCTTACCGATGTATCCTTGGTTAAAGGTGACCATTTTATTAAAACTTGCCCCTTCAAAAAGAAAAGATACAATGGTAAGAAAAATAATAATAATAATAAAAAGACAAACTGTAATAATAATACCGACTGCTCGATATCTCACCGGTTGGATGCTATCTCTGGGTCGGTTTAAATCCTTTGAAGTCTAGTGTTGTCGTCGCAGTCTCTGAGAAGCAAATACAATCCGATGTTGATACGAGTTTTATTACTGATTCTGTAACATGTAATCTTTTTTGCTTGTCACCCCTTCTCTGAATGAAGTTTGTTTGTTTTGATAATTGATAATTCCTCATATGGTTGCCATTTTCAGATGATTTATTGTTTTAATAATTTTGCTCGTCAGTCAATGCTAACCTGTCAGATCTCACACCTCCCACAGTTTTTTTTTTTTTTTTTCCACACCTCCCACAGTGATACACCTGCTTGTTTGCGACGTGACGTCATCACGCAGATATGAACATAAAACTGACATTTCACTGGAAATACTCTTCGACCGCTACAAATATTAATCATTATTAAACGTTTACGTTGTAAATCGGGGTAGGACTAGGCAGGCTTTATATATATATATATATATATATATATATATATATATATAATTTTTTTTTTTTTTTTGTATTACCGATGGTTTCTATTGTTTCTGTGAGTGACATACTTGTTTTAGTTAAAAAATAAGGGTCGTTTTTGGCTTTGGTCTAAACAAAGAGATTGAAAAATGCAAATTCATTCTCTGCCAGCAGGTGGCGCTTTTCGTCATGAATATGGCTATTTCCCCGGTAACCGCAGTAAACAAAGCAAACAGCCCAGCGTATTTAATCAATTAAAAATTTTTCACGGAACACCACCTGAGTCTTCTTCCATTTCCACCAGTGATCCTTGTTTCCTTCCCGCGGTAGGATACTACCTGTGCAGATATCGCATCACTGGGTTGTAGGCTGCCAAGTTGAGGGGAAAAATGGGTTGAAATTTGTATGTGTCTATTATGTCAGAAGGATGTGTTTCATACAAGATCTGGCAACTGGACAACCTTCGAAAATGTTGACGTGATTATTCATATAAGGAGGCCATACAAATTAGGCCCTACGTTAGTTTTACCGGAGGTGAATGTCGCAAACATCAGCTATAAAATATGCCCAGTGGGATTTTTTTATTCATTTATTTATTTTTAATATAGAATGATTAAAAATACGAGAAAATATTTAATGGTAGAATGGTAATACAGGAGAATCCCGGGAAAATCGGGAGGGTTGACAGGTATGGGTATATCCGTTCAAAAAATACAGTTTAAAAGTTACTGCCTAACAGAGCTGAAATGTATCCTTGCTTTTAGGCTATTTCTGGAGCCTTGCATGTCTCAAAAGAGGAAGTGTGTCCGTAATTGACTTATCGGTTATTTGGAGAGAGGATAAGTTGTGTGGATGTGTTTGGCCTGTTGTGGAAGGAAGTTAATTGATAACACACGATGAAAGGAACTGAACTGATATCCCATTTATTTGGAAGCACTCACCCAGAGATGCCCTCTTTGTATATGTTAGTATGTGTGTACACGTGCACACTCCATCCTCGTGCTCTCCACAGCGAGAGCAACAAGACCCACTGATGACGGCCAATTTCCTTGAGACTCTGCATGGATGATAACATCGAAGCGCTTTCAAATGTAAATGCATCTGACAACACACACAGAGTTGTACGCACACATCAGCAGCGGCAGGTGAGTAGGGACAGTAAGTGGTGGCTTTAGCAGATGCCGGTAGTCAGATTACTGCTGTTCAATTGTGAGCTTGAACAAAGAGAGCACCAATCGGGCATTCCATATGGAGCATAACTACACAAGCAGAAATGATCACATACAGAGAAAAAAATCTCAGCAAAGATGAACGTGGCACTCAGGTAAACATGTGGCCCCAGCAAGGCAGCAATCTCAAAATGTGTGTCATACACAAATATAAAAAAAAGAGCAGTTTCTGACATCACTTAAATCTTTTTCACAGCCATACAAGAAAAGTATTGTTGTTCAGAGGTTTCTCTTTTGTATCTTGGGAGATTTAATGGTGGTGTGGTTGTTACATTTCACTCACGTATAAACATTGGTCTCAGATGAGACATTTGTTGACATGAATGTGAATATCATTGCTAAGATAATTTGTTCTTTAGAAAACGTAAACCTTTTTGATCATAGACTTCAGTATCTTGACAAATTGTGCACAGTTTGAGACACTTTTGAGAACTCTTATGAAAGTCTAGAGGAGCTGCATGTTCAGTAGTGTAAAATCTTGATTACTGAGCTAAGTAATATTAGAGAATTTGTATTTTTTTTTTTTTCCTCAGAGCATACAAATTAAAATTACAGACAAACTTGATGCAAATAATGTGTGTATATATATTTAACAAAAAAACAAAGATAGTGAATAAAAAAAAAAAAAAATTCTAAGGACAAATTATCTTATTCACTAAGTCCATATTACTTTTCTAGCTAAACACTTTAATTGAGTAAAAGTGCAGATAACTTCACTTAAGTATAATTTTCATTCATTTTCATGGACTTTTTTATAGTGGAAAGATCTGAGAAGCTCTCCATATTATGTCCACATATCTACATATTAGATTGTGAGATATTAAAGATATTACAGAAATGTCTTTTTTTTCCTTCTCATACAGTCTCGCCTGGTAAATAAAGGCTTATTCATGAATTTAAAGAGAAGCTAATATGTTATGTTTTTTTTTATTTTTTTTTTTTATACCAAAGTATGCTACTGTTGTTTATTTTCATAACACCTCATATCTTTACAGTATGTCAAATGAGATCTGAAGTCTTAGCTATGATGTCCGCTTCAGTAGGGTGAGACAGGTGCACCTGTGCCTGCCCGCACCTGCACATTAATTAAGACAGTCAAGCTGTCACTCACCTCACCTGTCAATCACTGAGCTATAAGGCAGTCCCACTGGGAGTCACCCCCTTAGAAAATAAGCTCAATTCACACCTCATTATAACTTAATAGATGATTTAATGCTCTTAATAGGGTTACACAATGGATCTAGGCTTTGATAAAGAAGCAAAAAAATCTCAAACCATAAATTAACACATGCTCTTTCATTCTCAAGTATAAGGATGCTTTGTTCAAAGATCAACTTTGTCTAGAACAATTGAAATCATAATCTTTTGGAGAGAAAAGACAAAATTGGTTTGTGATCAGTAGTCTCGCTTTAATTTGAAGTGATCTGTGGTTTGATAATAATTATAGCAGGCTCTCAAAGCATTCATAAATAACTTATCAGCTCATACAGCGTCTTCCTCATTCCTAGACTTCAGATTTAAAGGGCATCTCTGTTTGCTCCATTCCTTGATGCCAGCATTGTATTGATTCTCAGTGAAGGTGAAGCATACTGAATTTAAGACACAGACAGTATTGTGTGTTGCGTCTGTGTTGGGCAGTTCTATTTTATCTTTATTTATGTACTTTCATAGTATTTATTAATGATTTGAATTAGTTTTTATATTTTCATTTCAATTCCATTTTGATTTTAATCTAATTCTGTGGTGCTTTTGTCATTTTTATTAGTTTTATATATATATATATATATATATATATATATATATATATTTATATATATATATATATATATATATATATATATATATATATATATATATATATATATATATATATATTTCTAGTATAGCTTTCAGCTATTAGTTTCAATTTTAGTCATTTTAAACTTAATTCAGTTAGTTACTATGGCCACATTTCTGATTTCATTTTAAGTTTTTCATCTAATATTTAATTTTATGTTTTAGCTTTAGTCAACAATAACATTACTGACATTAAGAAAATGTAATGATCTCAGTGCCTTTACAAATCTGCAAAAAAAATGAACATTTCCTGCAGTCCAAGGTGACCATCTATTATCATTCAGCTAACAAACTATTCCACCATTACATTCAGAGCACAGATACCCCATGTCAACTGCATCCGAAGGCCAGGCAAGATAAACATCAAATAGCTTTGTGTACGGGGCAACATTCAGTGACTCGTATTTTATATTGGGCAGAGGGTTGCACTGCATGCAGCGGTGCTTGAGTTCATATCCACTGAGAGGTATGCATGCAACCTTTATGTGACCCCACTTGATTTTCAGTCCGGTTTCTCATGATGCTTGAGACCCATGAGAATTGCCATTCATCTATATCTATTAGCTAATCCAATTAAAGAAAGGCGGTGAGGAGTGGGGGGCTGAGTCTTAAAACATCCATCTCATTAAATCATGGTAGTAGATAATAAGAATCAATGATAGACAAACAGCACTTCTGTTGAGCACTATCATGTTAGCTGTATGGAACTGAAAGCTATTTACACTCTTTGTATGAAATGTTTGAATGTTGACGACTAGTTGCTGTTTCCTAATGTTATGACTGTATGATGGAGCTTTGATGATGATCTATACTTGCCTTTTGATACTTAATTGCATAAAACAGGTACTTTTGTAGCTTTACTGAAGTGAAATATTATTTTACTGGAGTAATATGGAGTAATTAGCATATAAAACTCAACTTCAACTCAAGTACACCCTTACCAAAAAGTAGTATACTTCAAGTTGATTTTATTAAGTATATTTAAGTAAAGTTCAAGTATATTTTTAAGTATACTTTATGTAGTAAGTATACAAATATCAGTGTACTTGTAGTATATTTGTAAGTGTACTATTTCAATACTCATTGGGACTAAATTGGCCCACTTTCTAGTATATAAAAGTATACTTTTAAGTATACTTTAAGTATAACAGTAGTAAACTTTGAGTACACAACTAGTTTACATCAATGTTTTTAGCTTGTGCTGCAACTATACTAAAAGTGAACTTAAAGGTATGCTGATAGTTTACTAATTAAATACTTGTAGTAGCAGTTTTAGTACACTTTGAAGTATAGTCTCAGTAAACTACTAGTTTAGTAGTTTTATACACAAAGTATACTTGAAAGTTTTTTTTTTTTTTTTCTTTAAGTGAACTTTACATCATACTTAAAGTATGCTACTGTGTCCCTATTTAGGTATTAATTTGTATATATTTTGTTATATGAATATCTGAACATACAAAACATCAAAAGAAAGAACAGAGTATCTGCTTGTAAACAAAAACATTTTATTCTAGCTTCTTGCATTCTTTTTTTAAACACTTGAATGTGGGTAAGTTTCATAAATAAATAAAAAATATAAAAATAAAGAAATAAACAACATTTTGAACAAAAAGCTGAAAAAAGACTATGAATTGGTTTCAGAATGATAATAAAAACGTAGATGGAGTCAATCAACACCCCAAAGCTTGACAGTCATTATTACCTCTTCATTGGTGACATTTTATTCCATAACGTTACACAGTTTTGATGCTGTTTTATGTCAGATGATCATGTTAGATTACATGTGGAAGCATCTGTTGTTTCAGTTTCTTCTTCACTTGTGTTTTTTTTTTTTTTGGAAATTATGTAAAGAAGATGTGTTCTAGCGCCCCCTACCATATAACAATGAAATCATGGATTCAAGGAGCACATATATTTAGACTTTTTCTAAGTATAAGTCAAGTATACTTAAATGTCATTTTAAGTGTAAATCTGAGAAGTACATAAAGCCCATTTCTGAGAAGTACATAAAAATTAGACAGAGCATACTTTCCTATTTTTAGTTTAACCCCCTGGGGTCGGCTGTCTCGCTGGCGAGACAAGCTCATTTTTTTTCTTATCAGTGTGAAAGACACTAAAAATACTCTGTCGATTTTGGACATACAGATAAATGTTATGCATCAATTGAAACTTTGAAGTGTCTATTTTTGTTCGGGTACACTCACAATAAAAACAAACGCTCACAATAAAAACAATATGTTGTGGTTTTGGAAAATAAAGAAAACAAACAGGGTGCGCTCTCTGTCTTCTCCGTGTCCGCGAGCTGCTTTTAGAAACACGTCACTAAAATGAACTGTAACTCGGCGAAATCTCAACACAGAGACATGGGAGTTATATCTATAGAAAGCTTGAAGTGTCTACTTTTAAATGAAGTATGTCTTATCGAAAACAAATATTCTGTGATAAAGTAAGTAAAAGTAAAAAGTAAGTAAGTAAAAAGTAAGAAGTATACTTCTAGCACACATGAATAAAATTCTTTTTCGTAAGGGCGTGACTTGCATACTTAGTCATCCACTTGTGTTTTGTGGTTATTGTGGCTCATATGCTTTGTGTTGGAGAGCTAGAGCATTTAAATGGCTTCAAATTTATCTGAAAACATGTAGGCTGTGCATCGAATGTATGTAGATGCAATACAATTGTGTGTAAGAGCGTTTTGATGGAGGGCTTTTGTGAGCCTGTGCGTGTATGTGTTTTTGGTGATGAATGACTAGGTGACAGTGAGCAGATGTGAGAGGCTGATGAATTGCAGGGACATCCGAAGTGAGAGACAAACAGCACGCAAAACGTCCGACTGCTTTTGTATGCAAACAAACACACACACGGCTAAACCCTGACGCCTACAAGCTCGGCATCAAACTCACTCAGAGTTCACATATTGCAATGCTATCGCCTCGGGCAACAGTCGGCATGTTACAGAAATGAAATAAATAATATCTAAATCAATGCATCTCACCATCTGTCTACAGTGACCCTGTCAGATATTCACTTGACTATCTATTTTTGATCAATTAGATCCCTGTTCCAAATGCTAACTTGAGAAATACAAGAACTGACCCAATTTAGATTAGAATGTCTGTAACTTGGAGTCAAAACAGCAGATACCATCATCACAGAAGCAGAATAGGCCTGCCTATATATAAAATGCTATATTGTAAGCAAAATTATGCACAAGTGCACAAGGTCATTATAGCTACCGTAGCGTTTGATGGTTTGTTTTATGTAGCAGGGCGGCTTTTCCAGCTGATTTAAGCCATAAATTGTGATTGTGTTTTTTTAAGGATATAGATGGGGCTATAGTTTTGAATTTCAGTGGAATGAAAGATTAAATTAACATAAACTGCGTAAGTAAACATGTCCAATGGGCACTTTTGATGTATGGAAACTGTTATGGAGGCTGACAGTTAAGCAAAGCGCCAGCTACGGCAAGCTGGAATATTTAAGATTAGGCTGTGTTGCTTTTGTGGACTTGCCAAGAGTATACAAAATATATTGCACATCTCTAAAGGGACAGAAATTGCGGCGCAGCAGATTTTCTTTGAACATGATTCAGATTCAAAACAGCAAAAAATGTTTATTTGTGAGCAATCAAGCAAAACTCCACTGAGAGGTCATTGTTAGTCTTGAATCCTGCGCTTGCTGAGAACTTTTTTTTGTGATAAATCTATTCTTTGCTGTCAAAAGGTGGAAAATAAAGAAATATGTTCTTTTTAATGTTGAATGATAATTTTTTAATGTTGATGATGATAATATGGAAAATTATAACTAGAAATATATATATATATATATATATATATATATATATATATATATATATATATATACACACACACATCACCTTTGTCGCTCTACCTAGGCAAGTGGTACCAAGGCAAAAAAAAGAATGGACTGCATGTTCTCATATTTAAGCATTAAACAAAAGCTTATGAAGAAAGCTTGTAAAAAGTATCTCTAAAGTGTGTACATCCTGTGTTTGAGTCTTCGTAGCTGTGATCATCTGCTCAAATCAGGGAAGGGTAATTTTTCTTACTGAATGGGAGTCTGAAAGGGAAAAAGGAAGAACAGACATTTTTCTTTGTTCAGTTTTAAATGTATTATTTATGTAAGACAGTTCTACTTTATGTGGGCTTTAGTGGACCTTTTAAAAGTTCCTCATTAGTCAAATTGCCATAAAATTGTAAAAAAGTTGGCAACATGGGCGATCTTTGGGATGGGGAGGATTAGCCTTAAATTACTTACATGATATGGTTTTAGTATAAACTGTATTGACCACAGTGTTATTGCCATTGTGTGATTTACATATTTTTTATAAATGTGTACTTTTGTGTTCCACTGGCTTCAAATGGATTTGTAACCAAAGACAGGAGTAAATAATTACAAAACTCATAATTAAATGTCTGACTCACAATTTTTATTAGTGTAGTCTGGTTCTTAAAAAAAAAAATATAATAATAATAAAATAATAATTACCTCCTCATGTGTATTCCTTTGGATATAAATATATTTGCTTTTATAGGAATAATTTGTGCCCAAATGATCAGTAACATCTTATTGATGCATGACTAGCATGTCCTCTTAGCAGTGCTATAGGGTGACAGCAGGGAGTCTGAACACAGCTGTGAATAGCGTGATTTCAACAGAAATGAAGTTTTGTTTGTGCCAAGTGAGCCACTGTTGTTGTTTATGCCAAATGAGCCAAAGCTGGCAAAACAAGTGTAAATAAGTATATTTTATGAAAATGTCCCCCCCCCCCCCCCCATCTTTGTGTTTCTTCACTATGTTGTAGTAATATACACGCATCTGGAGGACAACTCTTCAAGCAACCACAATGGCATATTTCGTGGTGGACAAAGTCGACACACTCCAATATTTGTCTCTATTTTTTTAGTGATGTTTTTTCCAATACATTTATTAGTCGCATAAATTACTGTCAGCATCCACATTTTGAAACCAGAGACCTGTAAGGGCCACATCAATCTTCACACATGTGTGCTGTCTGTTTTTTGTCATCAGACTGTTTGGTCGAGCATGAGCGAATGCTAGCCTGGAGTGCTAACGCCCACAAGACGTTTACTCCTTTCATACTAATAATGAAGGAGGGAGGGAATAAGAGAGAGAAAAACACAGCTCTTGAAAGCTGTAGGATAGATGGATTGTAAAGATGTGGCTGAGAGATATAAGTGACTGGAACTTGTACTGTATACATCTTCAAGGTCTGAAATCCTAGCTTTCTTTACATCCACAGACCATCAGCACTTTAGCAATAATGCAAGAAATTAAAGGTATTAGCCATTATGCTAACTTTCAAATAGACTTAGCTGGTAAATTAGACAAGCCCCAGTCCCTTCAAAACCAGTGGTGTATGGGATCCCCCATGGTAGTGGCCCCCTCTGTGTGTTTTGATCTAATTACGGTTAAATTTGCCAACCCTAGAGCGACTTAACTCTGCATATAAGCCAAATCAAAGCAGCAAATATACAGTGTGCTTACTGTTGGTATAAATTCATTTGCACAGGAATTACATAAGCATGTAACAATGTATCACATGCTCAATGTTGATTATTGATTTACTTGTACAGCTTAGCAAACACATGGTGCATGCTGAGTGACACAAACAAAGTGGCAGTGAAAAGATCCTGTAGGATCCTCTGACAGTCCAACTGCTTAATGTCGCTTCATTCTGGAATTAAAAAAAAAAAAAAAGTGTTTGCTCATCCAATGCACTTGTTTGTTCAAGTGTTTGATCTCTTTTGTCATAATTCGTCTTTCACTGGACTTGTATCTGAGTGCTTCACATGCTTAACAGTGCAATGCTGTACCAGGTGAGCTCCCAAGCAAGCTTACTACTTTCGAAAGCCATACATATGGAGCTGGTTATGTGATGCAAACATACTAGTCTACAAATCATTTACTATGGTAAAAGTATTTTGAGGTTATAACATAGCATTTTGCAGGGAACCATGTAAAAACAAGCATTGATTAATCAATAATCTCCCACTGTAATAATATTTGTGTGAACAGGAATAAATGTTACTGTTTTACTCCTACTAGTGTTCTTTTCAGCTGAAAAGTGCAGTGAACTGTGCGTATAGGTACATTTTTGGAGTTTTTCAAAAATAGGTAGAGGCTCGTTTCAATATGCTGTACATGCAACAAAACAAAAAACTAATCACGCTAGTAAAGCTTCTAATAAAATTAATACTTTTCATCAGCCTAACCTCAAGCTTCTCAGCATGCACACATTCTTCTCTGTGTTCATTACACCCAATCCTCTTAGTCTACAATTAGCTCTGGAAGAGAGTTGCACTATTACATCTGTTTCAGGAAGATGACCCTGCCAGGTTTATTTTGAACAGATGTGTCAGGTAAACCCATTTTAGCCGGGTGCTATGGTGATGAGCAGCGCAAAACTCAGCTTTTGACTGCGACCATCCACTGTTTCATTTAAAAATCCACACTTCTCGATCAGAGCGCTTTACGGAATCACCATGGTGACTAAACTCTGTTTGGAGGGCTTCCAATGGCACTTCTCCTGTCTGCTTTACTCTTCCTGGGACTCCATTAAAATATGCTCAGGCTAGGGATGTTTACTGGCATGTTTGTGCCTGTTTATCGTTCCGTTAATTTACCTTCATCTACCTGGATAATGAGTATAAAGCAAAGCAGGGAACACGGAACAAATGGAGCTGCTTTATAATTAAACTTTGCATTAGGCGGTAAACGGTAGCCTGCTAATCTCAGCTCCGCCTCACGTGTGCACTAGTGCTCCTCACTTGGCTTTCTAATGTATGTCTTGTGCATTCTTATGCATATATATATATATATATATGTCCAGCATTTGAATGAGCTCCTTTTTTTTTACGGCTCATACCTCCTACACTCGTTTGCTAGTGGGCTCTCCCACACATTTAATAACACATTGTGTGCAAAAGCTCTCACTCTCTTTTGCTCTCCTTCTCACCCTTTTGAATGTGTGGACGGCTATCTCATGGGAAATGGCGCATTGTAGAATAAAAGTCTATCTTCCTGCAGCGTTCCGTCTCTCCAGGCATTTCACATTGTAAACATGGAGCTCAGAAAGTGCTTTGCCTGTTTTAAAGTGTCCGTCAATGAGATTTTCTCCATTTGTGGCAAGCCACAATTTGAAGTGCCAATTCCCGAGAGAGCTCTCTATCTGTTTGGACCTGGAAGTCTGTTTGGATTGTGTGAACATTCTCTTCCATTAACCAGGTTTATTCTGTTTGAATGTGTGTTTTTTTCATAAAGAAAAGTGAATACGTGAAAGCAGTGAAATGATTGTAAACCGCAGCCTTGAACTTCTGTAGAGTATCCTCTGTTTTCAAGATCCTTCTGTTTTCAATGTACATACTGACATGCTTTCTTTATTATGGACTGTTTTGTCTGATGGGTTGAAGAAGGTCATTATGACTGGAAATAAGAGGCAAAAAGGAAAAAAAAGAAAAACTGAAAATCCATTCTGAGTGTATGTTGAAGTAAAAACAGTGAAGTTGGCATGAATGAAAATTCAATTCAGTCTATTTTCTAAGTGCTATTATAGATATTTTTGTGAACAGCTCATCTGTTCATATGTTTCCATTTTTAATTTCTCAAAATGTATTCAAAATGTAACTAGACCTTCCAGTGAAAATGACAGACTCTGGACTTCTCCAATCATTTTGTCCACCTAAGCTCTTGCAAGCTCAATTCATCTGCTTATTTTTGAGCACAATGCTCACATTTTACAATCCATTTAACAACTGATGCATAGAACCAGTCCTCATCCTACATTTTTTTTTTCTTTTGATAATTCATTACACTCAGATGTGTCATAAAAATAAATAAATAAATACATAAATAAATAAATAAATAAATAAATAACAGTCAACAACTCGAACTGTGATGCTTTTTGTAAAAGCATTAAGGATATAAATCACTGCAGTATGTGTATAAATATACTCAAATACTCTTAGCTGAAGTTTCCTTTTTGGTTTTCTAAAAGAGCAGACAGGCCCTGTGGTCTTTTAGAGTGAGTTTTAGTATAATCGGCAGCATATGGTAAAATGACTCAAGGAGCATTGGAAAATGTTCCTGCATTTTAGGCACCTTTTTCCGTCAAAACATTTGAAGCTATCTTTATTCCTGCCTGTTTCCATCACCTTAACTGTTAGCGATATGGATTTTTCCCTTATAATGCTATCACTTATGGTAATGATATACTGAAATAGCATGCAAGCAGCCTTCATGCTTGAAATTCATCATACAGTCTGCATATTTAAACCTTGCCAGGTGTTGACTTGTGCAAAGCTGTTCTGCTAATGGATATGTGTTCTGGCTGGCTCTTTTTAAGGGGTGGCTGTAATTTAAAGCAGCAAAGTAAGGAGCGCGCTAACTTACGTTAGCCATCCATCGCCCCGCACGTCACGCTCTTCAACGATTTCCCGTCTGCCTTTTCATCCACTGCTAATATACTGACAATATCACTTAGGCAAATCCCTAGCCGGCCTTCTGTTGATGCTCAGGAGCATGATTGTTAGTGGAGAGTTCTAGAGTTCCATCATGGCGAGGTGGAATAATGGCAGATCAGTCATTTTGTCACTACAGCACCTGCTCAGCACTGCCGTGCTTGACCTGTTGTATAGTGCACCAGGTCGATTGCTGGAACTCAATTTAACATTAGCTTGCCATAATTACATCTGCTGTGTCAGTGCACTTTTTACTTTGCTGGTCCTTATGAACATTTATCATAGTTTTTGAATGGTAACTATACTTCAGCTGTGATATTAGTAGAAAAAAAAAAAAAAGCAAGACCCAAGGACGACATTGCTGAATGAATGTGACTAAAACAAAACTCTTGACATTGGTTGTAATAATAATGATAATAATAACAAAAAATACTTATTGTTATTGTTTTTATTAGTAATATTATTATATAGAAGAAGAGGAAAAATAGTAAAAAAAAATAATAAAAATGATAAAAGCCTAAACCAGGATTTAAAAAACAAAAAAAAACAAACAAAAAAAAAATTAAAAATTATATATATATGTATATATATATATATATATATATATATATATATATATATATATATATATATATACTTTTTTTTAATTAATTGATTACTTTTTATTTATTGTGTAGATTTTTGAGCAACATCTGTGGGAATTGTGGGAAACTGCATAATTATGTGTCGTGAATTCAGTGTTTTATTTTAATTAATTTTCATCTGAGTAGAGTTTTTGCTTTTTTTTTTTTTTTTTTTTTAATTCACCCTAAATCCTAACATTTTGACCTATTAAAATAACTATTATACTGTTGGAGAAATCTGAAACATTTATTATAAAAAAAAAAAAAACAATTAAATGTGTGTAAATTTGTGTTGTTGTGACTGAGCTAAATATAACAATGACTACTTATTTCTAGAATAAGCTATGTAAATTTTTCGATTTCATTTTATTGAATACTAATTTAATTTCTCCTTATTTATGCTAATTTACCCTAAACATCCATTCACCTTTAATTCTTTTATTTTATTTTTCCCCCTTTAGTATTATATTTCAGAATTTAGATGGATTGATCAACAGCAAACAAAGCTATAATACAGCATAAGTCATTCTGTGCAGTTTTTTCAACCTTCTTTTCAACAGTTGTTTTGAAACTTTATGCCAGCATGATCATGATGGATGCTGGTTAGATAAACTGATAAACTGATAATAACACTGTAGAGTTCCCACTGAGATGGTGGCCATGAGATAAGTGTGACACAGAAGCTGCCATCCTTCTGTTCTGCAAAACCATCATTAAAGCGTGATTTGGGAGTGATGTTTTGAAAATGTTCCTGCAGTAATTCTCAACAGAGACTGCAAAAGAGAGTGCAAATCTGAGGTTACTTTAAGGTCACATTAATTTAGGATAGAAAATATGTATGCATGCAAATGCAAGCTCACAAATTAATGCTGGGAATTTGTAAATGCACGTATGCAGATTGAAGTAAACAGAGAAGATGAGCTGTTCACTTTGATATGTGTGAAGATAATTGAACTGTTTTATCGGTCACCCTTCCTCCTCTGTTCTGCCTCCTCATTGCAGTCTCTCTTAATTAGCTGTCTCTTTACCTGTATGTTATTTACAATCATGTGTTTTCAGTCTATTTACACATTTAATGAAAGAGACTGTAAAAGAATCATCAGTTTATATTATCCTGACTCTCTCTCTGTTTCTCCATTACACCTTCCCATTCCTCATGGTCTCTTTCTGGAGTGCAGTGTTTTCCTGAACGCTGGTGCCAGAGTGGTATGCTAATGTGTATTGATGTGTATGAAATTAGCTGGAATTTGCAGAGGCAGCACTAATGGAATGAGTGTCTACCTCCACCTCGTCCTGCCAGTAACATAGCACCAGGTCTGAGGAGGGGGTGTGAACGTGCGTCAGCGTCTGTCCATATGCTTTAAGTTCTCATTCTCAAGATTGTGAGGAACCGATTAGGATGGCCGATTTACAAAACAAAAATACTTTCTTGCTCCAAACAATGCATTACTTACTATAATATTAGATGTTTACCGGACCAACCAATTTGGTATTAGAAGTTAAAACAATTGTTTGTCATTTTTTTAAACCTTAAAATACAAGTTTCAAAATTATTTTGATAGTACACTGACTTCTAATAAAGTGAATGGCTTCTTTTTCCTTCCCAGCATTTCCCTCAAATGCCTTTTCTGGGAGTATGTAAGTTTGGTGAGCAGGAACAAAATTCTGCGAAAAGGGCAGATTGCTTTACGGCAATAACACATGCACATGTACAGCTAACCACTGTAATTACTACAGTTTATAACTATGAATTCCACTCACTTAAAGGGGTCATGAACTGAGAAATCAAAATTCCCTTGATCTTTTGACAAATAAGAGGTCATTGGACTATAAAAACATCCTGTAAGTTTCAGAACTCAAAACTCAAAGCTTATATTGAAGCCAGTCTGCCAAACTGACAGGTTGTGGAATGTGCCACTTTATGATGTAATAGTGTGGCTAAACCTTGCCTCTGCAGAAGAAGATCAAAGCCTGCTTCTACATCACTGCCTGTTTAGCCCCGCCCACCGATTCGCGCACATAGTGTAAATAACAAGAAACGAATGCAGGTTTATGGAGAAACCAAATGATAAAGATGCTCTGAAGACAACAAAACGTTGTACAATGTCAAGTTGTGAAAAAAAAAAAAAACAGTCTTTGTATTGCTTTTTTTCTGATCCAAACATTAGGAAAAAGTGGATGAACTTTATTTTTTAATGAAGTTCCAGACCGCATCAGTAAGACCTTGGTCCTTTGTTCACTTAATTTTACTGTGGATTCATTTACAAAAAAGGCACAATTCGACGCAGGATTTTCAGAAAGATTGAAAATAAAAGACGGTGCTGTGATGACTATATTGGATCCGACAGTAAAGTCACAACACTCAAGTGTGAGTAACTGTTTTTTGTTACGTGATCACTATTGCTTTTGTCTGTTATTACAGATCGTTTGATAAGTACTGAGTATTTATGCATTTTTAACCTAAATCACAGCAGCATCCATCTGTGAAGGACATAGGCTGCCAAACATACACAACTGTTAACCAGAGCGTTCTGATGAGGGCGGTTAAAAACAGGACAGAAAATAACCTATTACTTCTAAATTGTGATGTTTGTTGATGTAAAAATCTTGATAACATTATAAGTGGAGCTCAGAGAAGAGTACAAAATATTTAAAAAAGGCAGTTTGTGGCCTATTTAACTGTTGCTTTAAAGTTGAAGTGTGTAATTTCTGCACCACTAGCACAGCAACATACTGTGAAAATCAACTATTTATAGTATAGAAGAAGGACTAGTAAATGGTCACTGGTGAAAGGCTTGTGACCATGCATGTTGTTATAATGGCATTGTTCATCTTAAATGACATTGTCATTTTAATTTTTAAAATATATATTTATTTATTGTCCAATTGTTAGTTATGTAGTATTTGTCTCTGCACATTTAACTAACAGGAGAAAGTATTTTAACATTAAATATATTATATACTTCGCCTTTAAAGACATTTTTAACGTGTTTAATATCAGACTAGATTTCAAGGAGAATGCGTCCTCTACTTTTTCATATCATGAAAAATAGAACGTCTCGGTTACGTATGTAACCCTCGTTCCCTGAAGGAGGGAACGGAGACGTCACGTCGGATGACCGACGAAATTGGGATCTCGCCAGAGAGACCAATCCACTTCGAGTGTAACTAAACGAGCCAATGGACATTGGCATGCGATTATTGCATCCAGCTGCCGCTGATCACAGCGTGAGCATAAGAGGCAGCTGATGCACCGCATCAATTATGTTTTCGCTGAGGAGCCGAGCCGGCGACCCGGCAGCTCAGCGGTGGTACAGCGACTGTGGCGACGGGACGTGACGTCTCCGTTCCCTCCTTCAGGGAACGAGGGTTACATACGTAACCGAGACGTTCCCCTTTCAGTCGGTCACTCCGAGTCACGTCGGATGACCGACGAAATTGGGATCCCTACCAAAGCGCCACAGGAGCTGCCCCTTCCAGTGCCCTGTGTAGGGCTCCTGACCCTTCCTATAAGGCAGACAATAGGACCGGGCTCTACACAGAGAAGGTCAACTACTGGTGTTCCTTGAGCAACCCAAACAGTAGGACTAGGATAACACTGGGAAGCGTGCCCTTCCACTTGGAAGAGGCACACTGCGGAGTCACCTCCTCCCAGAGGGGGTTAAGTGACATTCAAACATGTGAAGTAACCCCGAAGGGCCCTATTGCACATGGAAGTCTCTGAGATGGCTCAGGCTGCATCTTTAGAGATGGCAGAACGTGGTCCGCCAGGGGAAACATGGCTCTAATAAGAATACCGTGGAATACACATATGGGATCCCGACAGGGTCTCTCATATGGGCACTAGCCTCGCACCAGATTTCAAGAATTCATTGGCTGAAGGCCTGGCGCCGGACGCCCCGCCACGTCCGGACGCCGGAGTGCTGGAGGACTCAACAGGGTTTGCCTGGTTAAGGAACTCTCTGGAGAATTAGGCGTAAGGACGCCGCAAGCCGACTCTGAGCCGGCCCTCTCAGTGCCACTACCCGTTTGAGGTGAGAACACAGGAGGAAACCGGTTCGACACGTAGGCTATAAAACCTAGCGAACGTGTTGGGAGTCGCCCAACCCGCAGCTCTACAGATGTCTGCTAGCGAGGCACCACGAGCCAGCGCCCAGGACGATGCGACACCCCTAGTGGAGTGAGCACGCAACCTGAGCGGGCAGGGCACACCTTGTGCTTCGTAGGCCAAGGTGATGGCATCCACTATCCAGTGGGCCATCCCCTGCTTGGAGACAGCCTTCCCCTTCTGCTGTCCTCCGTAACAGACAAAGAGCTGTTCTGAGGTCCTGAAGCTCTGAGTTCTATCCACGTACTGACGCAGTGCGCGTACAGGACAGAGCAAAGCTAGGGCTGGGTCTGCCTCCTCCAGGGGCAGCGCTTGCAGGCTCACTACCTGGTCCCTGAAGGGCGTGGTAGGAACCTTGGGCACATAGCCGGGCCGGGGCCTCAGTGTTGCACTGGAGTCAGCCGGCCCAAACTCAAGGCACGACTCGTCGACCGAAAATGCCTGCAGGTCCCCCACCCTCTTGATTGAGGCCAATGCAGTCAGGAGTAGGGTTTTCATAGAAAGAAACTTCAACTCGACTGACTGCAATGGCTCAAAGGGGGCAGTTTGTAGGGCTCTTAGCACCAAAGCCAAATCCCAAGAGGGAAGGGAGGGACGCCTCGGAGGATTTAACCTCCTGGCCCCCCTAAGAAACCTGACGACCAGATCGTGCTTCCCCACCGACCTCCCCTCTATGGGGTCGTGGTGGGCAGAAATAGCAGCAACATATACCTTAAGGGTGGAGGGGGACAGCCTACGCTCCAACCTTTGTTGCAAAAAGGAAAGCACGGCTCTGATCGAACATCTCCGGGGGTCCTCCTGGTAAGAGGAACACCATTCGACGAACAGGTTCCACTTCAGCGCATAGGCCCGTCTTGTGGACGGTGCTCGTGCTGAAGCGATAGTGAGCGCTACCTCCTGGGGCAGGTCACCTAGAACCTCCGCGTCCCGTCCAGGGACCACACATGAAGTTTCCACAAGTCTGGACGCGGGTGCCAGAGGGTGCCCCGTCTCTGAGAAAGCAGATCCTTCCTCAGAGGAATCGGCCAGGGAGGGGCTGTCGCGAGGAGCATGAGTTCCGGGAACCAGGTCCTGTTGGGCCAATATGGAGCCACTAACAGGACCTGCTCCTCGTCCTCCCTGATCTTGCACAATGTCTGTGCTAGCAGGCTCACTGGGGGAAACGCATACTTGCGCAAGCCCTGGGGCCAGCTGTGTGCCAGTGCATCCGTGCCGAGCGTTGCCTCGGACAGGGAGTAGAACCACTGGCAGTGGGTGGTTTCTGGAGATGCAAACAGGTCTACCTGAGCAACTCCGAACCGACTCCAAATCAGCTGGACCGCCTGGGGATGGAGTCTCCACTCCCCAGGAAGTGCCGCTCGAGACAGCTCGTCGGCCGCCTGATTGAACACTCCTGGGATGTGGATGGCACGAAGGGACCTCAGATGCTTCTGACTCCAGAGGAGGAGGTGGCGGGCGAGTTGCGACATGCGACGGGAGCGCAAACCGCCTTGCCGGTTGATATAGGCAACGGTCGCAGTGTTGTCCGTACGGACCAGAACGTCCCTGCCCCGAAGGCGCCCTCTGAGGCGGCACAGGGCAAGGCGTACTGCCAGCAACTCGAGGCAATTGATATGCCAACGCAGAAGGGGGCCCGTCCAAACCCCTGATACTGCGTGCCCGTTGTACGTGGCACCCCAGCCGGTGGCCGAGGCATCCGTGAATACCACAGCATGCCTGGATACCTGCTCCAGGGGCACTCCTGCCCGAAGGAACGAAGGATCTGACCACGGGCTGAAGGTCTTGCGGCAGGCCGGTGTAATCTGAACCCGGTGAGTACCGCGTTTCCACGCCCACCTCGGGATTCGGCCATGGAGCCAGTGCTGAAGCGGTCTCATATGGAGCAGACCGAGCGGAACTATGGCCGCAGCTGCAGCCATATGCCCCAGGAGCCTCTGAAAGAGTTTCAGTGGGACCGCTGTCCTGCCTGATAAAGTCTTGAGGCAGTTCAGCACCGACTGAGCACGTTCCTGGGTGAGGCGTGCTGTCTGGTTGACCGAATCCAACTCCATGCCGAGAAAAGAGATCCTCTGCACTGGCACGAGTTGCTCTTTTCCCAATTGACCCGAAGGCCCAACTGGCTGAGGTGCCTGAGCACCAGGTCCCTGTGTGCGCACAACAGCTCTCGAGACTGTGCAAGTATGAGCCAGTCATAGAGGTAGTTGAGAATGCGCACACCCCGTTCTCTCAGGGGAACAAGGGGCCGCCTCTGCGACTTTGGTGAAGACACGAGGCGAAAAGGGACAGCCCGAAGGGCAGGACCTTGTACTGATATGCCCGACCGTCGAACGCGAATCGCAGGAATGGCCTGTGTCGCGGGAGAATCGAAACATGAAAGTACGCGTCCTTCAGGTCGATTGCTGCAAACCAATCTAGGGGACGGACGCATCCAAAAATGCGTTTCTGCGTCAACATCTTGAACGGCATCTTGTGAAGTGCACGGTTCAAAACTCGCAGATCCAAGATCGGTCGTAACCCACCGCTTTTCTTGGGCACAATGAAGTAAGGGCTGTAAAACCCCGACCTCATATCGGCTGGAGGGACCGGCTCTATTGCATCCTTCGCCAGTAGGACTGCAATCTCCGCGAGCAAGACAGGGGCATCGACGGCTTTGACTGAAGTGAACCGGATGCCCCTGAACTTGGGGGGACGCCGGGCGAACTGAATCGCATAGCCGAGTCTGATGGTCCGCAGGAGCCACCGGGACGGGCTGGGGAGCGCTAACCAGGCTCTGAGAGACCGCACCAGCGGGGCCAACGGACCCACCGACATGCCCGCGGTGGGGCAGCGAGGTGGAACACAGGGACCGGCCCCAGGGCCTGTGACGGCCTGGCCTGTGACGGCAGGGGGCGGGGTCTGGGTGTGTAGTGTAGCACTCACCTGATTTCTCCTCGCGTGGGAGGAGACACAGGAACCCGGCTTGAGGCTTGTGACAGCCCGGCGTTTGACGACTTGAAGCGGGGACTGGAGTGCTACTGCCCTTACCTGGTTCCACGAATGGGCAGGAGGGGTGCTCTTGGGCAACCACCCGCTGCCTGCTGGCGAGAGAGGAGGAGGGAAGCGATCCTGTGATGCACGGATCACCACTCTCCTCCTCTTGAGACCCGGAGATTGAGGAGACCGCTCTTTACTGATGTTTTGGGTACCGCTGGCTGCTGGGCCAGCGGCGGAACAAAATGAACAAAAGATACCCCACCCGGCCCTCCTCCGGGGGAGGGAGTGGTGCAGTCACCATCTCCCGATGAGCAGTCTCCTCCATCTCTGGGTCGACCGTCCCAGGGCCTCTTGCACTTGCGCTTGCCGCCAGGTTTGGCGGGGGCCTGGACGGGCTGGGCGTCCTGCCTGCGACCGGCTCCACGACGCTGCCTGGTGAAAGGCTGCTGCGGCTGCGCGGGAGCGGGGGCGGCCGCAGGGGGGCGCCCACGGCGACGAGCAGGCTGAGTGGCTGCAGCCGGAGTGAAAGCAGCAGGTTTCCTCCGGCGCATGATGTGTTTGCCTCAGTCTGCTTCTGGGCTGCCGAGAACTGCTGGGCAAAGCTCTCGACAGCGTCGCCGAAAGGGCCGGTCTGTGACACGGGAGCATTCAGGAACTGTACCTTCTCCTGCTCCATGTCAGCGAGACACAGCCAGAGATGGCGCTCCTGGACAACGCACGACCCAGAGACTGTGCGGTCACCTTCGTCGCTCGTAGCGCGAGGTCCGTCGCAGCACGCAGCTCATGTAGAACCGCCAGGTCGTGACCACCCTCGTGCAGGTCTTTCAGTGCTTTGGCCTGGTGGACCTGCAGCAACGCCATAGTGTGGAGGGCGGAAGCCGCCTCCCCACAGGCTCTATAAGCACTGCCAGTTAGACCTGACGAATACTTAGAGGCCCGTGAGGGGAGACACGGATCACCCCACAGGGTGGAAGCGGCTGTTGGACACAGTTGCATGGCCACAGACCGTTCCACCGAGGGGATGCCCGCATACCCCAAAGCGGCTCCACCATCGAGGGTGGTGAGAGCGGAAGAACTACAAGATGTGTTTCGGGCAGTGAAAGATGCCCTCCACGATCTTGTCAGCTCCTCATGCACTTCCGGAAAGAATGGCACCGGAGGGGGGTGCTGAGAACCAGCGCCACCCCCACCGAGGAACCACTCGCCCAGCCTCGAAGAATCGGGACACGGTGGCTTTTTAGGATTCCACACGAGCCCGACATTCTCGGCGGCCCGGGAAAGCATAGCCGTCATCTCTGGGTCTGGCACGGACAACGCTACCACACCCGAAGGGGGCAACGCAGCCGGGTCGTCATCCCCGGAGAGAGAGGGCCCGCCCTCCGATGCAGTGATCGACATCTGGTCGTCAGAGGGGGCACCGAAGGAAACGCGTGGCCAGCGCACTCCTTCGGCAGCTCCACCGGCTGCGGAGTGCTTGAGGGGTGAGGAGCTCCACTTGGGGAAGCCCTCACCGTAATCCTCAAATCACCTCTGACTCCACCGGATCCAGTGTGCACGCCGGATCACGGCAGGCAGAGGGACTCTGCCATGTTTGACATAGCAGAGTCGCACTCCGAGATGGTCATGTCCCCGCAAGAAGAACATGAACCATCCACGAAAGCCACCTCAGCGTGCTGAATGCCCAGACACGTGAGGAAGCGATCGTGACCGTCCTGAGGCGCCAGGAAACGACCACACCCAGAAACGCACGGGTGAAAAGACATCTTTAAAAAGACGCGATCACCCGTGTTGCTCTTTTAGAGAAATTGCTCTTTCAGAGAAATGCTCTTTTAGTGCTGAAGCACGCAGGGGAGCTGGCCACCGCACACTCCTAGTGTGGCTGTCAGCAGGAAGACGATCTTTCTCTCCCGGACACCGTGACCACCGCTGCCGCGCCGTAACGCCCGCACTCGCTCGCAGAACACTCTCTTGGAAGGGAGAGCAGTAGCTTTAACCACTACCGCTCGGCTCCGAAGCGAAAGGATAATTGATGCGGTGCATCAGCTGCCTCTTATGCTCACGCTGTGATCAGCGGCAGCTGGATGCAATAATCGCATGCCAATGTCCATTGGCTCGTTTAGTTACACTTGAAGTGGATTGGTCTCTCTGGCGAGATCCCAATTTCGTCGGTCATCCGACGTGACTCGGAGTGACCGACTGAAAGGGGAAATAAAGTTGTCTATGGTGTCAGACTTCTAGCCACATCAGAGAGAGAAGATAAATCCAAGCAAATAGAGACCATGTGGAAATCATGCTCTCTGAAACGGTAGCTCCTGAGGGTAATCTTATGAAATAGGTAAGACAGGTAAAGCATCACAAGTCTCTTCCATGAAACCTCAGTCCCTTTGGATTTTCCAAGCTTTATGAAAGCAAAACAGCTAATCAGAGGCATCATATCACACGTTATTTTCTCTGCATACAATGCTGGTGTAAGTGATTATGGCTGTCAAATGCAATTTGTTCCCTCTATTATTGTAGCAATCTAGCATGAACAAGGGGGAAAAAAAGAAAAAGAAAATAAAAAGTCAGATGTCCTTTTTAAAATTAAAGTCACCTATCCTCATTATAGAATTTGTTTTATAGAAAGAAAAAAAAAAACACTATATGCATATAATATATAATAGATATGCATGCTGCATATGCATGTATGGAACAGAGACAGAGAGAGAAAAAAAATAAATAAATAAAACACAGAACAACACAAATGCAAAGACTGTAGGGCTCGTAACTGTGTCTTTGTGAATAAAGTCAAGCATCAGTCCCATTATGTGCACTCTCATTGTGTATTCTAACGACATAAAACATCATTGAATATTCATAAGATAGCCCTAAAGTAGGTTACATTGTAATTTGACCTAATAATTTTGATTGTGCAAATGCATCAGGTCACTGTATTAAATAAAATACATGTCCTGCTATTTTATTTATAATTGTATTTATTTATTTTTATTTATTTTTTTTTTTGCGCGCGAATAAATCCTTTGGGCATTTGACTTAACATTCAGAACAGACATTTATGCAAAAGTACATAAACACAAACAGTTTCAGGTCACAGTCGATCAAACGTGGTGATGCACCTTATGAAACCCCTTCATTATTACATCAATCTCATTCCAATGCAGTACGCTTTTGCCTCTACAGTGCGTATACAGCCTTCAGGAAGACGGCACATTCTCTCATACTTGTTACAAAGTACAAAAGGTCAAGAAAGCCAAGAACGACTATTCTGACTATTCAAGTCTGACTTTTAAACACTCTAAATGGACTAAGAGTGGTAAACACACTTTCAAAAGTTCTAGTGTTTCAAGATTTATCTGCATTTCCCAAAAGCCTTGCAAGCCTAAGCAGATCATACAGACCACTGGTATGTCCTGTCTACTTTGGTTTACGATACTTTTGGGAAACGCAACCCTCATCAGTTTAGGTGAGGTGATCAAGATACAAATAGGGACAAAACTTCCTTTTGTCCCCATCAAAATTTTGACAGTTATATTTAGAAGAAATGTTTGTGAATATTTCTCAGTAATTCATGAAAAAAAAAAATGCTTGATTTTATCATCATTTAGATATACTAATTAAAAAATATTTAAATTATATATTATTAGACATCGTAAAAGTGCACTATACTTTAAAGAGATGAGGAAGGTCTTTTCACACATCACTGAGAGCAAGGGAACGAGGAGACGCAGGAGTAAACTCAAAAGACTTTAATGATAAATCCAAAAGCATGGACCGTTGAGAACACTGAATGATGTAAGACACCGGACGCTCAAGACAGGGAAATACAGGGCTTAAATACACTGGAGTAAATAAGATAATTAATCAAACACAGCTGGAATCAAATGAACACAATTGGAACTAAACAGGAACAGGAAGAAACCAAATATGGACATGACTCCTGACAGGTCTAGACTGCTGTAATGAAATTATCTTCAGATTTGGTAAAGTATACCAGATATAAATCTGCTGCATCCTCCACAAAGAATCGACCTAGAAGAATGGGAATTGTGGCATACAAATTTCAGGGTATGCATAATTTATGCATAATTTATTTAACAATTTATGCAATAAAACAATATTCTAGTTGTTCTTATTTCAGAACTTTACAAATTATTTGTATTATTATGTTAAATTTGCTGAATTTTAACTTCAATAATAATAATAATAATAATAATAATAATAATAACAAATCATTATAAATGTATAAAATAATATTTTATTATTAGTAGTAGTAGTCGTAGTAGTAATAGTATTATTATTATTAGTAGTAGTAGTAGTAGTAGTAGTAGTATATTCAGATTTAACAAATTTGACATTAATAACCGCCTCATTCTTTTTAAAATAATAAAAATAGAAACAACAACAATAATAATAATAATAATAATAATAATAATAATAATAATAATAATAATAATAATAATAATAAATTATTATAAATGTATAAAATAATCTTGTATTATTAGTAGTAGTATTCCTACTAGTATTATTATTAGTAGTAGTAGTAGTAGTAGTATATTCAGATTTAACAAATTTGACATTAATAACCACCTCATTATCTTTAAAATAATAATAATAATAATAATAATAATAATAATACATTTATAAAATATTATATTATATTATATTATATTATATTATATTATATTATATTATATTATATTATATTATATTATATTATATTATACTTGTTATTATTATTATTAATACATTCAGATTTAACACATTTGACATTAATAAGTGCCTCATTCTTCTTTCATAGCACGAATGGGAACATGGGAACTGCTTTTATATTTTAGGAAGGGGATCCCTTGCAAGATAATCATTTGGGGGTCCATATAAAGCAACACACCTCCTTTTTATTGCCTCAGTTTACCGCACAGATGTTCGAAAGGGAAGAAACCATGACATCTCTTCTTTCTCTCTTCCATATTTGACAGGTGTGATGGAATGTAGACTCAGCGTCTGCTCTTCTACTTTATACAAAGCCTCATGCACACCCCTCAAGCTTTCTCTTTCTCTCTCTCTCTCTCTCTCAGGTTGCAGAGGTAACATACCCTAATATATTTTATGTTTCACACGTGGCTGTGATTCAGAAAACGTGTCATGAGTGATAAGTGCTCATCTGCGGCCACAGGATGCACAAGATGAATACGTAGCTTTATATGAAACACTCAGAGAGAGACAGAGAGAGAAATATTAGAGTCAGCGAGAGTAACGGCCCATTCTACCTCTTCTCAAATGAAGCATGGATCACGGACGGGGAAACGTAAAGGTCACAAGCTGAAGTTTCATGTCCACAGTCGCGACTTTCTCTCTCTCACCCACGCAAACTCCTGTTCTTTTTATTCGCACACACACGCGCTCGCACTTGATGTAATGAACGCTCACACATACGCACTTAGATTCTCGCACACAAACACAGTGCTGTAATAAAGCTCTGGCCTCGTTCCCATTGTATTAATAAATGCTGTGTCCACACAGTTTCTCATCCATTTCTCTCTCATTAAAGTCGGAGACTTAAAACGCTGTCATGTGTGACCTTTGCAGACTTCACCGACAACTCTCACGTCCCAGAATTAATGGTCTTATCTTCCTGCATAATCTTCAAACTTATTTCTCTGATTAATTAGTGTCTAAATCACGATCCGTCCACTCAAGTGGCTCACCTTAAATCCAATTGCTTTTATTAATGGGATTCAATTCCAATTTACAACAAGACTGGTAGCCACAGAGTTCCTCCAACTGTACTTGTGAACTTTTCTGCTCGAGGGAGAGAGAAAAAGTGTGTAAGTGAGTCTGAAGCTGCTCTTTTTTTAATAATACACTTTTTGGGTGTCTAAATTAAGAGAACCTTGTTGGCTGGGTCCAAAATTAGCACTCGCCAAGCACCAAATGTGAGTCAGAACTGGTTTTGGTACAGAGGACAGAATTCATCATTTGGCTAGTAACATTAAAAAGGGCTTAAATCGAATTGCAAATGCAATCATCATCATCATCATCATCATCATCATCATCTGACTCATTGATGTAAATAATAGCGATTCAAATCAGACATATAAACTGTCTATTAAAGATCATATATGTATATATTAAAGATCATAGACTATGAACTTTCAACATCCAAAATTGATCTAGGATGGCTGAATTTTACATATCCAGGAATAAACCACAAAAATGAAATGAATATAAAAGGAAAAAAAAAAAAATCTCATTGGACAGGTGCAATTTTGCAATTTCAAAGATGGAGACTGACTCATCTCAAGTGACACAATGACCTTTGTTTTTTATGCAATAAAACAAACAGCTAAATAATTCTGTAGTTATAGCAACAGAGTGTATTTTCTTTTATAAAAATAAATAAATAAAATAAAATAAAATAATGCAAAAAAAAAAAATCATGGCTGGTAGTAATTTTAATTTATTTATATATATATATATATATATATATATATATATATATATATATATATATATATATATATATATATATATATATATATATAATATATATATATATTTTTTTTAACATTTGTCTTTGTTAAATGTGGCAAAAATACATTTTGTCTGTATGTCAATAACACAACAGACAACTGGTTGACTGTGGCTCCATTTATACAGCACATTTTTAACCAAATTCCTGATTTAGGCCACTTTGTTTTTTTATAGAATGTGGTTGTCACTCTCTTTTGTAACTAAAATGAGCATGAAAAGAACTGTATTTAGCTCTTTAAAACAGGACTGACAACTGTATTCTGCTGCTGTGTGAATATAGCCATTGAGAGCTCTGGAATGAAGGAAGATCTGAGGTATAATGGCAGGTTTGATTTTCACACTGACGGATTTTGTTTATTAACTATATCTGTGGTCATATCTGTTTGTTTTTGGTATAGCATGTTGAAATTTACCCTCTAACCGAAAAAGGCCCACAGCCCATATGCTGAACACCAAAGTCGATAGCATGACAAACTTACAATAGATATGAATTTCTCTCTCTCTTTCGTTTACAATTACACACACAAATATCTCAAGAGATCTGGTTGTCATCTAAACAAGAGCGGCTGGCATTGTGTCAGTCATGCTGCTAATGGTGATAAATTCCTCCAGTATTAGAATTTGTACAGTACTTCGGGAATCCATTTCTCCAAAGAAGGATAACACATCAGTTGTCGCCATTCAGAGTAAAAATACAGACACGCACTGCTGCATTTGGCATAAACTCTTACTGAAAGAATAGAAATGATGATTATTGTAGTAATATGATTATTTTGCTTATAATATAGTATAATATTAGTGTGCTTTTAATCAAATATACAGTTTGCCACCAATATAATGCTATAGTATTTGTTACATGGTTCAATTGTCTTGCAGTAATGTGCATAAATAAATAAATAAATAAATAAATACATAAATACAAAAAAAAATAATTAATAAATTAATTAATTAATTTAAAAAAATGTGCAAACAGAATATAATTACAAATATTCAGTAAAGTATAATTGATGTTTACCATTGTCCAATGTTCATTTGTTCATTTATTTATTTAGGGTGGATTCTAAAAAGTGTGAAATGGGCTTATATTTTTCAGCTGCAGCTCAGGATTGTCGCTTGTTATTTTCCAGAGTCATAGTCACTTGGCTTTTCAATTCCGACGGCTGGCTCAGAACATCTATTGCCCATGAGCTGCCATGAGCAAAGATGGCAGATTTCAAATCTTCAGGGTCCTGCACCAGACAAACAGCTGCCGTTGAGATGAATGTGAATGCTAACGGATGAATTTCTCCAGATATTTTATAGACCTCCTCAGTGACCCCAGAAACTGGGTCACTTCCAACCATATTTATATTTCATGGTTCTTTTCTGGTGCCTCTACAGGTGTTTTCCAGTTCATGTTCCATCAGCAGCTGAAATGGACATTGCTTGACAGTCTTGTGTCTCAGCTATCAAAGCTAAATGCTGTATGAACAACAGACATGATTTATTGTGTACAAGAACCGCACTAGCCCTAATTTCTTTGCTACCAGGTCAGATTCTAGCAGGTTCACATCTATTTATGATAAGTGTGTCATTTTTCCCTTTTTAATATTCTTTTTTTTTTTCTTCTTCTTCTTTTTGAAACCCTAACTTGAGGATAAAATGAAGGCTCATACTGCAAACATTTATATCATAGCAATGATGATAAGCTCTAAAATAGGTCAGTCTGACTCACAGCATAACAAAGGTTACAGGGTTTGAGTGTGTGTATGACTGGGTATGACTACTGCATTCTGACTCTAGGTAATATATGAGAAACAAGGTAATAATATGAGAAACCAGCTATATTATTTGCCATGAACATAACCAATACAACAGAGAGAGAGAGAGAGAGAGAGAGAGAGAGAGAGAGAGAGAGAGAGAGAGAGAGAGAGAGAGAGAGAGAGAGAGAGAGAAAGAGAGAGAGAGAAAGAGAGAGAGACTTTTAATTAGTATTTTAGTCATGTTTCCCAGTAAAATAATTAATCATACTTATTTTTTTTTCCAGAGATAAAACTAAAATACTGAATAAGACATAATTTTTATAATTAATATTATTTTTGCACCACTAAACCCAATATTTAACATGTAGCAAGGAGGTTTTTTTTTTTTTTTTTTTTTTTATATATATATATAATCCTGAAGCGTCCAAGGAGAGTTTTGGAACATGCAGCTAATTTTTGGACGATGCTCTTCTACACGTTTTTTTGCTACATAAAAGTAAATTAACAAAACAACTTGGGAGTCATATCAGTCTGGTACCGCTGCCAAAACCCCCACTTAAAACATTTCATTCCATCTGCTTATGGCCTCATATGAGTCTCCTCTTCATCAACGCATCGCTGTGATGTCCGATTCGTGGTGAGAGCACTAGCCCAGACTGGCTGCCGTCACATCCAGATGGATGCCCCATATTGGTACTTAAGGTCCTCATTACAAATAAAACGACTTGTTTGTTAGGCCAAAGCCTGGTGAATTCTTAATTAAAATTAAACTAATTCTAATTTTCAATTGTCCAGATTCTACAGAGAAGAGAGATTCATCCGCATTTGACATTCATGAACAGGGACCGAGGAACACACTTTTTTGTCCCCTCACCCACAACGACGGTGTTCCCGGTTGCCTCTCCTCCCCGGACGACGGTCCAGGGTGTGGATTACAAATCTTGGTTTGCGTTTTTATAATTCCTCTTGTTGCAGTAGACCATAGTGACCCGGTCCAAGGATCGGTTGTCATGCTGGATGCCACGGTGTAATAAAACCTAATATAGATTTGTCTCTTTTGTTGCCCAGCCATGGCCTCACATCTGACCTTGTCTGTCTACTAGAAAAAAATGAGCGCACACACAAACCTGGACTTCACTACCAACTTCAATTTCAATGCTTCAGGTGTTGGTGTGTTCTCAATACAAACCACCTGTTTAAAAGCTAATGAGACATGCAGCTGCACAAAAACATCTCTTAAGGTATTACAACAGAACTAGTATTCAAAATGAAGCATTATTTCTGTGCTTAATTGAACAGCTGTAGTTAACTTCAAAGCAGGTGCTAGAATTGTAGGATGCTTAAAGAATAATAATGACAGAAAGTCACAGTTTCTGCTGATAGTTTTTGCACTGTGTCAAATTAATAATGTTTAATAAGTTTTTTCTCCATTTTTTCTCACCTAATGGAATTTGGATTCCTTGCCACTGTCACCTTTGGGTTGCTTAGATGGGGTTTAAAAGACTTAATATTTAGTAATACTATCAATTTGACTGCACTGACACTACTGGATGAAAACAAAAGATGAAGTGAATTGAGCTGAATTGTAGAAGTGATTAATAGCTGAATTAAATTAATTGCATAATTGACTAATTTAGCAACATCAACACTGTTATTCAACTCAGTTGAATCAACTGACTCAAACTGAATAATGATATTATTATCTTGTGTAAAGCTGCTTATGGCTGAATTGAACTGGTTTCTTAATTAATTAACTTTAAACATTTATTGAACCAAACTGAACCAACACTGAGCTGACTTGAGCTGAATAATGACTTTATTGTCTTGTTAAAGCTGCTTTACAGCAGAATTTGTATCATGTTTGATAAAGTTGAATATATTTTCCTGTTTATTATGAATCTGCTTTGAAACAATCTCTACTGTATAAATTGCTATGTGAATAAAGGCGACTTGATTTAGGGCTAGACTTACTAACAGCTTGCACCAGCGCACACTGTCTTTTGGCGTTAAAATAGTACTGTCAGGATTTACTAAAAACACGCAGTGAAGAATTAGTGCTGAAAAGTCATGGACGCCGTTATTTTTGTGCCTGACCTTATTAAATATGCATTTGTAGGAGTTTCCCTTTCAGACACAAAATTTATGGGAGGAGAGTATAAAAATTAAAATTACTGGTATTTGCGTCATTATTTAACGCCCAAAAAAAAGCATGTCTTAAAGCAGGCGGTAATTTGCACTGCTCTTGGTAGATTGTGTTGGTCATTATGGAAATGATCTGGCTGCGTCTGTGTTCTTTAATGTACACATTGTCAGTAAATCACACGCAGAATTTCCCCCTCTCATCGGCGCTTTTATGGAATTGAGCTCTAATGCTAATTTGCCCTGTTTAGTAAATCTGGCTCTTAATGTTAAGTTTCATTATGCAATGTACAGAATTAGAGATGTGTTGGTCTAAATTATATTTATGTATCTGTTTATTTATTTGTGTGTGTGTTCTGGATTAGTTTTGACCTTGAGAGAGAGTCTTTTCGGGATTTGGTCCCACCTGCTAGGGTCCTATATCGCAAGCTTTTCAATTCTGAACCAGACTGAACATAGAAAAATAGCATGTAGCTGTTGGATTACAAATGAAAAGAGCAGTTTGTGCTTGTGTGTGTGTGGAGCATCGGTGGACATTTGATTTGAGATGGGGTCAGCAGTAGGTGTGGGGTCTAACAGCAAGAAGCTAGATTGGAGAAAGTGATCCCTACCGTCCAATACACAGCGCAGCAGGAGCATGGTGCTACTTTAGCAAAAAAGACAGAGGGGTGGGGGAGAGAAAATGTATGAAATTTAGGGCTATTCTTTATAGATGGTCTCTCTATATATTCAGTCTGTGGCCACATTAGGTCCATCTATCTAGTGCCAGGTGTTTGGCTTCTAGAACGACATACATTTTTTGCAATAGTTTAATCAAGGTGCTGGAGACATTTCTCAGGGAATTTGGTCCTTGCTGTTTCAATAACAGTGGGCTGTTTGTACTGAAATTTTGGCTGCAGAATCTATTAATCTATTTTGGCCACGCTACAGCAACTCTTGTTTAAGATCAGGCGACTGTGCAGGCTGCTAGCGGGAAATAAAGACCCATGCCATGTTCTTGGAACTGAAGATGTTTCGAGCTTTATGATATTTTGCACTATCCTACCGGAGCGATCCATTTGAAAACCGATGGACTGTGGCCATAAAGGGACGCACATAACAGCAACAACGCTTAAGTACGCTGTGGCATTCAAATTGTGCTTAGTTGGTATAAAGGCCCCTAATGTGCGACATGAAACCATTCCCCCAAACCATTACACTCCATTTCCAAGCCTGCAGGATCTAAGGGGTGGATTTTTTTGGGTCAAATTGTGACTCCACCATCTGTACGCTGCAGATTTGTCAGATCAATGAAATTCTTCCAATGTTCAGTCATCTAGTTTTGGAAAACCTGTTCACAGTTGATGAGAATTGTCCTTACATAGTCTTTAGCAGCCCATCTGTTATCCCAAGTATATGCATTCATAAATTAACCCTTGGACTCCTTATATATACAATTATTAATTTTTAATAATTTTATTAGCATTCTAATGTTTTAATGTTTGCAATTCAGCAATACATATACTTTCCTCTTTAATAATGTTGTGTAGTAAAATATAGTAAAAATGTAGTAAAATATATAAAATTAAAATATTTAAAAGTATTTATCTATCTATCTATCTATCTATCTATCTATCTATCTATCTATCTATCTATCTATCTATCTATCTATCTATCTATCTATCGTTGTAAAAGTAATACATATTATCTAATAAAAATGTACTTTTTTCCATTGGCAATTTCTTAAACATTTCTAAACATGAAATCATTTTTAAACATGAAATATATAGATGCTTTAATATGTTACAAAGAATGGAGGATTGTCATATGGAGATAGTCATATTTGGGGTTTTGGCATCAAAATTATATAAAAAAAATAATAATAATAAAATAAAAAAAAACTCTTATAGCCTACCCATTAATTTCATGATAGAGGGACCCGACGCTCTGATGCTGCTCTTTCATTCTCTCTTTGTGATGCTAGTTAGTTTCAGTTAGTTCAGTTAGTTTCAGCAAGCCTTGGACTTTCTTTTCTGGTCTCTCATTACCATAGCAGGAGTGAGAGAACTTTTCTAATCACACCATTCCCTATTAACTCCAGACTCTATGGTGTGTGAAAATCCCAGGCGGCCAGCTGCTTCTGAGATGGTGGAGCTATGACCTCCAGAAGCAAATATTGCAAGTCTCCAACATCATGCATTCTCTACCTGAATTTAAACATAATTTCAATTAAACCCCACAACCTCGTCTGCCTCTATTATAAGTTGAGTTTCCCCCACATGGCAAATAATGAGTTGAATGGCCACTGAGTATTGTTCATGCAACATACAGAGATAGGCTACTCTCTCACTCCTTTTCTTGCATATACTGTTGAATAACAGCTGGAGGTAAGTGGAAAGATGCTTAATGATGTAGTGTGATTGACAGGTGGGGTTAGGGTGTGAGGTGTGGACTTGTGAAGGCACAAGTTCTGTGATATAAATTCAAAGAGATGAAATCAGCTCTAAGCAAATTTATTCATGGTTTAATCAGACATGTTATTCACTGATAACCTACTTTCCTCATATTAATGCAGAAAAGGGAGAGATAGCTTTAAAAAGAGGACGAAAGGAGAAAGGAGTGAGAGAGGAAGCTGGAAAGAAAAAGAGAGGGAAGAGGTTGAGAGAATCAGGCGGTTTTATTCCTCATTTTCCTTCATGTCTGGGTAAGCAATCTGGTCATGCAGTGGAGCCATCCATCATGGTTATAGCCTGTGAAGAGAATGTCTGAAGCTCAGGGTCAATGCACTCTCTTTTTCTTTCACTCGCTCTCTCTTTATTTCACTCTATCTCTCTCTCCTGTTCTTACTGGGTTAAAAGGTGTAATTCTCCTGTGCTCATGGCTGTGGTATCACCTCACAAAACCATCCATACATACACTTCAATAGTGAACGTTCCACATTTCGGTGGCACTTTCTAAAGGCTGTGCCTTTCTTGGAGTCCTTATATGGTGTCAATGATGCTGAAGATTGAAGTGGGCAGCTGTAACAGCTACCATTACCACTCACTTTGTGTCTACATTGTGTCAGAGAACTGAATCTGCACCCCGTCACCCTGAACAGACCACCTATCTGCACATATACACACCAACACACACCATTACACAGGGTCATCATTTCTAAACTACCATTAAACATCCTACCTTGCTGGACTGACAATGAATCATCTATAGGCGATTAATACATCAGTTTAAACCTCAATTTGTACATTTCATCCTGTCCTTCGCTCCTTTAATGACTTTTAAATGGTTATTCATCTTCACACGCTCATATTTACTTAGCTAAATGGAAATGTGCCATAGACATCTTTTGATTTTATATATAGCTAATTAAAATTATTATAACGTTTACCCTGCACTAAAATGTTATGGATTTCATGGTTTTAATTTGTTTTATTTTTTGGTTGTTTGTTTTTGGTTTTTGTTTTATTTGTTGCTTTTGATTTAGTTTTTTGTGTGTTTTGTGTATTTTTATTTTTTTCACCTTATTTTATGTTGTTGATTTGTTTTGTTTTGTGTGTGTGTGTGTTTTTGTTTTGTTTTGTCTGTACACTGGGTGCAAAAACAAGGCTTTCATGACTCTGTTGTGTTGTGCTGTACTTCTAACCCTTACTCTACACTAAAATGTTATGATATATATATATATATATATATATATATATATATATAAAACAGAATTTCCCTTTTGCGACAATCAGATACAATCTGGAACAAAAAAATAAACAAACAAACAAACAAACAAACAAAAACACACACACAGGTAGAAAATATATATATATAGATTTATTTTTATTTATTTATTTATTTTTATTTTTTTTCTATGTGTGTGTGTGTGTGTGTTTTTTTTTTTTTTTTTTGTTCCAGATTGTATCTGATTGTCGCAAAAGGGAAATTCTGTTAGGGTTAGCTTCTGGAAACAAATTTGTCTCTAAAGTATTGCTAACACACACAAATGTGCCTCTCTGGTACTTTGTGTTGGGTATCAGCCCTCAGCCAAGTGTGATTGACCCAGTGGAGTGTGTTTAGAATAAGTGTTTATGAATAGCTCCCTCCCAGACTGCCATGGGGCTCTGTGCGATGGATGGAAAAACAGGGCCTTCCGTGTGGTCTTAAACATATAAATTGTTCTGTTGTGCTTCCAAGCCACCCTGTTTCTCACCTCCTTCCCTGCGGGGCTCCACTTGTTTTCCTCTTTTTTTTTTTTTTTTTTTTTTTTTGTAATTTTATGCACCATTGGACAAAACTGTTGACATATTGACACATTTTCCTAGTGCAAATGTTGAAAGAAATCAAGTAAAGCCTCCTATTATTTTGATTTGTGTCAGACGAGGGAATTCCCCTGGGTGTGATAGACCAAAGATATCCTCTCTGAAGGCCCGATGTGCATGTGTCTGTGTGTGTGCTGGAACGAGCCAAAGAGCCTTCCTCATGGAGTCTCAGTATGCACGCATAGCAGAAGAGGCCTGCTAAAGAAGTGGTTGTACAGCTGAGCGTCTGGGGATGAATATGAATGCATTACAAATACGGAGAGAAAAATAAACAAAAGCAACAGGAACTGATGTGGTTTCACAGTTTGCCTCATTCCTCAAGACCTTACAGTGTACAGGATTGATCTCTTTCCCTCGCTCTCACTCTTACATTTATGACTCATTTTTCTGTTGAAGTCTGGGTTTACTCCAAACAGTCTTTCGGTTCTGGCCTTCTTCCATAACTACAAAACAAAAGACAGCTTTCTGCATAGCAGGGGTGCGCCGCTCTCTCGCTAACATGGCAGTTTAGTGTGGCATTCATATGTGAAGAAGACTCTGGGTGGTGATGAAGGATGGATTTTAGCTGGAGATGTTTTCACAGCCGCCTTTGTCTCGTAAAATAACCTTAACGTAGTTATAAACAGCCGCTTGCCGCAAGGATCAATCCACCAACCACAAAATTAATAGAGCAAAGCGCAACCTGTTAGAGGAGGAGAGCGGAAAGGAGAGGAGAGGAGATGGGGGACAAAGGAAAGAGTAGGCAAAGAGTGGAGAGCCGTGACCATCAAATATTAAGATGTGTGGTCAATAATACTTGGTTGAACCAATTCCTAAATTATTAAACAAACCATTTTAATATGTGGTTACATTCTAGTGTTTGAGAGTAAACAGCTAAATATAATTACACTGCTAACTTTAACTGTGTTTTTCAGAAGAGTAATCTTATCTCAAATGCTTTCAGAATTGCTTTTCCTGTTATAAACTACTTAGCAGTGTAGCATGACAAAATGCTACATCATAGTTTCTGTGTTTTACAGCCGAGAGAGATGAGGCAGTAATCAGACGGGCTTTTCTGAAATGTTCCTCTCTGTCATCATTACTATCCATTAGTACTTCTAATTTTAGTGAATCTGTTCTTTTGGACAGTTCATGTAAATCTATTAAGTATTTTTGTGTCATTTTATATCAACACTACGTTTTGTCTCATTTATATTCTTTTTTTTCTTCTTCTTTGTTTCCGTATTTAGAGAAAATGTATGAGTTTGTTTTCAATATATATTTCAGTGTTATTTTAGTATCATTTATATATCGTTATAATATTAATCAATAAATGTATTAGTTTGTTTTAAATTTGTTTCAGTGTTATTTAAGTATTATTTAGTACTAGTAAGTACTACTATTAAGGTGGGTTTTCTTCAGGTTATTCAAGTACAGCTTTTTTATTTCATCTGCCACAGCAACATTTCTAATTTTCTTTTGGTTTTAGGTATATTTTTTATTCAGCTATATATATATATATATATATATATATATATATATATATATATATATATATATATATATATATATATATATATTTTTTTTTTTTATTATTTATTTATTTTTAATTAAGCATGTTTTTGAATGGATTTAGTTTTAATTAACAACAACAACAACAACACTGACAAATGTCCATTTAGACTTAATTTATTTGATTAAGTGGAATGTTGTCATCCTAACTGAGATTTCACTAAATCATACAATCAGGTATATATTTTAAAATATATTGTCGTTTTAAGATGCTTCAGGGTAATTAGTTTTTGAGAGTACCTTGTAGTATAGCTGACAATTCTTTTTTTCTTTTTTTTCAAAAGATTAGCTTTACGTTACAGTTTTAAAGTAGGTTTCCTGGTACTGACATCGGTGGCAGCTTTTATCCAATACATCTCTAAATATCATACCCCGCATTCAAAATGTTAAAGGTCTTTTTTCGTTTGATTTGGACATCAATATCACAGTAGCAAAACATCCACCGGCACATTTTTAGAGACTTCCTCCTGCTAAGAAATGCAATTACTTGAAATGTAAACTGTCTCTGTGTGCACCTTTTAGAGGTCTTTCTTGTGGTCTTCTCTGTGGGAAAGCATGCAACATTCTTGCCATTTATCCACAAATAGTCTTCAGGTTCATCAAGAGACTTTCTCCTCGCTAACATGCATCTTTCCATTTCTGCAGGCCAGGATTTCAGACTTCGGGGAGGCTTTCATCTGTCCAATTATTATAATTAGGATTTGTTTCATGTAGAAATATGCCAAGGGTGTAGAAATGGGCAGGCTGCCCAAAGCTAGTTTCATAGCTTGCAGCAGATTCAATGTGAGAAGCATTTTCTAAGTAATCTTAGAAGCATGTTAACGCTTATAATGGTTGATGACAATTGAGTGGAATACCATTTCAAAAGCTTTAAGTGACATTGACCAGGTGTATAACAGAGCAGCAGGTGGTCAGGATATGCTTTTTAGACCCTACAGAGAAGGATTTAAAGCTCACTTATTGCACACAGAAGAAATACACTGCAGGAGAGGACCTGTTAGAGACCAGCTGATTGTAATGATATATCATGATGTCATCAGCATATACTTTCGTTGAAGTGGCCCCTCAACACTTACTACAGACTCAAAAGCGAAGTGCACAGACAAAGTTCGTTCTCAGGAGGAAAGAGCATATGTGTGACTTTATGCTTACTTGCATGTGTATGTCCACACTTTCTGTCTCGGTCTCTTTCTCTCTCTAGAGAGCATCTGGCCCTGTCTGAGGCCACAGGCCTATCGATCGAACCGTTGAGTGCTATTCCTCTCTCTTAAAGGAGTGCCATATCTCTATTTCTCTCTCCACCATCCTTACTTCCTCCGTAACAAAGTGCAGGCCCAAGGGGGGAAGCTAAGAGCTGAGGGGACCGTTGACATGCTCACACATCGGCCAGAGAAGAGGCTCGCTGATCAGAACGTATGATCACCTCATTCAACCATATCACACTGGCCTTTAAAGAGCTGCCACACTGACCGCAGACGTACTGTAGGACCCAGTTTGTCTGATTGGAAAAAAAAAAAAAAAAAGAGGATTAAAAAGTGAAGGGGAAAAAGATATTAAAGTTGAAAGGACTTTTTAGAAAAGCAGTATTTCTTTGTAAGCTCAAGAAAGGTGATGCTGGAGACATATACTGTACAGTATTTTTAGTTCAGAAATTTGTGTGTAAATCTGTAGAAAAAAAAAAAAACTAATAAACGATATGTTTGATTTATTTTTGAGTGCATACAGTACTAAACAAGACTAGAAAGGAAAAAAAAAAAAAAAAAAGCTACAAATTTGTTGATAGTGACTGACAAACATTTATTTACCCTAAAGGAATTTTACTCACTCAGCGGCCATCTTGCAAATGCCACAGGCATCTATTTTCTACAGATAACAGCTTGTATCTGCTTGCACAGGGAAAGGCCATTATCTTCAAAATAGTTGGTCAAGATTATGTTAAATAACATGCTTCAATTAGGCAGTTAAAATCTGACAACAATAGCATCATAAACTTCTAAAATCCAGGCTAATTCAGTTAATGTGCATGTGTTTACACTCCATATGTTCAGTGGTACTTTTGCATAATTTCTATTCTATTAAAGTATTTATTAATATTTTGAGTTTTTTTTTTTATTTATTTTCAATTTTCATTTTTATTTTAGTATTTTTATGTTTTTTTTTTTTTTTTTTTTTTTTTTTGCTGTAGCGCCAACAAAGTTTCGTAAGCAATGCAGGTGTTTTGTAGTTGTATGTAAAAGTGAATCATTTTCTCCCAACATTAGAGCCACTGAGGATGTAGTGATTTACTTTGTAAGCCTTTGTAGTGAATTAGACAAACAGAAGAGAGGGGTGGGGTGAGCAATAGCATCTAAAGAGACATGCACTGAAAGGTAAAAAGGTGCTGTTTTACCATTGAGGAAGTTTAACCAAATATGTTTCATGAAGACCCTAAAGAATAATACCAACTTATGGAAAATGAGCGTCCAATGTCCCCTTTAAAGGGGTCATATGATGCGTTTTCAAGTTTTCCTTTCTCTTTGGAGTGTTACAAGCTGTTTGTGCATAGATAAGATCCCTGAATTTGCAAAGACTAAAGTCACAAAACCAAAGAGATATTCTTTATAAAAGTCAAAACTCGACCACGCCCCCCTAAAACGGCTCATTCAAACATGCCCCCACATGTCTACGTCATGTCATGAGATTTGCAAAACACCGCCCAAATCGTATATGCAAAGAAAGAGGGCGGAACTTTTATTCTCGCTGTAGTGTTGTTGCTGCCGCTTGCGCCATGTCCTGGAGACAATGTGTTTCCTTGTGAAAGCGAAACTACTTTGTTTGGGCTTCCAAAAGAGGACACAACTAGAAATCAGTGGTTAAATTGTATTTACAACACTGTTCCAGAACAGTTCAACCCAAATATTGGACTGTGTGAAGCGCATTTTACAGAAGACTATTTGCTGAACCTGGGAGTAGCTGCCAGCTGTGCACAGACTGTTTCTATAAAGTGGGGCAATTCCAACTTTGCAAGGACAGTCTGGTGCTTCTGACTCACAGCTTGTAAGTATGTTTTCATATTTAAGAATTTGCCACTGATTATTCAAATGCGAGTTTTGAACTGTGTAGAGTAGTGCTTGTTATTTGTCGTTTCTCTGATAGACATGGTAATGTTTATGCAGCGCAATGCAACGCGACGCATAAAAAGACTGCATAAGTCATTATAATCAGTAATTATGTGCCCACTGGATGCAACAAATGCCTCGTTTGTAATGGGTTTTATTGTTTTTGTGTCGTCGCGCCAGGACACAGCATCACAATACGGTAAGGGGCGTAACAATTCCGTCTCATTCTTGAGGTATTCGGCCAATCACAACGCACTGGATAGCTGGCCAATCAGAGCATCCCTTGCTTCTCAGAACGATGAGCTTTGTAAAAATCGATGCGTTTCAGAAAGGTGGGGCATAGAGGAGCAACAACAATGTACAGTATGTGGAAAATAATGGTTTTTGATCCTTAAACCGCATAAACACATTGCATTACATCAAATACACAAAATAATGTTCTTTTTAGCAACGTCATATGACCCCTTTAAAGAAAGATTTTTTTTTTTTTTTTGTCTAATATTTATATTTTATTTCAGATTTATTGGACAAAAAGTATTTTTATTAGTTTTAGTTTAAGTCAACAATAACAATCTCTGCTAACAAAGACGAACAGGGCTGCACTTCCCAAAAAAATTGTAAGCCTTTGTAGATTGTAGAGACGATTGATGCCAATGATTACTACAATCACCTTAGATTGATGATGCCTTTTGAAAGCACATTCTAGGCAGATTTATTGGCTGATATTTGGAATTTTGAAAACTACTGGTTGACATCTACAGCTTGGGCCTCAATGCTTACAGAAAAGGGTTGTTTAACAGTTTTGCTTATGCTAGGTTCCTCAGGTTATACCCCAGTTTTAGATGGTCTGGGGTGTCCGTTAGTATTTTGCTACACTCTTGGTTGAGTTGGTCAAACTTGAACTGTCTTTGTGTCTACGATATGTAATTTTTCCCAGTTGAGAAAAACTTTCAGCTTTCCAGGAGAGCACGTTTTTGTTCGTCCTTCATGTTCAGCTCAGTTTTAAGAAGGTGCTTTATCAGTGATCTATCAGCGCTCACAATCACTTCACTGGATTAGCATCAGGCTTACTTGAACCGCCACTAAGCCCTCCAATCACGGCTCTCTAACCACCATCAGTTTAGTTTCCAGCAGGAGTGGCGTAGTCACGCTAACTATTCAGGTCCCGCCATAAAGGGACCGGCTCAGGAATTTTTTGTTTTTTCTTTTTTTAACTGGTCGTTTAGTCAGTGCTTTACAGCCAGCATGACTCTGACCTTGCTAAAAGATTGATCTCCGTTTTCAGAGCAAGCCAAGTCTGCTCGAACTGAGAAGAGTAGGCTCCTATTAGAATATGAAAAGATTTTCTTATTCTTGGAAAACCAACAGAGATTTTTCCCCCTTTTATTCTTTTAATTGCCAAAATTAAAAGAAAGGAAAAGGACATCAAAGGAAAATAGGAGTGATTTGCATGTAGATGTTGAGAGAGCGACTTTAATGTGCTGCTGTGGCATTTTATTATTATTATTTATTTTATTATTTTTTTATGAAAGCCTGGCGCCAAAGCACACTCTTGCGACCAGCAGAGAAAGATTTTAGACAGCTGCAATTAAAACACAGAAGAATTAATTATCGTCAATAAGGCTTTTATGGGAATCAGCTAGGCAAGATTGGCTCTTATTTCAAATCTCTCATGCTCGCTCTAAAGCTCCACAGCTTGGCTTTCTGTGCCTATAGAGTGGCATCTGACAAAGAACTTCTCACACAGGGAAAGACAGAAAATGTTGCGTAATACATATGAGAGACGTCAGACTTTAACAATCACTCCTTTCCCTTATTAAAATGGTCTCTGCTCTGGTAGATTAAAATAAGCTCTGTCATATTTGTGATTCTGGTCATCTAGTCTGTCATTCTCTGACCTCTATTACCAGTTATGCTAATATATGTGGATGTATTAATGTCCATTTCTTAATACAAGCCTTTTAATGCTGTTTTTTTTTTTTTTTTTTCTGCAAAGATAATTTGATTTTAATTTATCCCTGTACTTTGTTAGAGCAGCTGTAGGATCTATGTTCTGTCGTCGAGCTAAATCATCATCCTCATCAATATCACTAATGCGGCATTGATCATCGCGGGAACAGCCTAAAATAAAATCATAAATGCATGTGCTCGTTCTTTTCCTTTCACACGTTATTCCAAGCCCCGTGTTCTCAATGGGCGACACTTTCATTTCTCAATTGCGAATCCATGCTCTGTTTAACTTCATGAATCATTAACAGGTACAAATCACCTAGGTGACTGGTTGTCACCATTACCTGCGGTGTTGACCCAGCTGTGATTGGCCTCCTCTGCGTACAGGGTAATTTATTATCCAATCAGGTGATAGGCTGTATTGGGGACTGGGCTTTGTGAATCAGGCTGGGGGCCTGCAGCCAGGCGGGGGATTATTTTAGGAAATGCAGTTTGATTATGAGAGAAAACCATTGTGGATGGCCTCAAGTTATTCAATTTAGGAATTAATTCAGCACATAAAATAGATCATAAAATCTAAACAACCCCTTAGCGGTACTTAATATGTGTTCTGCTGGAGAGAAATTACAGAGAAAATAAAAATGCAAATATATACATTTTAAACAAATACATGAGACGTTTATAAAAATGCGGATTGTTTGATAGTTAATAAACCCAAATAACTACCTCAATCCAAAATGATGTTAAGTAGCCTTAACTACTATGTACTTACATTTAAATGAATAATTTGATACAATGTATTTATTGTGTACATACATGTTTTTACATTGTACATGTTTTTACATTATAAAAATACCTACATCGGTAATTAATTTCTGTAATTATATTTAAAAATGCACTGTTGACCCATCCCTTACACCTTAACCCACCTTAAATCTACCCATACCACCAAGCCAGTCCCTAACCTTATCCGTATCCCACCTCAATAGCAGCAAAAGTGTTTTGCAGTACAATATGAACACAATAAGTACATTGTACTTATTTTTTTTTTTTTTATGTAAGTACATAGTAGTTAAGGCCACTCAATATAAAGTGGGACCAAATTAAGTTCTGTCACTTATTTATACAATGTATTAAATCTATATGTTTGTTACATCAGGCCCTTTCTAACAGAGCATGCTGCACAACTTCTTGTCCAGCCCCTTGTCATTTCTAGGCTGTACTATTGCAATGCTCTTCTTGCTGGACTTCCATCAAGCACAATCAAACCTCTACAAATGATTCAGAATGCAGCGGCATGACTGGTCTTCAACGAGCCCAAAAGAGCCCTTGTTACACCTCTCTTTATCTCCTTGCACTGGCTACAGGTTGCGGCTCACATCAAGTTCAAGACATTGATGCTTGCATATAGAATAGCCACAGGTTCAGCACCCACCTACTTCCACTCACTATTACGAATCTACATCCCCTCCAGAAGTCTGAGATGCCCTTGTGATCGACGCCTCGTGGTACAATCACAGAGAGGCACAAAATCACTTTCCAGAACATTCTCGTTCACCATTCCTGGCTGGTGGAATGATCTTCCCACCCCTATCCGGAACGCTGAATACCTGAAAATTTTCAAGCGACACCTGAAAACTCATCTCTTTCGACGCTACATGACTTCATCCTAAATTAAAGAAAAAAGAAAGAAGAAAAAGAAAAAGAAGAAAAAAAAGAGAATAAAACTTTATCTTTCTCTTTATTTATTCCTTCCCTTTCTAGCTTGTACTTATTTGAACAATACCTGAAACTTGGTATTACGAGCACTTCCTCTGTCTGTTTGCCTCTTTAAGAAGAATCGCTTTATGTATTCCCCAATTGTAAGTCACTTTGGATAAAAGCATCTGCAAAAAGACTAAATGCAAATGTCAATGTAAATGTACATAGAGCAAACCATAAAAGTTGAAACTTGCTGTCTGTTCGGAACATCACACTTTTAAAATGATTGTAATACAGCATGTAAAATTAAAATAAATTGTAAAATCATTAGTTGTAATTCATTACAGACTTGCTTTCCACTCACTGATTTCTATATAGATTATAGATGTATTATGGTGTTATCTATACTGTTATATGATATTATAAATCAGTGTTTCTGCAGTGTTTCAAATCTATATGCCCTTTCTAAAGACACAGCTGATGACTGATTGTGATTTTGGAAATCTAATTCGCTGTATTTCTGTATTTGCACTATTTTAAACTGACCTGGCTTTCTCCATGCCCTTGAAATTAATTGTATGCATGTCAAACAGTTCGCCAAAGCTGTCTAAATTGTGTAGCCCCCTTAAATGTACACTTTTACAGCATATAAAGTATATAAAGTTGTTAGAATGATGCAAACCTAGCAAAAAAAAAAAAAAAAAAAAGAGAAGGAAGAATATAGCCATCCTAATGACTAGTAAGTACATCCTGACGACTTACTGACCTTCTTATGCTGGGATAGAGCTGTCACTGAGATATGTGTCTATGAGTCTGTGTGTCTGGACTCAGCCTCTGGCTGCCAGCTGAAAATGCATATTTTGCCCTTAAAGCATATGGTAATATATGGCAATCAGGGCTAAATTTATCTGACTGTACTTTAGATCCCGAGAAAGGGCAATATGGAGAGAGAACAAGGATGAAAGTCCATGGAAGAAGGGAGAGAGAAATAGAGGAGGAGGCAAAAAGACAGTATTTTCAGCAGAGTGTGTGCCACTTATACAGAGATGCGCCCACTGCCCAAGGAAAAGCACCACTATGTCACATTTAAACCTTTCCCCACTGTGTTGCAAAGCGAGAGAGGGGAGGCAACAAGTCACAAACTCCCACAGAGAGGCACAGAACCCCCATGGAGCAGCAAGTTGAGCCTGAGGTGTGGAGTACCCTACAAAGATGGAGCTGTCATTGAGGTCTCCACACAGCAGGGGATCTGATAGACCTTTAGTTCTGCCCAGAGTGTACTTACACCAAAGAGATGTCATGTATTTCTTAAAAAAAAAAAAAAAAAAAAAAAAAAAAAAAAATCAGGAATGTAATACGAGCAAAAAGTATATAAGTGATAAAATATATTTTTGTATATTTTGTATATAATGAATTTATTTATTTATTTGTTTGTTTGTTTGTTTGTTTGTCTGTTTAATTTGATTTCTAAATTCTTACATTTTTTGTTTACACTTGCTATTAAGAATGAGTGAGTTAGTGATTTATATATAAATCAATAATACAGAATTATTGAAATAAATGAACAAACAAACAAATAAATAAATAAAGAGTGTAGACAGTACAGAATGGGCAAAGAGCTTTTCACACAGGATATTTTTACATTGAAAAACAGCTAAAAAGCAGTTGGAGCTTAAGAACTTTGATACTATCGAGATAATTTTTTCACTGTATAGGTGATGTTTTATAGTCTTTTAACTTTGATAACACAATTTCACCAAAATACTGCAAAAACTGTATTTTTAGTACCATCTAGATTTCATTTATCGATAATGTATATATATAGTGCCATTAGCAAAAACAGTGAAATTCCCCGAACAGTCATTGGTCAGATAAACAAATCGCCCCGTCCCAGATTCAAGCCATTGGTTGAGCTAATGTTGCTATGTTGAGCATTTTTCAAACAAACAGAGCAATGGTCTCAAATCACCTCAGAACCATTTGTTTACTGTTCAACCTTTTAATGCTTACATAGTTGTATTTGTATATCAACCTGGAGATAGCAAACAGTATTTTAACTCAGAAAAATGTACACAGTTCATCTTTAACATGTTAACTTTGCCAGCCTTTTTTTGAGCACAGCATTAAAGATTGAAGATTAATTGAAGATTAAATGACCGCCCCTTCTTTGTATTCCTTGCTGCACTGTCAGCAAGTGTTTGAGCGTCTGTTTCATCGTATCCAAATGACCACACACAAAACACCCTCCCTCATCAGATTTATCTTTTGTTATCCATGCTTAGAACTGTTCTCACCACAGTAGCTGAAATTTACAGATTATATAAATATGCACCGAGATAGCTGAGGTTCAAGAAAGCTTGGCTAGCACTTATTTGCATACAGCTCTGCTCTCTGTTTAATGTTGTTAGGTGTAACTGATTATATTGTTTACAATGGTGACAACCACAGGGAGCTTAAAAACTGCAGCGGTCAGCAATGGTCCACTGCTTCTTTGAGAGCGTATGTGTGAGTGTTTCTAGCCTGGTCTTACTTTATGGACGAATCTGTTGACAAATAAGCTAAATGTGACACAATCTCCATTTAAGGGTCGCCTCCAAGGGCAAAAAGTGGTTCATAAATAAAGTAAATGGTGTTTTAAGTTTACTAATTTAGATGACTAGCCAGTAGAAGCAGCAGTTTTAATTTAGCAATATATTTGCAAGGCTTGTTTTTGTTTAGAGATAATGACATATTAACACCCATGTCAGCTGAGCTTTAAAAATACAGAATCTGTTAATTAAACAGTTGTTTCACACTTGTCAGAGAATTATTTAATCACTGGTAGCTGCAAGGCACTATTTTATGTCTTAAATCAATGAATAAACTATAATATTCTTGTAGTTACAGTCCTGGTTTACAAATGGAATCATTGCTGGTTCAAACCCAGGTGTGTGATGCAAATATTGTACTCTTTTGAAAAGCGTCTCACCTCCAGATGATCCGAAGACCTCTCCCTGCAAGTTTAAGTAGCATGTTAAGGTAACCTAATGGTTTAAAGACCTGCTTTTGCACCTGAATTTTCCCTCAGGGATCAATAGTATTTATTTTACTCTGCGAATAACACAGAAATTGTGCTCTATCACAGTCGTCTTTGAGAGTAATTTAATTACTGCTTGCCCAAGGGCACTGTCCTTGCAATGAATCTAAAAAGTTTGTAACAGAGAGAGATCATGATAGCCTAATGGATGAGAGTTCGAGCTGCTGTTGCAAACGCTGTGGGTTCAATCCAAGTTCATGGAATGCAGGTTCAATCCTAGATAAGGCACTTGAGGTGATGCAGTCACTGAGATGACAGTTCTTCCACCGCAGAAAAGAGCTGCCGCTCCATGTGAGCGTCTGAAATTGAATCGTTGTGCTGTTTGCCAGAGTTGGGAGCTGTCAGAACCTCTCTTGAAAACTCACTAAAGCTGTCTTAGATACCCAGTCTTAGGGTGTAATTATGGTTGTGAGTTTGTGCATTTCTAACCAATTATAACTGGGATTGTAACTTATACCAATAAAATGTGGAATCAGCCCCAGGGAGAATATAAATATGATTAGTAACACAGGTCCTCTGTACTTTGTACTGATGAGTCCTCAGTAGTATTGAATACAGGGATTGTGTGCAGACCCCAATTATGCTGAAACTTGACTGCGTCCCCTGAAGCCAAGATGACTTCAAGTGTTTAATGTGATTTTCCATATATTACTGTTGTCATTCTGTATTGTTTTCAAGAACTAGTGAGCTGCCTAGACAGCATTTTACGTCAACATGCATGTTCACAATGTGTAGGTTATTCCAAAAGGCAAGGCAAGGAAAGGCAAGGCAAGGCAAGACAAGTAAGTAAAAGGAAGGAAGTTATTCCAAAAAGGCAACATTTGTTTTTAAAAATATATATTTTCTTTCTTTCTTAATTTATAGCGCTAAATTGTAAACAAACTAGATAAAAGTTTCAGTTTGTTAAAATTTTAGTTTTTAACATTTTTAATATTATATTATGAAATAATATAATTTGACAAAGAATAAAATTAATGAAAAATACCTTTAATATCTTTATAAATTAATGTTTACATTTATAAACCTAGACTTATAATTACTATACAAAAATGTAGTTAATTGTTAATGAATGAATGAACATATACATATACACACATTTATTCATTTAGCAGACGCTAAAAGCGAATTACAAATGAGGACAACAGAAGCAATCAACTATAGTGTTAAAACAACTAAAACAAATCCAAAACTAAAAGCTAATGCATACAACAAAATTTCAAAACTTGACATTTAAATGAAAACAAAAACTAAAGCTAAAAACAATTTAAAATATTAAATAATAAAAGGTATACGAGTATAATAATGATTCTAACATAACACTAAGCCAAACACCAAAAAACAACTACATATGTGTATGTACAACCACACACACATACATATATACATATACAGTGTATACATATATATACACATTCTATATATATTTTTTTTTTTCTTCATTTCCATTTAGTTTTTTGAAGTACTAAAATAACTAAAATTAAATAAAACTAAAACTTAATAAAAAACCTATACAGACATAATAACACTACTACTACTACTACTACTACTACTACTACTACTACTACTACTACTACTAATAATAATAATAATAATAATAAAAACTAATAAAATGACAAACATTATTCCCACTTTAACTAAAATTAAAACAGATAACAAATACAAATCAAACTACATTAGTTTATCAGTAATCCTACAAAAAATAACACTGAGCTAAACACACATGCAAGTAGTAGGAAAGAGGAGAAATAAAAAGTGATACTTATATCCTTTGCCGGTGTCCCTGCCCGGTGGAGTCGATGGTCTTTACCCTCTTCGGTCTTCACACGATGGCTGCCGCGACCGCTACCACTGTAAACTAAGTTTTTTTTATACCGGTCTAACAAATTACTAATTGAATTCAGCTGAACACACTTTCCTTTTATCACAACAAATGGCCAAGCAAACGCACGAGTCGACACTGACAATGCACGCGATACAGTACGAGACCAAACGTGATTTGAGCACGTCTCCACACAGTATACAAAACAAGCATTTCCTAGCATTACAACTGCACTAAACACTAATGAGACAAGTAAATACACTTACGAGCTGCTTTTAACTTCCGCTGATAAGACTGCTTCTCTCAAAGAGTATTTCTTTCAACTGTCTTCTGCTGGCGCTTGAACACACTTTCCTTTTATCACAACAAATGGCCAAGCAAGCGCACGAGTCGACACTGACAAGGCACGTGATACAGTACGGGACCAAACGTGATTTCAGCAGGTCTCCGCACAGACATATACGTATATATACATATATATATATATATATATATATATATATATATATATATATATATATATATATATATATATATATATATATATATATATATATATATATATATAATCAAATATCGGTACATACATTTTTATGTTTACATAAAGTTATGTGTTTTATATGTACTGTAATTTATTTCAGTGAATATTGTTTGTGTGATGCATTTTTTTATTTTAATTAAAGTTTTAATTAAAGTTTTAATATAATTTTAATACATTTTTAGTACAGTTTTTAATTTAATTTAATTTAATTTAATTTAATTTAATTTAATTTAATTTAATTTAATTTAATTTAATTTAATTTAATTTAATTTAAATCATACAGTTATGAGGCTCCATGACATTTTAAAAGACAGCTGCCTGTGTAGGTAATAATAGGTTGCTAAATAGGTTTGGTTATATTTGGATTATATGTAGAAACCACACCTTTGGAAATGTTTCGGTCCTGAAATATAACCTCATAAACTCATATCAGTAAGTGTGTGTACAGCATGTATATTTACTATATTTTCATATGTCTTGTGTATATAGCAGAAGGGCCAGATGAAGAGGCAGAATCAGTTTCTGTACCAGTCTGTCCTGCTCTGGGGTGGTACTGGGGGCAATGGAGTCTTGGACAGTCATCTGTCCTGCAGGTCTGCTGTGACCTTCTCTGCAGTCAGGACACAGAGCAGCAGATTTCTCCATAGCGTCTGTCAGCGCTGGCACATGACATGCCAGCCTGCAGCGTGCCAGTGGCCTCTCCCTTACAAAGCTTTGTGTGCATGAAACACACTCTCACCCACACAACTACTCTCTCAGGCATTGATTATATCTTTCTGCAGACTTCCTGTGGTGTTGGGCCTTCAATTATCTGTCATGAAAATGAACCAGATCAGAATGGAGCAGTAAATAATTCTACTTTCGAATTATTCTGAAGTGGAACGCTAAAGTATAATAGCAAAGTTTTCTATGTATCTATGTTATCAGTGTTGCTCTATAGAGGATGATACAAAGAGATCACAATTAAACTGGTGTAAGTTTGACTATGAATGAAAGACACTCTTGCTGATGGTCTCAAAACTTGGAATAAGGACTGTCAATAGCTTCTGTTGTTCTCGTTCTGGTCAGCTTCCTTTGATCTTGTGTAATTAACGTGACAACAGCTTCAATATCCAGCACGGTTCCTGAACTTTCATCAAACTTTCATTGCATGTTTTAAAGATTCATACAGCAGGAAAGCATTCTCTGCCTGTCTTTGCATGCATGTCTGTGTGCATATGAGTGTCTGTCTTTGTGTGTTTAGACAGAGAGGGGTGAACTGACAAAACAGTTGTGAAAATTTTATGCATGTTTTTGAGCAAACAAAAAATTCACCAATTATCCTTCTCTTTTTTGTCTCTTGCTTTCTTATTCCGTATTAATTATTAAGGGTTAGTTCACTGAAAATTATATTTTCTGTTATTCTAATATATATATATATATATATATATATATATATATATATATATATATATATATATATATATATATATATATATATATATATTTATATATATTTATTACTTACCCTCATATTGCGTCAAATCTGTATTGTTTACTTTTTGAGTTTTTGAAGAATGTCCTGGCCACACTTTTCAGTATATTATTAAAGCTAATGAGAATGAGGGTAAAGTTCCACAGTGACCATAAAGAGGTTCTTATGACTTGTATATATTGTTACTTTTATTTTATTTTTTTAAGCCAAACCAGTGTTATTTTGTATTATTTAGATGCTATTATAGTATTTGTTATTATTTTGAGTTTTACATTTTGAGTTTTCATTTTCATTTTAGTTTAAATATTAGCACTTGTATTTAATTTTTTTTATTATTATAGATTTATTATTTTTGTTGCTACCTGGTCTCATGACGAAAACCACCAAAAAACATGACTCATGATGAAAAAGATGAGAGATCGAAAAACAAGCTAAAACAGCATGCTTGCGATTGTGTTTTTACGTCACATTCACTTTTGTGCATACTATCAGGTAGGTTTAGGTGTACTGCAGATGGTACATTGTTTTAAAACGTCACGGAGCATTAGACTTATAGTTTATATTTCAAGTCAAAACTGCGGTGACACCTACAAAACTAATGTCACATAAAACATACCATATGTACATTCATCTGTTCTGGGGAAAAACACTCTTTTAGCACCACCCATTGGACATTACACATCGAATATGTCACGAAATGTATGTGGTGGTACATAAATCGCATCTTGCAAAAATGTTCCCAGAGGTACATTTTCATCATGAGACCAGTTTTTTTTTTTTTTTTTTTTTTTTTTTTAAATTTTACTTTGTTTTAGTAATGTTTAGTCATTTTAGTCCTTTAAACTAAGCTTAACCAAAGCAACATTTTGATTACGTCAATTCTTGATTAAGTTAAGTTTTTGATGTTTCGATTAAGGTAGCCTAAGTTTAAGTTTTTCATCTGATATCTACATTTTACTTCAAGTTTATTTTAATTACAAAAAAATATTTTTAATAGTTTTTGTTCACAATAACAACACTGAGCCAAATGATATCTGGAAAAAGTGGTTGTTCACTAACATTTACTTCCAGTAAGCTGTTTCTCAGTGAAACTAGCCGGATTATTTTATTTAGTGAATGTTTATTTTTATTTAATCAGCATATTGTGAACTGAATCATTCTGAAGTGTCAACAAATAATTCAGATTAGTTTTGTGAACTGGATCAACTGATTACTTGAAAAGATCCAATTAAGATGAATGTTTAGCTCAGAAATCGGGCATTACTGCACTCATAAGTGTGCCAAGGACAGCTATGTCAAGATTTTTATCAAATATCATTTCTCACACAAAACATGTGACTTGGATAAAGTTTGGACCACTTTTATGTTAATTTTAATTTATTTTTTAAAAATCATTTTGGATCCTGGCAGTCCTAGTCCTCACTCACTTTCATCATATGGATTGTCCAGGAAATTGACCTTTCGTATTCCTCAGAAGAAAGTAAGTCATACAGGTTTGGAACAACATGAGGGTGAGTAAGTGATGACAGAAGTTTCGTTTTCAAGCAAACTGCATTTTAATGAGTAGAAAGCCTCTTCTCAGAAAATCAGTGTGCATTTGTCACTAATGAATCATTTCTATGAACTTTCAGCGCATATCTGAAATTACCCAATAAATAAATTAGCCTGTCCTCTTTCAACCAAGACCCCTCTCTCCCTGTCCCCACAGGACTGAGAAGAAATGGGACTCTCATGAAGTAAGCAGGAGCAGTATAGGGAATATTATTCTGGATGCAGCCGGATTAAGAGGCTAAAGTGGGGGAGGAGACCAGAAGGATACATGGAGATAAAGACCACTTTATACCATATTATCTCAGAAAGCACAAAAACACATATGGAGTCCTTATAGATTACTTAAAAGACACAAACATGCACCCATAAGCACTAGAATGAGCATGTTTCATGTCTTTCAACCCTTGTGTCAGACTGGACAATCCTTTAACACGACACATCCGTGGATGTTACACATTCTTAAGCATACGGTCACAGCTGTACACTCAGAAGCGAAACAGATTCCATCAGTTCTGCAAACGCCACTATAGGTTAATCTGCACTTTAAAAATAGCTTATATGCAATATGTTACTTTTCCCTCCTAGTTTTTACAAATCCCTAAGAACTAATTATTATACGAAGTACATCATCATCCTTATTTCTGTTTATGTTCCTCTCACAGTCATGTTTATCACTGACCAGAAGCGTTCATGTGTATATGTGGGTGTGGGTGTAACTGTGTACGATTATAAAAAGTGCTTAGACCCCTAAGAAACACATTACGCAACATTAACAGAGATTAAGACCCAAATCAGCCAAGGGTTGCCATGGAGACCTGGATCAAAGTTATTAATTTCTGATGAGCGATCTAGTCAGAGATTTGGTAACACGGATTAGCAGAATCTTCTCTCATTTTCCCCTCCTTTTAAACAGGACAGACACAGAAACAGATGTTAGTCTGTCTTTTTGGAGTCCTTTTTCTTCCTTACTGAACTCAAATTTGCAAAAGACTGTACAACTTTATATAAAGGTCAGTCCAACCCTATTGTCATTATGATCTATGCGTCCTTATTAATGCGGAACATTTTGCATCGCATTTATGAATTATTATTTTGAATTACTAAAAAGGTTTTTTTTTTTAATTTTTAATTTTTTAATTTTTTTTTTGCTAAAATGCTTGGTAAATTAAAGAAACAGTGGTCCTGGTAAGTATTTGAGCACTTAAAGGGCACTTCAAGTAATTTATTTACACGCCCTGTCATGTGGCACATTGATGCATCACATAAGATTTGATGTCATTATAAAAAAAAAATAAAATAAAAAATAAATAAAAAATGAATAAAAAAAAACATATATATATATATATATATATATATATATATATATATAATAGGAAAAATAACAGCTTTTAGATTTGGAAGGCCATGAAGAATAAAATAAAATTAAATATAGTGTATATATACATATTTATATATATATATATATATATATATATATAAATATAGTGTATAGTGTATATAAAATCTTACTGATCCCAAACATTTGAACGGCTATACACACACACACACACACACACACACACATGCACACGCACACAGACACACTCTACAGTATATATATATATATATATATATATATATACTGTAGAGTGTGTCTGTGTGTGTGTGTGTGCGTGTGTGTGTGTGTGTGTGTGTGTGTATAGCCGTTCAAAAGTTTGGGATCAGTAAGATTTTTAATGTTTTTAATGGAGTCTCATGCTCATCAAGGCTGTGTTTATTTGACGAAAAATACAGAAAAAAAAACAAAAAAAAACAGTAATATTGTGAAATATTATTGCAATTTCTAATATTGGCTTCCCATTTTAATATACTTTAAAATATATTTATTTCTGTGACACAGCGCTAAATTTTCATCAGCCATTACTCCAGACTTCAGTGTCAACAACTAAGCACCATAACTGTTTCCAACATTGATTATAAATCAGCACATTAGAGTGATTTCTGAAGGATCATGTGACACTGAAGACTGGAGTAATGATGCTGGAAATTCAGCATCATTCACAGGAATAAATTATATTTTTAAGTATATTAAAATAGAAAACTGTTATTTTAAAGTGCAATAATATTTCACAAAATATTTATTTATTTATTTATTTTTTCTGTATTTTTGATCAAATAAATGCAGCCTTGATGAGCATAAGAAACTTCTTACTGATCCCAAACTTTTGAATGGCTATACACACACACACACACACGCACACACACACAGACACACTCTACAGTATATATACAGCGTTATTTGCACACAGTTACATTTTGGCTTAACTTTCATAATATTTTGTGGCTGCTGTATGTATCCGTAATGGAATTCAGTAATATTTGTCATGCAGTAGCTTCTCTGATGACCAGAGAGATGAATTGATGTGTTTTTAGTCTGATGTTCTCACGGTGTCTCTCTGGGAGTCAATGTTAAGGCGCTGCTTTGAAGATGAGGGCTCTAAATCAGTGTGGGAATGAGAGGGACGCTTTCTGTGGTCCACAGTGACTTCTCTTCTGATCTGTGTGTGTGTGTGTGTGGTCAGTGGCTGGTGCTGATTTTTAATCATGCAGGGCATATATAGTGTGTGTGTGTGTGTGTGTGTGTGTATGTGTGTGTGTGTGTGTGTGTGCGTGTGTTTGACACTCAAAGTCTGTGGAATTCAGACAGGGAGTGGGAGTAGTCTGGAAATCACAAGGAGTGGTTTGAAGGTTGAAGTGTGTAATTTTTTTACTAAAATACTTGCTCATATCCCAGTTTAATATGCAGAGATGACTATATAAGTACACTATTTGTCGACTGATTTCCCCCAAATGTGCAACAGTGCCAGGGCTCTGTGCTACTATCTCACCTTGATCTGTTTTCACTGCCAGACAGGTTGAGAAAATACTATTCCTAAACCATACATTTTAGCAGATGTATATACACATACATATGCACATTATACAAGAGCAATGTACAATGAACAGAGCCTTGTCTGCTTAAAAAAAAAAAAAAGAAAAAAGAAAAAGAAAGCTTCCCGCTTACACTTTATTGATCCCTGAGGGGAAATTTAGCGCTAAACGGCTGCAACATCAAACACAGAGTGCACAACACTCAGTTGCACACAAAATTAATTGCATAAATCTATGGATAAGCAGGCTATAGACTACTAACCCCCAAATGAACTTGCGTAAAAGAGTGGTAGTGGTTCACTCGCATAGTTAATTCCTCTTAAATGAATCAGCCACAGGAAGTCAAAGCTTTTATTCTGAGACGAATTTATTTATTTTGAAATCATTGTTCAGAGCTGAAGACTAAAAACATTCCTTTTCATAGAAAATCTTTCAGCCTTGCGTTTTGAGTCTGATAATATTTAAATGGGAAAAAGTCATTCTAAAACAACAACAACAACTACTACTATTACTATTACTACTACTATTACTACATGTTAACCTGATTTAATTTTGATTGGCTAGACTACATAAAATAGATGAGTTTAACATTTGACATTTTTTTTTCTACCAGTAGAGGACACAGAAAAAAAATGTTACATGACGTAATAAAAATAAATAAATAGAAAATAATGAAAGTATTATTATTAAATTATTACTAATGGTAATTAGTAGTTAAAATAATATTAGGTATTATTATTATTATTATTATTGTTATTATTATTATTATTATTAATAATAATAATAATAATAATAATAATAATAATAATAATAATAATAATAATAATAATAATAGGTATTATTATTATTATTATTATTATTATTATATGTTAACTTGATTTAAATTCATTTTGATTGGCTAAAGTAGATAGATGAGTTTAACATTTTACTTTTTTTTCTCCCAGTAGATGACATGATTTTTTTTTTTTTTTACATGATGTAATAAATAAAAACAATAAATAAAAAATAAATAAATATACAAACAAATAAATAAATAAATAAATAAATAAATAAAGTATTACTATTAGACTATTACTAAAGGTAATTACTAGTTTAAGTAATACTACTACTACTACTACTACTCCTACTACTACTAATAATAAATAATTAATTAATAATAATAAAAAAAAACTATTATTATTAGACTACTACTATTAATGGTAATTAACAGTTAAATAATTAAAGCTGTTACTACTACTACTACTGCTACTATTACTATTTCTACTGCTGCTGCTGCTACTACTACTACTACTACTAATAATAATAATAATAATTAATTAATTAATAATAATAATAAAACTATTATTATTAGACTACTACTATTAATGGTAATTAACAGTTAAAATAATTAAAGCTGTTACTACTACTACTACTGCTACTATTACTACTTCTACTGCTGCTGCTGCTGCTGCTACTACTACTGCTAATAACAATGGTAATTAATAGGTAAAATAATAATAAATAGTTGAATTATTATTATTATTATTATTATTATTATTATTATTATATTTTAACTTTATTTTGATTGGCTAATGTACAAAAAAAATGGGTTGGATGGGTTATTTTTTTCTCTCCCTAATATAGATGACATGAAAGGAAAGAAAGAATAATATGTTTACATATAACAATATTTTGAAAGTGAAGTGTGGCCAAGTATGGTGACCCATACTCAGAATTTGTGCTCTGCATTTAGCCTATCCAAGTGCACACACACAGCAGTGAACACACACACACACTGTGAACAGCCATATTGCTGCGGCACCCGGGGAGCAGTTTGGAGTTCGGTGCCTTGCTCAAGGGTCTCACCTCATTTGTGGTATTGAAGGTGGAGAGACCGCTGGTTATTCCCCCACCAACAACTCCTGTAGGACCTGAGACTCGAACCCACAACGTTCGGATTACAAGACTGACTCTCTATCAATTAGGCCACGTTTTTTTTTTTTAAATGCCACATTACATTTTACCCTATACTACCTGTCAGATATCACTGTAATAGATATTTTGTGAAATCACCTATCGCACATATTGTGTAAAAAGAAGCTGTGTAAAAAGAGTTGGGGGTGTGGCCTATGCTCTTCAGAAAAGTAACCAGTCAGAAACACTCTCTACTTGTCAGTAATTCTGCATGTTCACGCAGAATCGTGTCTTTGGATGGCAGACTAATTCAGTGGCTGAGTCTAGCTTAAGTTAACAAATGGGTGAATTATTATTCATTTAATTATATTAATACTTAATTATACTCCATTCTAGACTGATTACCAGGCCTAAACTTCACATTACATATGGGCAAACAATGAGAACTCTGAGAACCTACTTTAGTATACATACGTGTATGCGTGTGTGTGTGGAGATGAGGCCTGTCACAGAGCATCTCATCTCTGGGGGGGGCTCCGGATGCTTTTTGCACCAAAGTGACGGATCTCTGTCACACCCTGTCACACTCTGTCACACTCGCACCCTTTGCCTTGGTCCACGCTCTGTCCCTGCATGCCGCATCGGTCTGTGTATATGGGATTGTGGCGCTCTCGGTGTGTGTGAGTGTTTGTGGGATGTCAGACGTGCCCCATCTGCAGCCTACGAGTTGTGTAATAAGCTCGCTCAGAGCCAGGCAAGGTGAAGGACAGCAAGAGCGAAGGAAAGTGGGAAAAGAGAGCCAGAAAGACAGTCTGAGGATTCTCCAGACACAACTACATATTCATATCTCCAGAACTAATCCTTCGACAGTGGTCTGTTTCCCATGTGTGTGAACATATGCCACCTGGCTCAACGTGATGGTGTATCAACTTCTCAATCACCTCCGCAGCAGGCAAACCGTAACGACTCTTCTCGCGGGCACGATAATCCTCCTTTAGACATGCGCTGACACACACGAGTCCCAGTGTCTCAGTTTTACCATATTTAAATCCTCAGCGACGCATTGCTCTGATTGTCTCTGCTGTGCGTTTCTTTTAGTCTGCTCCTCTCAATGTTGATTTTGAACTTTACACTCTCAGATGGCTCATCCAGCACCGCCGAACCAAGCTACGCCATTTTACTTGTGCTAAAAGTATCCCTGGAGAAGTTAAGACCAGCACATGAATAATACATGAGGTATAAACATCGCCATAATGCTCTTATTATAGCATTCAATCAGCCCGGCCAAGATATTCTGCACCAAACGTGCTGACTTCCTCTATGCACGTTGCTACAATTACCGAGCCTGAGATAAAGAGATAGGCCTCATGGATAATGCTGAGAATTTTCACCTCTCCATCAATCCTCGTGCATTTTTGCCTCTCTTTCGTTCCTCCCTGTCTTTTTCTCACTTTCTTAAGCAGATGTTTTTTTTTTTTTTGTTTGTTTTTTTCACTCCCATCCTGTGGGCTTATAAATGAGAGCGGCTGCTATCTTCATCTTAAGCTCTGAGAAATTGCATTCGTAAGAGCGTGTGAATAATACGGCTGCTCCCATGCCAATGCCAAGATCTTCTTACTCAAATCGACAAAGACCTCACAAGCATGGCTGGAGGGTGGAAAGGAAGACAAATACTCAAGTATACACACAAATAGCATTACTCTTTCTCTCTTACTCACTATTAAAGTCCATGAGTCTGAGATCATATTAAAATAAATATTTTAATACATATTAAAATAAATAAATCACTATTAAAGTCCGTGAGTCTGAGATCATATTAAAATAAATAAATAAATAAATGAATGTATGATATATAATGTATTTTTATGTATGCGTGTACACTATATACAGTGGTGTGAAAAATTGTTTGCCCCCTTCCTGATTTTTTTATTTTTTTGCATGTTTGTCACACTTTAATGTTTCAGATCATCAAACTAATTTAAATATTAATCATGCAGTTATTATTATTATTATTATTATTATTATTATTATTATTATTATTATTTTGTAATTTCCTTAAACGAAAAAAAATAAAGTAATTGTCAAATTATTATTATTAAATTCATGCAGGACAAGTGCTACTATTATTATAGCAAAAGGGGTCACACCAAATGCTAAGACTTTCTGAAATTCATCTTAACTTTTAATTTAAACATTTCTTTCAAATTGTTAGACAGATAATATAATTTTATAATTAAACATTTTGTATTAAATGAGAAAATAATGCAAAATAGAAACATTAGCGGTCTTGAATATTTGGATCAATACAACTCCTCCTGATTTTCTTTGTCATATTTTTTTTTTTCCATCCATTTCATCCCCTTTTATCATTGCATTTATTCTTTGGTACATACATGAGTTTGTGTGGTGTAGTTCTGCTTTTTTCTTTTTTTTCTCCATTTCCCATGATTCCCTCTGGCTGATAAAGGCTGAAATATGTTTTCAGCCAGATCCAGCTGAATTTGCCTGGAAGCAGCTTGGATCCTCTCTTAGGGGAAGGTCGTGTCTGACTGTATTGAAAATAGTCAGAGTTCTCCTTAGGCAGCCGTTTGCAAATCTCTTAGCATAACCTTTGATGCTTGCAATGGAATTTGTAATATCTTTTTATTAGGGGTGGAACGATACATGTATTCGTACCGAACCGTCACGGTACGGACATCTCGGTTAGGTGCATGAGGCCTTACAACGAATACAGGCAATTCACCCCCAATCCAGAAGGGGGCGCGCGCAGTAATACAACGCAGTTTGATAACCGCCAGCAGAAGAGCAGCGAATGCCATGAGTTGTGCACTTGAAAACAAAGCCCCCTAGACAGTGACTATGTGCTGATTCTGAATGCGTCTCTCACATAAAGCCCTTTCGCACCGCAGGAAACTTTTCATAGTAACCGAACTAATTGTGGAACTACCAACTTTTTGGCGTGTTCGCACCCCGGGAACTAGGAACTGTTTTAGTTCCCAGAATTCCGTTTGGAGGTACTAAATTAGCTCCTACTTCAGAGTAGGGTCTAAAACAGTTCCATAGGAACTATCGTGACGTAAATGTACGCTGACTGGCTAAACGCGTACAAAAACGCCCTCACCCGCCATGATTTAAAATGCCGTGTAAACATTGTATGAACTTATTTCGCAAGAATGGAGAACAGCGATAGATGGACGGACGCTGAAGTGCAGGCACTTTTGAACATTTATGCAACGGAGAAAATCCATTTGGAATTCGAAGGGATAAAATGCAACATTAAGGTATTTGCGTCTATTGCTTCTCAGCTAGCAGCGCTGGGTATCCAGCACACAGCTAAGCAGTGCTGTGATAAAATTAAGAAGTTAAAACAAGACTACAAACACAGCGCACAAATGACGTCGCTGTCGACCAGCTTACGTCACTTCCTAGTACCCACTGTCAGTGTGAATGCAACCCTTTAAATGGTACTGGGAAATAGTTTGCGCAAAATCGTCCCAGTACTTTAGTACTGTACTTTTAGTTCTGGAATTAAAGCGGTGCGAAAGTGGCAATAGACTGACAAAGGAGTATTAAAGGCTTGCGCACTCATGTTTGCGAAATGGAGCTTTGTTCTCGTGTATTCTACCTCTCTCATTCGGCACAAATCCAAATATTCCATAATATTTGCATATTTGCGATAACGTATCTGAATGCTAAACTATTATTTATTATGTAAATGATAGGCTTTGTACTTCAGTCGCGTTCCAACCGGGTGTGCCTCACATGTCCTAAAAAGTGAAGCTGCGGGCTCTTTGATCGCCCCCTGGTGGCTGGCTGCAGTATAGGTCATAAACCCCGCCCTCTCCATGTAAACGAATGGGACTTGAGTCAAAATAAAAAAAAATAAATTACACTTCCTATACAATTTTCAGAAATATGGTTTTGGTCATTCAGAGTAGTTGTTATCATACTGATATATGTTCAATTGTTCATTTTTGTGATAAGTTTCATTTTAGCTAGTAATTTGATGCTATAAAGCGGGGCGTGTTGTTATGGTTGATTGGGTCTGCGGGAGTTTGGGCGGGAGTTTGATTCCGCGGCTCCACCTCACGACACTACTGCACAGACTCTGGCTCCAAACTAATCTGTACTGCGCAGACTCGGGCTCCAAATGACGTCATTTTCTCAAGATGGTAACGACCATACTGAGATAAATTCGCTTCACTTTTCTATAGTGGAAGGAAGCAGAGACGCATCGTCCATCTTTTTTTACAGTCTATGGTTCCAACGGTGACACAGAGGCGGCGCGCTGATGTTTAGTATTTTATTTTGATAAAATACCAACTGTGCTGTCAATTTAGCAATGCTGGAACTAATGTGTTTTGTGTGTGTGTGTGTGTGTGTGTGTGTGTGTGTTTTTTTTTTTTTTCCCTTGTTTATCTGTAAACTAAATTAAATATATTTCAAGAATTTATTCCTTGTATGTATATATATACTGCAGATTTTATATATATGTAATAATATTTAGTATTTCCACATCTAGGTGTAAAAAAAATTGTAATTTGTACTACTGTCTGTTCAAAATAAATGAAAAGAAACCGAACAGAGAATATATATTTTTTTCCTGTTGTACCGAAATCGTATAGAACCGTGATCCCCGAACCGAGGTGCATACCGAACCGTGACATCTGTGTACCGGTTCCACCCCTTCCTTTTATGCTTCTTATATATATTTAATGAAATTTCAGAGAAAACAATAAAACATATATATACTGTGTATATATATATATATATATATATATATATATTGATACTATTTGATGGAAATTCACCTTTTGATATTCAAATCAAAAGGTGAATTTCCATCAAATAGTGTCAATATATTTCGATCCAGGAAGTCTTTTATGTCTGATAGAAATATGAAAATCAAAGAAAAAAGACACAGAATTAAAACTTTGAATTAAAAACAGAGTTAATTAGGTCTTTTGCAAGCGCTCCAACAAACGCAAACTGTAGGTGCTCAAAAGAATCCATGAAACGGCGTTTGCTCTTTCTTTTTGAAGTAGCTGCTTAATTATTCTGAAGGACTTTGTCTCCTCAATCAATCTCGGCTAAGACTTTAACAGAAACATAAAAAGATTAGTAGGAGTATGTTAAAGTGCATTCACATAATTCATAGTGCTTTGCAGGTACTTTCAAGTGTCAAAAGCTTCTGTGGGTGTTGAGCTAAAGTCTGTTGGCAGGAAGTTGACTAAGATACTACTCCTGTTAGCACCAGCTTAAAAGTCTCTGAGCTTTGCAACTGGTGCAGTGTTGTTTTCAAACATATTTCATCTAGATTTGTTTTGATTAAGAGAAACTAATAAATTAGAGAATCTTAGTAGAGGGTGTTTGTTAAGGTTCAAACACTGTCAAAGAGTCTTGAGTCTCCTGTGCCAGTGCTTTGAAGAGCGAGCGGTGCAGCAGAACACTTTATCAACTTGATTACTTTTTCCTCTGTAATGTGATCCACGCAGTTATGTGAAAGCACATATTCATATCTGTTCTCTGTCACCCTCTGATGTGAAATATGAGGGGAGACATTGCGTTGAGCCCCTCTAATTGTCTGGAATGTTCTGGGCTGATTAGAAATTTATACTTTCAGATCCCGGCGCTCGTCAGCACACGTGTGTGTGTGTGTGTGTGTGTGTGTGTGTGTGTGTGTGTCTGTACCCCGTCTCGCAGTAATTTAGCGAGCCATGGTGTAACCTGTCACGCATGACATGTTTGGCAAAGATGAAAATGGAAACTCAAAGAGCCAGAATCAAATTTGTAAGACTGGCTTTATCAAGCAGACTGTCGAATGACAATTTAAACACATGAAAGACTGATAATAGGAAGAATGTTGTAAGAGGACGGCGATGGTTCTAGGTTTGGGACTTATTATTCAGTTATGAGATATAAAATTAGATGGATAACACACTCTGACAAGGAAATGTCTCTTGAGCAACATTTATCTGAGCACCATGGTCATTTTTACTTTGTTTGATAGAATTCCTGATTACTTTTGGATGTTACGTAGCTATATGGGGATGTATTTTTTTATTGCAGTACTGTATGAATTACATAATTTTGTGTTATTGTTCTATAAATGACATGGGTCAATATAACCCACTGTTTACATAATGCAACATGCATGTTCTCATGCAAACTTACACTACTGTCCAGTTTTTTATGCTCACCAAGGCTGCATTTATTTAAACAAAGTAAAATATCATTTTTGGCTATTGAAAACAGTTGTGCTGCTTAGTATTTTTGTGGAAATTGACGCATATTTTTTCAGGGTTCAATGATGAATATAAAAGTTTAAAAGAATGGCAGTTTTCATAATGTAAACATCTTTACTGTAACTTTTGATCAATTTAATGCATCCTTGCTGAATAAAAGTATTAATTCATTTAAAAAAAAAATAAAATAAAAATCACTGACCTCAAACTTTTGACTGGTATTATACATGTATAACAAGTAATAGGCAGGTTAACTGACAGTAACATTGATGCAATACTCTCATTTCTCATGAAAAATACAACTGAATCACAGCCGTCAAAGATATTCACTTCAGTCCAGTTCAATCTGTCTGTATAGTGCTTTTCACAATTGTTCCAAAGGAGCTTTACTAAGAATAGTGCCTTACAAAACCACCCAGTGAGCAGCCAAAGGCGACAGAGGAGAAGACAAAAAAAAAAAAAAAAAAAATTAAATGAATGAAGTAATCTTGGGAGGAATGAGACTCACCTCCTCAGGCTGGCACATATTTAAACAATTTTACACAAAGCATACATACATAAATGTTTATTTGAACAGATATAATCCAGCTACATAAATATTAATGATAATACTGACATCCAAAAGTAACCAAAGCTCTTAAAGCAGAACGGAGTTTTTGTTGAGCGTGGATAAACATTGCTATAGTTATATTACCTTGTAAGACTGGGCTTGGTGAAATTGTGTCATAAGAGGTATGTAGCTGGGTAGGTGGGAGAATTAGAGCCCATATAATATTCTGAGTGTTGAATTTATCTTCTGCTGGCTTGCAGACCAGTCTCTGAATCAACACTGATACAACTGAGCATATAATTCTATCCACCAGACACATTGAGACAAAACCAACATAGTTACATGGTGTTTTTATTTGTTTTGTGTTCCTGTGATGTTTTTGTGTGTTATTCAAATGAAACAGCACTGCATTAGCATTGCCTGTGGCTCTGTTTTATTTTGATGTTACGTCCTGTTATTGCTACAACAATTTAGTTATCTTAGCTGAAAATTCCGGCGAGTAATTGCAAGCACTATACTGTCTGTATTGAGAATGTGTTCTGAATAGAAGATGGCGAGATGGAATGGGTTTATGATTTAGGCTTATTTTTTTATTCATTTCAACCCCTTTTCCAAGGTTTCATCATTTAACAATCTACAACTTGTTCTTGAAACCTTTTTTCTTTCCCTTTGCTGCTTCTGTTGTTGTTGCTGTCAGTCTGTTTAGATGGAAAGATTTAAACCAGTATTGCAATTCACGTGTCAAAACATGAATTGACTCTTTCTTTTTATGATGAACAAAAAAACAAGCCTAAAAATATTTTTCTAATAATAATTACAACAACAACATTAAAAATGGTTTGAAATGTGTTTTTTTTTTTTTTTTTTTTTTTTTTGAGAAGCCAAAATAATACATTAGGCTGAAAATCCATGCTTCCTTTTACCAAACAGCAAAACTGGCCTGTGATTCATACTATCACAAACGTACTATAAAAAGAAACACATACTACTTATACATACTTTAAGAGCTGTTATGTTTGTATGACTAAAACTGGAAGCCATGGGTTCCTGATGTAAATTTCTAATGGGTTTTTAGAAATGTTATTTTGAATTTGTATTTCTGAATAAAAGAAAGTCTAACATACACTACAATTCAAATGTTTTGACTCAGGAAGTTTTTATTTATTCACTTTTTTAAAAAAAAAAAAAAAAAGAAATGAACACTTTTATACTCATTAATACTCAGAAAGAATGAATTAAGTTAATCAAAAGTGACATTTATGTTACAAAAGATTTTGTAACTAAAATAACTGAGAAAATTCTGAGAAAGACTATGATTTTGTTATAGCTTGAATTAACTCAAACATGACTTGTATGCATTAAATTATGAACTTTTTTTTTTTTGTAAAAATGTGTTTGCTAACATGTTGCTACATAAGGATTACAACCACCACAAGAATGTGAGTTTACCTGATCTAGAAAAAAAAACACTAAGCAAATTAAACTTCTGGGTCAACATGCAAACCAGCATCATCAATAAACAGCTCTATTCTGAAGCCATGTGGTTATTTTGTGAGCATAAAAAACTGAAAATCTAATTTAAAATTAATTGAGAGGATGTTTAAATTATATATGATGAGACAATTTTCATTTTTGGATGAGCGTCCCCTTTAATGGTAGAAAAAAAAAAAAAAAATTGGACGTCAGTCTTAAATTTCTTAATCATATAATGGTTGTTTGCACAGAGAGATTGAGAGGAACATTCAAATGCATATAATGGCATTCCTCCAGATCTGAGAGGCAGATACAGATGTTAGGTGTTGTGCCGCATATGCTCTCTCTCTCTCTCTCTCTCTCTCTCTCTCTCTCTCTCTCTCATTGCTGAAGATTTCTTCTTTTAGCTCTTGCAGTGTCCTCTGTTTCCCTAGGGAGCCATTACAGCGTGGCGCTCAGTGCGAGATAATGGAAGGGTAATGAATTTCCAAACTAATCTATATTAGCGCTGTTCTCTGAGTCAGGGGCCGTGGAGAGATACATAGTGAGCGAGAAAAGAAAGAGAGAGGGGGAATGAGGAAGGGATGAGGACGGGACATGGTCCTTGACTTTCTCTCTTTTCTGTTTGTATGACCCTCTGAGCCACACAAGAACTCACTCCAGGGTAAAGATGTTTTAAACTCTCGTGGTTAAGGTTACAGACTGGCATTGACCTTATCAGAAAGCAGCTCTCTAGACAGTGTGTTAAAACAAGGCAGGGAATTCAGCAACACTTGGTGCCGGCCTGACAATGCTCACAGATTAACTTTCGTTTGTTCTTAGCACACTTGAGACTTGGAAATAGAAAATCTCAGCTCATTCAGCAACTTGGGAAAGAAGTTTTAACTGTATTTAAACAATATCTCAAACACAGTCCAGATTTAAAGTTGTGGTTCTTAACTGGTGGAGTATGGTTCAGAATGGGTCATGGACAACAGGGAACAACAAAAGTAAATGTAACTGATCATATAATCATATGTATTTAGAATAAATCCTGAGCAAAACTATGCTAGGTCAAACACAATATGACTCTGAATACACTGAATGTACTATTGGCTGCAGGTTTTTTATTTATTTATTTATTTTTATTTTTTTTGCCATTCATTCTCCAAAACAATTATCCTATGTAAGCTATGGAATACTGGAGCATTATGTTATGTTATGTTATGTTATGTTATGTTATATGTTATATGTTATGCTATGCTATGCTATGTTATGTTATATTTAAGGCTGTCAATCAATAAAAAAAATAAATAAAAAAAATTACACGAAATTACTAATTAATTACACGATGTGGAGATTAATTAATTGCATATTAATCACACATCAAATGTGGCCCAGAAATTTGGTGCATTACATATTTTTCCATAACTAATTAATTATATTAGCATGTCAAATTAACAGCCCTAATTATATTATATTATATTATATTATATTATATTATATTATATTATATTATATTATATTATATTATATTATATTACATTATAGTTTTTTACAATTTTTGTTAGGCTTCTGCTTGTTCAAGAATGACAATGCAGGATATTGAATCTGTTTTTTTACAACCCAGCACTGGAGATAAGTATGAATATGTAAAATTGTTTACTTCATTAAAATAAATGAGCAACTGCATGAAAAGTAGGATTACTTGCTGTCATAAAACAAATCCTCTTTTTATATGGTGTTCTTAGGTCTCAAAGGAACATTTCAAGTTTTTTTGTTTCATCAAACTTTGTCGAAAATGCCGTATAATGGTTAGTTTTATCTTTAAGATATGGATAAAACCCGAACGCAAGTGTTTTAAAATCTCAGAGAAATGTTTCATGGCCATCCAGCGAGTAGAATACAATAGTCTTTGTACGCAGTGCAGCTAGTTGAAGTGATTTTATTAAGATACTTGAAGGCCCAAATAAAATGTAATTAGATGCCGCACACTTTTTTCTTACAAACAGTGGCAGTAACACTAATTCAGCAACTCCAAGCTGAAGATTGCTTTCTAAAGGACTGTGCATGTATCAGAGAAAAGAAGAAAGAGAGGGGGAGAGGGAAAAAGGAAGATTAGTTCTCTCACTTATGAGAGGGGCTAGTGACTTCATTAATTTGGGTCTGACTGATGAGCGGGTCAGAGGCGCTGTTTGATGCATACTAAATGACTGAAGACTCAGGCAGGCACATCTGTGCACGTGTATGTGTGTGTGGCCGTCCTCGCACTCTCCCAAATAAGGACACACGCACTTACTAACTTAGTCAAAACCACCTGAAACCAACAAATACCATTAAGCAGAATTGGAAGAGAATATGTAACATCTCACGGTCGTGTTGCTCTCAGATAACCCCCTCTTGGCGTATGCCCTCTCAGCTCTGGCCGGAGGTTTTAATGGACTGACAGATTAAGTGGACTCCAGAAGACACCATCAGTCTAATGAGAAACAGATGCTGACCAGATGAGAGCTAAGACCGTGGCAGTGGCCAGCTCTCTTTGCCAGGCCAGGGAGTTGGCATGTTGACATGCAATGCAACGATACCAAAAACTACCAGTTAGACGTTGCCAGTTTTGTCTGAGCTCCATTTACAGCCTTTAAAGAGTACGACTTGTGCAGCAGGTGGGCTCATCAGCTCATGGTAGAATGTCCTATAATCAGACCAGGACAGTGAACCTGTATTTAAAATAGAAAGTAAGCGAGTTTTGCAATGTAGAGTCAAGCCAGAGATGGAGGTTGTGGTTATATTTGGGTCAGAACCAGCTCAAATGGATTATTTGCATAATTCAAAGTTAAGGCCATGCATCATTGGATGAACTGAACATAGTCTTTGACTGTCATAAACCAGTGGCATGAAATTACAATGATAGGCAAACATGTGGTTTGCAGTAAATATTTTTAATTTAATTTTACATTACGTTATTATATTACGTTCTGTTGTTTTACAGTGAATAGCCTTGCTTAAAGACGTTAAAGTTTAAATGATTATAATAAAGATGATGATACATCAAGATGATATAGTGTGTTTGCATTTGTCAAGTCACTCTGTGTAGTATTAAGTGTTTGTTTAAACGCTTTTAAAACACCTTATGGCCTTCATCACACACAGCACAGGGACAGCTTGATGACACACTTGCATCATTGTAACTCACTGCCTGTCTGACTTGTATTTTCCTGGCTGACCGGCTCTGGCATATCTCCGGCCTCTCAGCCGGAGGAGCTTTCAATCAGGGCGCCGGGGCTGGAACAAACGATCGGAGCACGGCTGATCCAATTCTGTGTGCCGGGCTGCGAAGGGGAGGAGGGCACACTTAAACTGATTGTGTTTTCTCCTCAGGGTCCTGTTCCGGCCTTCCCAAGGAACGACCCGCAATTATGACTGCTGACAGGCTCTAAGTCAGTTTCAACCTGACGTCTTTATCAAAATAAAGTGCCGCTCCATTACCACTGGAGAGGAGAAAAGTGAGGAGAGGAGATGGGTTTGGGGAAGATGCCTGCCTTTACTTCCGTGTGTGCAATATCTTCGATTGCTGTCCTCTCTGGGGTAAGAAAAAGAAAATAAAGCAAACCTAAAGATATCTTCCCAAGCAGGTTTAGCTGAAGCGTGGAGGCCATACGTTTGACCTTGCACTGGTTGAGGATGACTGCTAAATTGCTGTATTGATTGATTTAGTAATCATGGCTTGTTCAACAAGTGCATCGCCTGCCCCTAACTTTTCGCCTGCTCAACTTTATGGCTTTAAAGGCATAATTTACTACACAATATAAGGTTATCTAATGCACTCAGGCAAAGGAACACATTCTAAATTCAAATATCTTACTGCTCTAGTGGTTCAGAGAGAATTGGTGATTAGAAGTAAACACTGCAGTTATGCATTTTTTTTTTTTTTTTTTAAGTTCAGCAGATAATTACTGTTGTCTGTATCACATATGCCGTTCCAGAGCAGTGATATCAGAGTAGGAAAAAATGAGATCTACGGGGAGAAAGAAATTTAAACATGAATAAAATAGAATAATGACTTTAGAACTCTTGAATAATGTACCTCTAGTTTTAATCTTAGACAGCAGCAGTAATTCACAGGCCTGTTTTCTCTTGTGTTTCCCTTTCCTAAGAATATACTCAGTTATAACTTAATTAGGCTTCTCAAATTAACATGTTGATTTAGTGTTTAGTTTATTATATAAAAAATGAAAAAAAAGTTCTGAACCTCTGAATTGTTATCATTATATCTGTGATAGATTACCCTATTTCTACTTTATTATAGAATGATAATTTAAACTTTATAGTTATTGTTATCGATATAGTTAACATCCTTGAAAAGAACAGGCCTTTAGATGTAATTGTAATGCAGCGGCCAAATCTGACGCATAAAGATGGTTGCAAGAACACGTGAAAGGCCTCTAACTCTGTGTAATGAAGGTCAATGATAAACTTATATGAGATGATATGGAAATAAAGAAAAAACACAATATATTGTTTTCTAAAGATTTTTGTAATGTGATTGATTCATGCATTAATGCATCTGACACAGTTTGAATAAACATCATTTGGGGGCATTTTTTAGCAAATGTTGATTTATGTAAATAACTTGATTAATTTAATTTGCATATCATGTATTTGATTTGTTTAAAAATGTATTTGACTGACAGTCCTAAACTTAATGTATTCCAGTGTACAATAATACTCCACAATGAGCCGCTCCAGACAGTCTCTTTCGCACTCAGCAGACCATTTGCATTTTGTAATCCCTGTGAAGCTGCTGTTTCCTTAATTGCATAGTCACTTAAAACATTTTCCAACCGTTCCTGCGATGACCTCCCGCGTGCATTGAGAAGCCATTGACGAAAAACTGCTGACTGAGAGAGAAGAAGGGAACAAAAGACTAAGAGAGATTGGAAAACAGAGGTAGGAGATTTTGTGTTTCTCCATCCAGGCTCAGGTGTTTGTGTGTGTCTATACATTTGTGCCAGAGTGTGTGTCTGAGTGACCTGCCTTTGGGCTTATTGACCCATGATACTCGCTCAGCCAGTCCAGTTCTGCGTGTCACTGTCAAGGGGTCACACACATAGCCGGAGAGCAGCTATGTGTGAGACATAGTCTCTTCCGGCCTGCCAATAAAGTGAGCCGTTCCGAACGCCCAGTATGTGACCCTGTCTACCATTACGCCATAAACCATAGCCAGCAGAATAGAAGCATTTAGTCTACTGCACAATAGCCTTCTTACTCTCATTCAAGATGCACAACGACCACGCAGCCTTTTAACACGTCACAGCGGCATGCAGGCGCACACACCAGAATAGACCACAGACTGAAGAAAATAATCAGATGGATTCATGCATTGATGTGTCAGATTACTATTATTAGCCAGGCCAGTAGAATACAAGAACAACAGTAATATAAACCTCTAAATTACAGCCGTTATTTAAGGTACATGCCAAAATGTGTCACATTGTCAGAATTGTCAGGTCAAAAGCAAACCTGTGTTTATCAGAATAGTGGAAAGCCTTTTCTACAAAATGTTTTTAGATTTGGTAACACATTTCCAAGTTGTGCATCTTCATTGCCTTCCATATGTATGCCTCTAGATGAAGTAAAAAGGTAAGACTATGTCACTTGTTGCTTACTGCTTAAAGGGAGTAAGTACCTTTGTTTCAGACCTCATTCCACTGCTTATGGGACAGGAAGTCGTATAAATGCATAAGATATAAGTTAAAAGGGATAATTCGCTCAAACAATGAAATTTCTTCATCATTTACTAACCCTGACGTTGTTCCAAACCTGTGTATCTTTCTTTCTTCTGTGGAACATAAAATGAAAGTCATTTGGGTCCGAAACACAACTGGCCTCCATTGATTTTCATTATGTGGACAAAAAAGAAAAGGAAAAAATAACACTGAGAGAAAATACTGTATTGTTACACAGAAGAAATTAAGTCATACAGGTTTGGAAGGAAATGAGGGTGGGTAAATGATGACAGCATTTTCATTTTTGGGCGAGCCATCATTTTAATTCATGCATTTTCTGCATTTATGTGACTTTGTGTCACACAAGCAGTGGAAAGAGTTCTGAAATAAAGATACATATCCGATCTCATGCACAAATGTACCACATGTTGTGGGTTATTAAGAGAAAGGCATTAGCAATTCAGTTTGATTTATAACTTCTGAAACGAACCAGTCCAACATCAATTCAGTCCCGTGAGCTATTTTTTTCATCCGTTCGTTTCGTTTTTTCCCAAGAGGGACATATCATCCATCATTGAAATGACATAGTACATCATGAAGTCCTTTTTTTCAGTCCATTACTGTCTTTGTCAGGAGTCAAGAGAGAGGAATCTTGGGAACATAAAAAATACTCGCGCCCTATTGACAGATTTACTGGTGCACTTGGTCCAGGTTCTCTACAGTAAAACATTTAAACATGTCTGGCAGGCCTACTGCCAAAACATTGATTTCACCTCGCAAACGAGTAGGCAGGCGAAAAATGTTGATCAATGAAAATGAAAGATAAATCTAAATGCAAATAGCCCCGCACATTCCACACGCATTAATGCATCTATTTGCAAGTCTTAGAAGCCGAAACCCACGCTGGTTTGATATCTGTTCGTTTCCTCCAGTAGAAGCAATAAATATCTCCTTGCCGCCGTGAAAATTCAGTGCTAAGGGAGAAATTTGACAGTGGATGAATCAAAGACTATTGTAAATGAGACTGGTATGAGTGAAGGTGAAAGTCTGAAGAAAAAGTTGACCTAATCTGGCTATTTATCTGTGTGCCTGGCGTGCGCACATGTGCGTGTGGTGATTTGACTGACAGGCGGACAGTAAATATCCCCCTTGCGGAAGTGAAGAGTCCGACACCAGCTGATCCAATTAGATGTCAACTAGGATTTTATTAGATGTCAGGGAGAATGAGCACACTCATAGTCCTTATGCCAGGTAATCACACATACCACACATATTTTCTTTATCCTTTATTTTCTGCTGTTTAATATAAAGCAATATAAAGACATTGTGTTCGTCTAGGACAATGCAATTACTTGCCAAAAAAAGCTAAAACTGGTCTTATCTGGTTTAAACTGGTCAACAAACTGAATCAAGCTGGTCTAGCTAGTCTCCCAGTCAGTTTTGCTGGTTTAGCCCGGCGAGCAGCTTGTCTCCCAGCATGATCAGCTTAAAAGTTCCCAAAATCCTTGTAAAATCAACAACACACCAGTTTTATCAGGTTATAAGACCAGCTTAGGTTGTTTTTTTTTCAGCTGGATATGATTGGAAATATTATTTTTTTCATGGCACTAAAAATGCCGTAGTTAACGTTTAGAATGTATGAACTATTTAAATATATATGTTTAACGCAATGTAAGTTGCTCTGGATAAAAGCGTCTGCCAAATGCATAAAATGTAAATGTAGTTTAGTTAGAAAAACAGTAGGGGTTAAGGGCAAAATGAAGAGCATAAACATAACTTGAAATGCCCCAAACTGTATAACTGTGAGGCAAAGTGAGTGACAAATACCTTCTTGATTGGCTGTGTAAAAACAATTAGACCTCGATTAGAAATTAACCGCTATGTGGAGCGAGAGACTCCCATTCTCCCCATGAATTAAAGCATAATTGATTGGATTGAGATGATATTTAATGAAACATGTATTCCATCATTTGACAAATTACGTTAAGCACTACAACACCTGAGCTGGAGGCCGAACCGCCCTGACCCGGGCCCGGATAATTGTACTGATTGTCTGTTATGTTATTCAAACACACTCCAGTTCAGTGGAGTATGTAATTTTAGTCAGATCTTCCTTTCTGTCTGAGCTTTAAATTCAAAAGCCATGTGCCGTGTAACATTTTCCATTCCATTTCATTTCTTCAAGTTAAAGTGAATGTTCATTTTGTTCCTCTTTTTTTTTTGTGACATTACAAAGTATGCCTTGTGATAGCTGATGTATAAAAGGGTCAAATGTCTCTCTGCTTGTCTTGTTTAGTGAAATCCAAGCGAGAGGTTCCTGTTTCGAATGTCATGCTAATGACGCTAAGCTCAAGGTCTGTGTTAAACTGTGAAGTAGGTACAGTTGACCTCACGCCTAAAGGATGACCTTTTTCTGTTCATTTCAGCAGTTCGGACCACCCCAGGTGGCTCACTCTTCAACAGAATCATCTTTAATTACCTTCAGCTCGGCACAAAGCGATGAAAACTACAGAAAACTACTGGAAGTATTCATGAATATGTGTGTGTGTGGATAAGTGTTTATGTGGGGGAAATGAAAAGAGGCCTAAGAATTTATGGATACAATTACAAACTGTAATGAAAATCATTACGTTATCCCAAAAACTAATCAGATTTAAGGAATATTACAGTTCAGTGCAAGTTAAGCACAGTTGCATTTGTGGCATAATGTTGATTACCACAAAAATAATTTTAGCCAGTTTTTGGAGAATTAATAAGCAGAGAATCTTTTTGCAGTTGTTGTACTGGTTTGATGAAATATGAAATTGTATATAACATTACACAGAAAAGGTTAACAGGCAAGCTTTTTTTTCTTTTTTTTTTCTTGCCAATAAAATTAATGGTCACTTTATTTTAAGGTCCATTTCTCACTATTAACTAACTATTAACTATGACTTTTGCCTCAATAAACTATTAATTTCCTGCTTATTAATAGTTAGTAAGTAAGGTAGTTGTTAAGTTTATGTATTGGATAGGATTAGGGATGTAGAATATGTTCATGCAGAATATGTGCTTTATAAGTACTAATAAACAGCCAACTAGTTAATAGTGAGAATTGGTCCCTATACTAAAGTGTTACCAAATTATTTTTAACATGCATAATGTTTATGTCTTGTAGCTATACTACTGAAACAATTAGAATTCTAACATTTATAATTTTAAGAGTACGTAAGCTAAAAGCCAACAAGTTTCCAAGATTCAGAACACTCTTTAGTGCTGTTGGGCAATCCTAGAATTTAATAAGACACCTAATCAAAAATCATAAGCTCTCAATTTTGCATTCAAGGTAGACTTTATTCTTATATCCTGTTTTTTAATGCATACACATGTGCTAGCTGATATTTTCGACTGTTGCCTCCCATCTCCTGACTGTCATATTTTCAGATGGCATGCCAAGTTAAAAGTAGTTCAGTTATTAAAAACACATTCTGAAACCCCTGCATTCTGTTCCACTCTGTTGCCAGGCACGTCACCTCAAAATACGGAAATGACATTTAAAGCTTGAATTGCTAGGATGATAGGAAACCCCTTATTATGGAATTGACATACGGGTCAGGAGACATGATAAATTGTGTTATTTTTATTGTGTTATCATGGTTATTCACACTAAATTATTGCATTAAAAAATCCTGTTTGTGATTGGCATCCTTCCCTTGCCAACCATAAACATCTGCAATACGTGACTGCGACAGAAGCGTGCCTTTTTCATAACAACACACATTCTGTTCTTCAATCATTTATATCTAGAATTTTCAAAAGCCCAGCTTGCACGTTTACCATCTGATTTCCGTCATATGATATATTTGCCTGTAATTACCAGTGGAGGAATGTTAATGCAATCTGCGAATGATTAGATTGACTTTGTGGCCACGATTACTTCCTCTGGCTTTTCCACTAGAAATTTAATTCACCCGTGTAGTGAATACAAGCACATTGTATAAAATGAGATGAACGCTTAGATGATAAGTGCATTTGTGCTCCTTTGGCGTAGCCCCCCGGCATCCCCCTGCGCTTCTTATGCCAACAGAATTTGTTACGAGGCCATGAGTTCAAGCGAGTGATCGTCTGCCTTTGACGTTCCTTATTCTCAGCGGCCACGCTGTAAGGACAATGAATTCCACTAGTACGGCTGTAATTATTTTATAGCTTTCTGTGTCTGCCGTGCATGCTTTGAATAAGACGTCTGTGGGGCCCATGCTACACTCACGCTGTGAGTACAGCAAACACCCTTGCGCTCATTGGGGATGAATTGGGTTGACATGCTTTTTCTTTGACTCAATCCCTGTTCTTCTCTGTGTTAAGACCAGGTCTTTTTTCCCCTCCCTTATCGCACCCCCAGCTTCCCTCTCTCTGTTTAAATCTCCTTAAATCCCTAGCTACCTACAGGCTACGGCTGCATCTCCTAGAGCACTAAAGCTACACCCCATTCACTAAAAGGTCTCCTAGCAACCACTTCCGTTCTTTTCCGTTCCTCCTGAAAGGGATTTTTTCAGAGAGCGTACCAAAGATGTATGTGAAGTGTGTGTGAATAATGAAGCGGAAGAAGAGATGTTCTGGATAATTTAATCGGTGTGTGTATGTGGATATCTACGTATCTGGCCTCACTGTGCTTGTTTATCTAACTGTGCAAAAAAAACCCCGCAAGTTTATGACTACGAAAGTCCCATACAGCACTGTTTTCTGTCAAATTTAGGGTTACATGCTTGGCAGGACATCTTGTTTGTCACGGTTAGTGTTCGTGACTGTTCCGGTGAGCGCAAGCACGATTAAGTCCTCGCTGAGCCGAGCATTAAGGAAGACAAACTGTACGGATTAAGATGAGCTATAAAAATGAATCCTGTGAACTTTCGGGCGGTGAACTCCGGGTTAACAAGGAGGCGGTGAGCTGCTGCGATTTCACAAGGTTGAGGTCAGTGTGTGTTCACCACGTTACAGGGAAAGATAGCAGAACCCAAGGGAGTCTGATTTGGCTTCGAGTTTGACCTCATACCAGACTCAAAGATCTCAGACCTATCTCCTCCTCAGCTCTTCATTTGTCTTTTGAACCAATGTGTGTAAATAATATTGAATCTGTGATGGATTTCTCATCTGGTCATTGCAGGCCTACTTGAGCTTTCCAACTATCCAGCCTGAAAACATCCATGACACTTCTGGACAGCTGGGGTTTGTTTGGCAGTCTCCTCTTTTCTCCACTCCTCCTGGGAAAGGAGGATGAGAAGGATACAAAGTGCATTCATTCGAGGACATTCATTCACTCTGTAAACCTCCCGAATCCCTGCAAATGCAAAATCAATCAACAAAAAATGATGAGGCACTGGTTCTTCTCAAACACTGGAGTAATAAAGAAAACCATCAATATTTACAGAGCAAATGCGAGTAAGGAAATTACAAAATGTGTCTTTTCTAATGCTCTATTGATGTGGTGCCTGCTCTGCAAATATAAACAAGCAAATCTGCCTCTTCCATGAAATCAAGGTCGTATGGGGTGAATCTGAGAAAGCTCTGGAAATAAATATTTATATTAGGATGCTTTGAGTTATGTCACCTAATTTGGAAATTATAAGAATAACAATATTTCAGTTTGGATTCTGGTTTGGCTTTTGTGAATGCAACAAAGCTGGTCAACATGAAGCTGAATTTGTATGGAATTTATTAAGCAATTTATTGCAGCAAAACTCTATTCTGAACATATACATTTAACTATTGTAATATGAACAACTAATTATATGTTCTAATATTTATTTATTTATTGTAGGGAACTGCAGGGGAACATGAATGGATATAAACCTTTGAAAGAGTTAATTAATCATAAATATATATATGCAGATATATATATATATATATATTGACAAAAAAAAAAATTAAAATCAAAATAATTTAAACAAAAAAATTAAAACAACCAAAATAAAGCACATACTAAAACATATTAAATATTTCATTTGTTTACCTACATGTCATGTCATCATTAACCAACATCAGAGAACCATGAGTATGCAGATGCGTTGATTTTAAATGTTGGGGGAGGGCATTTCAATTGTTCAAATGAGTCATACATTCATGAATCAGACCTCACTGGTTGCAGTGCATGTTTTTATGAGTATTTAGTGAGAATAACGCAACGTTATTTTTGTCTTCAATTCTGCAAGCGCTCAACTAAAGCAATGTTTGTTTATTTATGGTAAGGCAATACAGGAACCAAAGTCACAGTACTTTAGAACAGTATTTCATTCTCATCAGTAGAAGTTAGACATCCAAGAACCATTAACAGAATCAGACAAGGAAATAATTTGGTTCTAATTTTATTTATTATTTTAATTGACCCAGTTCTTGATTACCAATCCTACTTATTTAATATATTGAATAAAAATCCCCATGTCCCACGAGAACTCTATGAAGCATTTAATTGTGTTGCATATTAGTTTGTTTATAAAATGAGATAATTAGTAAGATAAGATGAAAGAATAATTCACAGAACAGTAATGTGGCTGGAGTTAGTATGGCTTATAATGTTCATTAACAGGGCTGAGTGTTAGCACTGGTGTAGAGGACGTAATGATAAATGCTAGTTTATCATGTAACACAGGAGGATAAATTAAAACATCTCTTTAAAATACAGATACATCTTTACATCTCACTTCAAAATACAATGAGCTTGGGGCATGGCTATATAAATATTTCCATAAAAAAAAAAAAAATAAATAAAAAAAAAAATAATATGAATTAGTCGTCGCCCTCATGCCTTGACATGAGGTACAGTATCTAAAATAGATGCTAATATATGGAGTCAAGGATTACACGGAGACTGAAACCAGGAATGGGGAGACGTAGAATAAATCAAGCAAAGTCTTTACTTGAAATCAAAACGGGTATGTACAACACGGGCTGGGAACATCCACATGATAGACAGAGGTGACGATTAATACTCGACAAGAGGAAGGGGAACACATTACACCCCCCCCTCAGAAGGCGCGTCCTCCCGCCATACCATCCAATTGGGGGGGGGGGGGGGGGGGGGTGCTCTGGAGGCCTCCAGGAACAGGAACACAAACACAGGACAGATGGCCTTCAGGGCGGTGCCCATGGCGGTTGCAGGGAGCTCAGGAGGCCATGGCGGTTGCAGGGAGCTCAGGAAGCCATGGCTCCAGCCCCTACGGCACTAGCCATGCTAAACCCCCCCTCAAAAAAAAAAAAAAAGAGATATACACTTGGAGGAACTTACGGGGCTTAACTGGAGGTCAGGGGCCCTCTGTAGGCTGAACTGGGGATCAGGAGCCTCCCCTGGGCTCGACTCGGGAACTGGAGCCCTTCTTGGGCTTGACTGGGGAACAGGAGCTGGAGTCTTCAGTGGGTTATCCTCCGGAACATGAGCCCCAATGGGGCTAGGTTCGGAATCCGAGGACCATAGTGAGCATGACTGGGGCTTACCAGCACTCCGTGTGCTGGCTGAGGCATCAGGGGCCCTGCAGACTCGGGAACCGCTTCTGTCGGGGCGTCCTGAGAAGCAGGCGGCTTGGGAATGGCCTCCTTGGCCATGACAGGAGATGCTTGCTGCTTCAGCGGAACCCCCACAGACAAGACATGACCGACAAGACCGGGTTCCGGATGACTGGAGAAGACAACAGGGGACATAACCTGACTTGGGACAGGTACTGGAGGGTGCACTGGTAGGCGCGTTCTAGGTGCGGACACTGGAGGGCGCTCTGGCAAGCGCGTTCGTGGTACGGGCACTGGAGGGCGCTTTCGATGTGCAGGAACAGGAGAGAGGAGTGGAACTGCAAACCCCGGGGGCAGCTCCATGCACTGTTGCCAAGTCCACGGTTTTCCCGCGGAATTGGGCAACTTTAACTCTTTCCGCGGGATGTTTTTCATGTCCGTGGGTTGAGGCGACCCCAATAATGTGATATTTAGCCCCTGGAATTTGGCTCTGAATCTCAGGTGAAAATTGCTATTTTGACCCCCCTCTACAAAAGGGGACTTATCAGGGGAACCTCGCCAAAAAAAAAAAAAAAAAAAATTTTTTACCCCCAAATACGATTTTTACCAGGGGACCCCCCCCCCCAAAAACAATTGGGCTACTTTTGCGCTAGTTTCGAGTAGCAATTGGGCGGGTTTTGCTGTGAAAACCTGGCAACCCTGGTTCCATGTCCAGGAGCGCCGAGGGAGCAGCGGCCAGCGGGCTTGTGTGAGCCGCGAACGGCGGCGGGCTTGTAGTCCTCCCAGCTGGCAGGGACAGCGCAGACGGCGGCGGCCGGGAGAGTTGGCCTTCATGGTGGAGTCGGTTAAAGGTCGAGTATTCTGTCACGGATTACACGGAGACGGAAACCAGGAACGGGGAGACGTAGAATAAATCAAACAAAGTCTTTACTTGAAATCAAAACAGGTATGTACAACACAGGCTGGGAACATCCACATGATAGACAGAGGTGACGATTAATACTCGACAGGAAACACAGGGCAGAACACACTATAAATACACAACGTAACAAGATAATTAAACACACACAGCTGGACAATAATTAAATAATAAACACAGGAACAGGAAACTAACCAAATGTGGACATACAAGAGGAAGGGGAACACAAGACACACAAGACAATCCTCACACACACACACACACACATATGTATAGCATCTATTTTAGATACTGTACCTCATGTCAAGGCATGAGGGCGATGACTAATATAGAGCTACAGTAATATTCTTCTCTATTTAACAGCTCCATACAGATATATGTATACATATTTCTCATGTATTAACACTTTCAAACTTTATTGACCTTTTGATATTCATGTAAAAAAAAAAAAAAAGAAAAAAAAAGTTAATATAATGCTTATAATATGCAGTTAGCTTTAGCTTTCAGCACATACACTGCTGAATAATTCATCTCCACTGACAATGATTTGCAGATCTTTTTTGGAAGTTCTTTATCAAAAAATTGTACGGGTGCTGAAGCGATCAGTGTTTTACAAATACACTCACATAAACCGCAACAGGAAGCAAAGTGCACTGGGGTTAGCCTATTTGGTACCCACAATGCACTGCTGACATGGCAGTCCATTAAAGGTGCGGCTCTAAAGAGCCCGAGCCCCCACAGCTGAAAAGAACAATTACCACTTCTATCACTTCCTCTAAATTAGCATTCATTTGAGATATGATTTACTACAAAGAAAAGCCATTTTTCCCTCATTTTTTCTCCCTTTCTTCCTAGCCTTTCTTCTCCTCTCTCGTCTGTCGTTTCTCTGCGGGAGCGGGTTAATGTAGTAACATTTGTATTCTCCTCTTGAGTCTCAGACAGGCGATGAGGATCTACGGCAGGTCAAGTCAGACTCTCTCTCTCTCTCTCTTTCTCTCAGTTCCTCACTCCTCCCTCCCTCCGCCTCCTCCCTTTCTCTCATCCGTAGCTCTTTGAAGAGATAAAGATGCTCTAATTGCATTTGCATATCGTGGCTCGTGGGTCGTGACTCTTGGCCACGTGATGTGTGGGCAAACATGAAAAACACATCCAGCTTGCAAACTCTTTCAAATGTGCTTCTGCATCCCTGAGCATGGGCCTGCTTATAGGAGTCCTACATCAAGTAAACAATGCAATCATTTGCTTGATTATTATAGTTATGGTGCTTCAGTCCCATTCGCCCTCTTCCCAATATGCTCTGGGGCGATAAAATGGTTACATGTTTGACTGTTGACATGTTTGACCAATTTTATTTACATTGTGTTTGATGATGTGATGAGTGCATGTGGTGTTATGAATAGACAGCAAACACCTTACTTTCCATGACATAAATTTCCTGTAAGATAAAATGTTTGAGGTACCAAACCTAAATACGTAATTGTTACAATTATGTATGATTTTAGGCAATGGCAGCTGGGTCATTCCATGTCAAATCAACCAAATTTCAGAAACTTGATGAAAGCTAAAAATTTAATGACATGGATGAATATTTCTGAGTAATCCACTATTTTGTAGAGGGGGGTCAAAATAGCAATTTTCACCTGAGATTCAGAGCCAAATTACAGGGGTGTAAAAATACTTCAGAAAGATGGCAACATCATAATGTTATTTTTATACAGAGATTGGTAGGTCTGTAAGTAAAATCTGTTGACTTTAGCAATCCAACAAACCATATCTCTGGGACTGAATGATACAGGGCCTTGAAAATGAAGATTCCAAAAGAAAAGTTTATTAAGAACTAGAATCTAAAATCATATTGTGATATATTTAATACTTCTTGAGTTATAGGCACGCAAACTGAAAAGAACATTTATGTCACTCAGACAGGTATGTTCAATACAGTTGTTCTGACAGAAGGAAACAAGATACATCTCTAATTTCAACATTATTTGTTCTTCAGACCTTCCTCTTTAAAAGAAAATAAGTATCATATATATATGCAAAGTGACCCACGTTTGGTTTTTGACTACTGAAAATGTGTACAAGTTAACGATTCACTCCTGGAGCCATACTGAAATTCCAATATCTCTGGAACTGAACCATATAGGACATTAAAAATAAAGATGCGAAAAGGAAAGTTTGTTAAGACCCAATGGCTAAAAGTGCATTAAAATATCTCTAATACTTCGTGAGATACAGGCATGCAAACTTTGGAGAAAAAACTTGAAAAGTGCTTTTTCCCCATGTTTGAATGGTCACCATAGGCACATAATGCAACGAAGATTGCTAAATGCAACATTATTTACTATAGACCTACCAATCTCTGTATAAAAGTAACATTATGAGGCTATCATCTTTCTGAAGTAATTTTTAACCCCCTGTAATTTGGCTCTGAATCTCAGGTGAAAATTGCCATTTTGACCCCCCCTCTACAAAATAGTGAGTTACTAAAATATTAGCTTTAAAAATAATAAATAAATAAATAAATAAATAAATAAATTCATTAATTAATAAAAAAGCAGTTTAAATGAACTGCTTCATTAAAAAAAAAAAAAAAAAGTACTGTGCTGCTGTCACTGTGTGCTGAAGTCTCAGAGTCTCTGACTTTTTTTTCTTTTCTTTTTTTTTTTTTTTCTTCTCAGTTGTGCATGGCAAGCGGTCCTGGAATTTTTCACTGGTTTAATGTTTGGCACTTTTGTACACAGAAACTGTCTGGGTTGCAGATCACTCAAATGGTGGAAAATTGAAGAATAAACATTTGATTATTTCTTTAGTATGTCAGGCACACTTGCCCTCTTTCTCTGTCTCTCTGTCTTTTAGCAGAGCCTGTGGAGGGTTGTAACATGTTTTAACGCCTGTACTCTTTGATATAACATTTCCAATTTTATCTGCTACAAATGAAAGACCCAGTGAAATTGGAGTTTTGTGGCTTTTGTACTCCTAAATATTGGCAAAATACATTTTTAGCAGATACACAAGTTTTTAAAAGTTTGTTCTTTTTCTTCAAGGAAAATGGACAAATCAAAAGTAATGACACATCTTGGAGTACAGACTTATGTCAGAACATCCAACCCCATGCAACTGACCAGCAAGTTTTAACATGAAAAGCTTTGTAATATATCAAAATCAGGAGATAAACACACACACACACACACACACACACATATATATATATATATATATATATATATATATATATATATATATGAAGAGTTTATTTGCAAAAACAGATAACTCCGTTTTTAAAAATCATGTTTTTTATTATGTTATCATGTTTTTATTGTGTTTTATCATGTTAGTTAGCAGTATTTTCCAGTTATTTTGTAACCTAATCAAAATAACCCAACTCCAGTTTGATTGAGATTAACTGGAATGCACAATGAAAAAACATGATATACAGTATTTAAACTTTTTTGTAAGATATTTTCTGCACCAAAAGAACTTTAGATTTGTATACAGACTGGTATAAAATGTGTAGACGTGTATAATAGTGATTTAATCTTGTAGCTCACATGAAATATGTTAAGCTGATTGTGTTACAACACTCCATGGTCTGTCCTACCCAACACAATTATCCTTTCTTTCTCCCCTCTCTCCTGAAGAGGTTTTGGGTTTCCCCATGTTTGCTTTCACAGCTAACTTTATTCTGTCAGTCTCAAACAGGTAAGAGGACACACATGTCAACACATGAGCTGGAAGGGTCAGAACACCAGCAGGCATTTCATTTTCCAGGAACCTTTGCCAAAAGCCAATTAAGCTATGATAGCATAAATAATCTTAGAATATAATACCCTGCGTTTTCAAGCTTTGGTCTCTTATACAAACATACTGACTTCACTTCAATGACCTTGTGTTGGGGTCCAGAATCAGGTATAATTAGGAAGTTTGTGCCAACAGATATGCTTACTGTGAGCTCCCAATTATGTCCAATCTGTCTCCATTTCAGAATACCAGACTGCACAGTTTTCATGGCAAAAAGATGGAGTAAAATGTCAGAGTAATTTGTGTTAAATCAAGGCATGCCTTAGAAGCCCAGCACTGTTGTTGCATTTTAGGGGCATTGAAGTTGTGTTGCATTCTCCACAGATGAAAATTAATGATTTGAGAGTTGAGGTCACACGTGTTTGTTTGTGTGTGTGTGTGCTTCACGCCACAGAGAGGAGGAGCATTAACAATGAGTCTCAAAGCCATTATTACACACAGCACTGTCAGAACAGCACTCAAAGAGTTTACCACTGAGAATAACACACACACATACACTTTCTATATTCCACCGCTCAAACCAAATCATTTGAGACCAGCAGTAAAGCACTGTTACAACTGTACTTTGATCTGCGATATGAAATGATGCATTTCACATACACATTCAAACAAAACACACACACACACACACTCATTGTCAGATGAGAGTTGAGAACGTAATGGTGCATTGCAGGTGTAGCCTCAACAGCCCATTTGTCAGGAGAGGCATTCAATTAGAGATGAGAGACTGAGAGCCCGCCAGAGAGAAAGAGAATGAAAGAGACAGAGAGAAAGTTAATAGAGTTAACCCTTAGATGCAGAGCTGCTGCTGTAGGCCCCAAAATCTTGTAAGGTTGTTTTGGATGCACAAATAGTTTTGTCTTACTGTGGTAACACAGTTCACTAAAAAGTTGAGGCACTTGCAGTATTTCAATGCAAAGTTCTGTTTTATTCAATAATTATCCACAAACAAGATTAATTAGATGCTAAATATAATTGCAGGTGATGAAAACTGAAAGTAGTGTTGTTTTCAGACCCCTACTGACTTTCAATGTATGGACAAAAACAGTTGCAACATTCTTCAAAATATCTTCTTTTGTGTTCCACAGAAGCAAGAAAGTCATCCAGGTTTGGAACAATATTATGGTGAGTACATGATGACAGTATTTTCATTTTTTTTTTTTTTTTTTGGTGAACTGTCTTGCAACTTAGTTACCATAATAGTATTATGCTGAAAGGAGGCAAAAACATAATTTTGTATAAATGAGTTTTTGTACATTTTTGATAGATCATAGCAATCATACAGAGTTGATTCAGACTTCTGGGCTGCAGTGGTAGAGTGATGCAATACAGTGCTCATCATAGTCTACGGTTAATATTACTTCAGTGCATTTGAATGTAATTCACGTTGTTATAAGACAAAAGAATTAAATAACTCCAAATGACCCCATTCTAACCATGTAATATTTGGCAAGGATGGCGAATTACGAAAGAGAGTGTGAGAGACAGAAGCTGCACCTTATCCTTTCTGTCCACACCATTTCCTTTCTCATTTTTGATTCTCATTATTGATATTGATTCTTTCTGTCTTCATCTCTCTCTTTCTTTTCTCCCACACTGTTCTCCTTCTTGTGCTTTGAGAATTGCACTATACAAATGTTTTGTCTGGAATCCTAAAACTGTACTTACACCATATTTCAGATAGATAGATAGATAGATAGATAGATAGATAGATAGATAGATAGATAGATAGATAGATAGATAGATAGATTGTATTGTTCTAAGTGTGCTTGTGCTATAGTCTTTAAAAAAAATACATGCCACTTGGTTTGTCATGTAATGCAGTGACATTCATACATTTTTAAGTGTGGCTTTTTATGTGTCCAAACTAATTTTGAGGCTACTGTACTTCAATTTCAGTCAGTATGATGAAATCATGTATCTTAGACCTCTTGTGCTTCTTTCTCCCCCCCAAAAAACGGATAGAGACTCTGTCCTTATATCTTGACAATGTGTTACCACACCAGCTACCATCTGACCTTAAGTCAACTGGCTCCTCTGATAACAATGAATGCCACATGATTATCCCAAGACCACCCCCAGGTAGAAGCTACCAATTAAGCAAGGAAATGGTGAGGAGAGAGATGCAAATGTCTCATTTCTTCATCCCAGATTAAACCAGGTGACAAATTGAATTTCATCTCCAAAAAGTTTCTCCTTTCACAACTTTCCTCATACTTCTCCATTAGCAAGTTGCCATTCAGAGTGTCAAAAGATGTTGGTGGTATTGTGTCAGTAGTGAATGGGCCCAGATGTGTGTGATGCGTATCCGTGCATGTAAAGCAGGATGCAGATTTTTGTTTGCCGTTTCTGAGTTGTTCTGAATTCCGCCCACCTCAGCACTCGACTGCTGTGTCAATCCCGCTCTCTAGCCCATGTGTGCGCGTTTGTGACTCAACGGGATGAATTATGAATGAAAGACTAAAACAGCGCGAGAGGGATGTGCGCAGCTGCGTGTGACAGAAAGAGAGGCGGAGGGAGTGATTTCAGCAACCATCCTGCCGACCTCCTGCTGAGTAAGAACTCGAGGAGCAATGCACTGTCATTTTAGAGAGACAGAGCAACAAGAGACACTCACTCAGTGAAAGGAAACATTTTACATTCCTTTTCCAGGAGGCAAAAGTTTTCCGTGTTAAACTTAATCGCAGAATAGGAAGAGACACGCCTCCGTAGCTTTCGGTATACTGTAGGACCGCATCTCCGCTCAAGTAACTGCCAAACACAGAACGGGATCGAGAAGCACTTCCTGACTCTCTGGACTGTAAAAGCCAGATGGATCTGTGAATTTTCAAGGTCAAAACTGAGGCAATTAAACTGAGCTGTACAGTCGGGGCTCTGGCTGCCAGTACAGCACAAAATAAGCACACACACACAGACATGAAAATATAGGCCGTTTTCCCAGTGGTGCTCTGTGAGGGAATTTTCCAGGAGAATGATAGGGTAAATTAATATTGATCAAACCTGCTCTCCTTACAGTGTAACAGTAAATAATAGCAGGAGATTTACCATCATATATATCATGTATTTTGTTGAAATTTATTCTACCTTACATAGATGATCTCTTCTTGAAAAGTATTGATATAATCTTTCCAATCACCAATTCAAAACTTACGTATACAGACTTTGACTAATACGAACATCCCTGGCTCAGACAGTTCATTCGAAGACTTTCTGATGCTTTGAAAGCCCTTTCTTCATTGAGAAACTCTAGTCTGATGGGCTTTTATGCATCTATAACAAAAGTTTATCATTCTTACAAGTTTTGTTCATCATGATAATCTTGAATTTTGAAGACTAAATACAATCACCAGAAGTAAAAAGCTAAATGTAGGCAATAAGTGAATCACACCACAGTCACATGACTTCAACGTCACGATCACTAAACTTCTGACAACTCTTAAGTCTTTATTTAAAACTGTTTTCCCTGAAAGTTTGTCAGAATAGTTTGCAAGTGTGTGATCATAAACACGACGAGGCTACTAGTGAGTAGATGAGTTTAATGGTTCAGTGTGATGACATTTAATGTCCCCGAAAACCTCTGTAGTCCCATTTAGCTACTTGTTAGCAGTAGCCTTTTTCAAGACAAAAAAACAAAAAAATAAATGTATTGTATGTCATAGAATTAAACATAAATAAATAAATAAATATGAATAAATAAATAAATAAAAATAAATATGAGCTTGTGTTAACCACAGACCTTATCTCAGACATTAAAGCAATTCATTGACTTTTAGGGAATGCTAAATGCTAACTCATTTCCAGGTTTTGACCTACAAAAATACATAATTCCTGCAGCACACTGTTGTGGTATCATCTATTTCAGATCAACCCAGACCTAAATATAAGTGTGGTAGGGTCGGTTTACATGACGTTCGAATAATTTGCTCACCTGTAACTACAGGAACTCCATCCTCCGCTACTTCAAAATTATTTATGGCCTTGTCGTACAGTCATTCACTTGTTTTGAGATGCTTCAATAATTTGAACTTCATCAATATTTCAGTTAAATTTGAAAGTCACTCTCCACCTATTTATTTATTTATTGTCTCTCTCCACCTGTTGCGTTATGCACAAGCAGGCTTGATGAAACACTAAAGTGATGCTGAAAGCTAATCAGTTTGAAAGGTCACCTCTGATATTGATTGGTTATTTATACAGAAGGAAGCTAATTTCATTTTGTCTCCCTTTTTTTAGATGCGTTTTTGAGGAAATAAATGTTGCTTCATTTGCATATCCATTCTGATTGGTCAGTTTACACATCAGAGGAACTGATTAAGTAGGTGAAGTGATTTCACCTACTTAAGGTACAGAAAAAAAAACAATTAAAAATAAATAAATAAATAAATAAATAATAAAAAAAACCAGTTAAAAATAAATAAATAAATAAATAAAAAAATTATATATATATATATATATATATATATATATATATATAAATATAAATTATAAATAAAAAAATAAATAATAAAAAAAATATATTTATGCACTATAGTTGCTACTTTTATTTTCAATACATACATTAAGTACACTCATTAGTAAACATGCATTAACTTCTTTGACGGACCCCTGCTGATTTCCCATGGTGCATGGTTGGTTGGGACGATCACATTCCATCCGACAACACCTCATTAGAGAATATCTCCACACTCACGCGCTCCCTTTCAGAAACGCTTTGGCAATGGTCTTCTTCTAATCTCTTTTAAACATCCATCTCTCTTTGTCTCTTTCTCATGTGCTCACACTCTCCCTCCCTCTGCTGTGTTAGTGCTTTCCGTGTCAGAGTCCCGATCATAAATAACGCACTCCCACGGCCTGCGGATCTCTTGATATATTAGCCTGACCCATCGTACGTGTGTGAGAGGGAGAGATAGAGATAGAGAGAGTATGATGTATTAGCCACGGCTATCAGAATGAAAGACAGCTTATGTTATGACCGGTGGGCGGGCCTTAGGCTCTTGATAAACGGAGTCTCTCCGTAGGTTATAAGGAATGAGTGATCTTCTGTCATCCATCACGCAGGAAAACGAGAGAAAAAAGAAGAGTGCAGGGAGTGTTCGTGGTGTGAGGACCCAGTGGCCGAGCCGGGCCGGAGTAAATCAAATGGGCCTTATTTTCCTGATTGCTTTGGTGACAAGACAAAGAGCTAGCGCTCAGCTGATACACTAAAACCTGGCCCAACAGCCAATGTGGGAGCTGGAGTCATGTCCAAAATACGTAAATCTATCGTAAATCTAATTGGTCGCACCTAGATGCTGCCACCATGCTGTCTTCCGTATGGATATGGGTCACTCTACAAAACAGGTGTCAATTTTGTCCCATGCATGTTTAAAAAGTGGCTAGCTTGATTGACTGATTGATTTGCCTTCTCCATGAAGTTTCCCTCCACTTTAGCTATACTAAATGTAAAAAAAAAAAAAAAAAATTTAAAAATTAAACTTATAAACTTAAGTTGCTTCAGTGTGATTTATTAACACTTTTAAAACACGTTTAGAATTGTACAAAAAAAAAGTACTTTTAAAAAAACATCAAAAAGGCATTTATTGGATGACCCATATACTCACTCAAACATATTCTATGCGGTTCAACAATGGGAAGAAATATGAGACAGAAGTCTGCGAGAACTTTAGCTCTTATATTCACTGAATGGGGATTAAGACACAGGCAATGAATCTCTCTTTTTTTGCGAAGTAACCCAAAATTCCCCTTCCAAATCCATTTTGCACACCCTGCTTACTTTCTCTCCCTCTCGCTCTGTCTTACTCAATCACACATACTCCTAACCTCAGTCCATAGAGATACTGCTCTCTCTCTCTCTCTCTCTCTCTCTCTCTCTCTCTCTCTCTCTCTTTTAACTGAATATTTTCACATTGAAAATTAAAATGAAAAATGAAAACAGTGTGATTAGAAGTTTTAGTTTTCTTTCTAACTTTGAATGGCTGTGTGTGTGTGTGTGTGTGTGTGTGTGTACCCTAATATCTTTGTAAATCTGTATGAGTTTGTTTTATTTATTTATTATTTTTAATTTTTTACATAGAACATAGTGAACATGTTGTTTGGAGTAGTTTTATGGTATGATTTTATGGTATTTCTCTCTTCACAGTCCCTGTGCCTCATCCACTTTCACAGGATAGAGAATAGCACAGATTTTCTGCTAAATTTCTTCTTTGTAGAAAAAAACAACATGACATGGAGTAAATATGACCTACATAACATATAATTTGCGGTGAAACAGAAGTTTGGGTGAACTATCCCTTTAACATTGCATTTTAATTCACTCTTCCTGGCACTGTCTTGCCACTTGGTTTATATATTTTTCCCTTATAAAATGATCATTGCAAAAGCTCACTTTATGCACTTTCTTGTAAAACATTTTCTTCCCACAGGCTGTCAGACTACTGCCCCTGACTGAATGAAACTTTATGAACTTCCCACTGCGCTACCGTTACTTGAGCTCATTTAACTGCTGTAGACACACACACACACACACACACACACACACACACACACACACACACACACACCTTTAGACACTTCACAGAACTACAGATAGTATTACACACCTCTTGACCTCAATCACAATGCAAAATTAATGTTTTTTTTATGTTGAAAGACTATTTACATCATAAATACATATTTATAACACTATTATTTTATTTTATTTTATTTTATTTTATTTTATTAAAATTATTTTATTTTATTATCTGTAATTTACTGTAGTAACTTGCTGAACATTTGTTCTATGTCTGTATCATAGTTTCAAAGAGGAATAATTTTTCTCCATTGCACTGCAGAGTTTCAAAATGCCATTTAGCAGTTGCAGAGTAGCTAAAGTTTGATTGGCAGTGTTCCATTTCTCGTATTAGTTTGTATCACTCTACTATTCCAGAAAGTGTTTCAGAATCGAAAACAATCAAAAGTTGGAGTGAATGTTTTCTTTCGCCCCAAGGATCACTCAGATCAGGGTTTCTTTCACTGGTGAACGGGGAGATGGAAACGGAAAACCTGGAGCGGAGCTAGAAAACATTGAAAGATACAAACAATAACCCACCAAATTATGTCTGAAAGGTAAATTTCTTGTTTATAAAACTGCTGCATACATGCAAGCGCAACATCACGTTTATAAAAATGCTGTATACAGTACATGCAAGAACAATATCATGCTCTTGCTCATGTGATATTGTCTGATATTATTGCATGTGATAATCAACTTTGATTTTGTATGTTGTTTTGAACAAAACAAATACCCACGGTCCACAGAAAAATATGAATCTAATTCACACATAGATAATATGTAGTTTTCTTTTGATGTTGCAGTAAGTTTTAGCATTACAGTTGGAATGAGAGAGAGAGAGAGAGAGAGAGAGAGAGAGAGAGAGAGAGAGAGAGAGAGAGAGAGAGAGAGAGAGAGAGAGAGAGAGAGCGAGAGAGAGAGAGAGAGAGAGAGAGAGAGAGAGAGATGATAGGGTCTTGTATGCATTGTATGTGATATAATGCTAGATTGGAAAGAGATTTTATCTTTTCAATGGGAATGTCACAATAGAGGTCTCTCTCTCAGAAGAGGACCGATCTCTTTGATTTTCTTCCTGCTTTCTTTCTGTAATTATGTTTTTTTTAATGGCTTTTTTGGCAAATGACAACTCTCGGCACAAGCTTTCCGCCGGAGAAAAAAAGAAAGAGAGAGAAAGAGAGAGAGCAAGCTAATGGGCAAGGCCTAATGAAGTTTGTGTGTGTGTGAGGAAGGGGCAGGGCGGGGTATGTAATGTGCTTTTAATGTCTGTAATAATCCCTCACAGCGGCAATGCCAAGCGTGTACGCCTGAGAGAGAGAAAGAGAGCACAGGTGTGCCTCCGACAGAAGTGGAAATTAATAACCTGCCATTCTTATTAGCTAATCTATCGGTCTACACTGGCACAGATTCAGCTTGCGGGAGCAATCGCTTCATTACATTTGCTTCATTTCATGGAGAAGATGCATTGAACACACTAACCGTTAACCTGTTATGAGAGGTTACTTATATCCTGCTATAAAGTAAAACATTCCTCATGAAAAGACACATGATATATCCCTTTGGCAGGGGTGAGCCAAAGTTTTCTGTTAAAAAAGTAGGCGCTATTGCAAAGTAATAAGAGCCAGCATGGAAGCAGATACTTACAGTATCTCAGTATTGAGTGTATTCTGGCAAATGTGCTAAAGGCTACTTGCATATGACTTACAGGCTCCCTACGCAGTGTTCACTGCTCTCTATATAAACTAGGCAGGTAGTATCTGTGGATATCTGTAATCAATTGAGTTAATCATGCAGATTTGGAATTTTGGATGTGATTAAAAAAAAGGTTATATATAGGCCGATGTATCACAGTTTCCACACAAATATTCAGCACAACTGTTTTCAACATTGTGTAAGAAATGTTTCTTGAGCATCAAATCAGTATATTAGAAAGATTTCTGAAGAATCGTGTGACACCGAGGACTGGCATTGCCATCAAAAGAATAAATTGTAATTTAAATTGTAATAATATTTAACAATATTGCTGTTTAAATTTATTAACCCTTCCTGTGAAGTGATATATTCATGCACACTTGTTCACAAGCTATTTGCATTCCTTTGGTCCCTCAGTAAAGCAAACACCCTGTGAAGTCCACTTGAACATACCTACTGTTGTTAAATGAAAAAGACTAACAGCCTAATTGTTTATTGCACATTCATCATTGATTCAATAAATACCTGACTGAAGCCACTTTGCATACAAGACACTATGGAAGTGGATCGAAAGCGGTTTTGGTGAGAAAGTACGCTCTGCATGACGTTCGGTTGAGGAGCTGTGCAGTGTTGTGGTGGAGAGGTCCTCCAAGCAGTTATAAATAGAGCTCTTTGGGACCTGAATTGATTAATTACATGTTAAGGACGCTGGAGAAAAGCGCTGCCTCGTCAAGAGGAGCCATTTGAATTCTACTCCACTCACATGCACACACACACCTCACATCGATGCGCACATTGCACTATGACACACAGTCCCTTCTGGTACATACTCAAATATTTGGAGATGCCCTCAAAGTCAAATGTTTGGAATGTTTTTCATTATGACATTATGCCACTGCTTATGTTTAAACTGGATACAGTTTTGTTTATATTGGAGAAGAGGCTCCACCCAGATGTGAGGGGCTAAAATACGTTATTTATTTATTTATTTTTACACTCTAAATATTGCATACAAATCTAGACAACTATTTATTTATTTATTGACAGTTGAATGAAATAACCTAAATAATACAACAACAAAGTTAAATAATACATACATAATACGGAAATGAACACGGAGACCAGCATTTCTTTTCCTCCACACTAAACCATATGACACACTGGCAAAATATTTTAATGTTGCATGATATTTCCAATATTTACTTTTATTGTAATATTCAGTGTGCCACCATTTCACCTGTATCCCATAACCCCCTGCTCCAGCTTCTACTGCGTTTTGTTACAGAGCTGCATTAGAGCATGTATGCACCTCGGACAGATAAGCAAAAGGAGAGACTGAATTCTAAGTGGTAACAAGGAGAAGGGTTTGAGTGGGTAAAGCAGCCATGTAAGCAAACCCTCCGTCTTTTTATTCCTCTACTTTCCAGGGATGCCATATGCTGAATGGAGAAATGGAGATAAGAGAGATGGATAGAAGGGAACGAAAGAATGAGGAACAGAGAGGAGAAGTTATCGCAAAAACTCTCTTATTTCTGCTGTCCCTTTGCCCTTTGTTCAGAAAAGTCCCATCCGCCTAACAGAGTCATCATTGTTGATGCACACACATACACCGAGGATGTGTGTGTTTCATTGCTGGTATTGTGCTTTTTTCATGTTAATTGAGATTGAGTGGCTCTCATTGAGTGAAAACACAGCTCTGAAATGACTAGTGGAGCTTTGGGAAAGCATCATACACTAATACCTCATCTTATACAGCACTTCTAATGAGCCACCATCACACATTCACACACGCTCGCCTCTCTGCCACCTATCTCTGCGTGGTAATTAATAACACTTACTCAAGAAAGCCGATGTCTGCCACGTACTACATGCACATACTCAGTTATGTGTGGCATTGACAAAGCATTAGCCATAATAAGGCTATAATCACATCATAATTACGACATAATGACTGGTTTTCACTCGTCCTCGCCCAGTGGATCCCAAATTGCAGCACAAGTGACTGACGAGCAAGCTAATAGCAAAGCCCTTCAATTGTTTGGTAATTCTCATGTTGCCTTCACTTGAGCACTGAAACAATTAGAATGGCGATTAAAACCTTGGAAATATTTTAGTTCCTCTTTCCAGGCATGATGCGCAAGCAGAACTTGTAGGAAACGCAGGTGTTTCGCGTTACTGGCACCTTTGCGGTCTTTGTTTCGAGCGGTTTAGTGCATCTGAAAGGGTTTGTTAATATTATTTTTGCAGCACTTTCTGCTTGTCAGTTGATGTTTGACATGAAAATATATTGCAAGCGAACCGATTGTTTGCACAGAAACTCTTTATTTGGAAAGTCCTGAGTTGACAATGCTGCTTCCTTTCTGTGTTAATTCTGTCAACCGCAGCGGTTTCCCGGCCTCCGATAAGTTCAGTATGTGGCAGCACAAGGGGGTTGCTGTTGTTGTAAAGAGTCTTGCTATACGCTGGGGTATTTGGGAGTCACCAATGAAGGGCACCTTTATCTGCTACATACTGCTGAGAATTACTTGCACGAATGAGGCATTATCTTATAATTTTCTCTCAGGGACTGGAGAAGGACTGAAGAGACTTGAGGCTTGACAACAGGGACATGAGAGAAGAAACAGAAACCTGGCATATGCCATTTCTTCACTTTCCCGGAGAAGGTTAAGAGGAGATCTCAGTTTTAAAAACAGCAGTGTGATGTATCTTGGGGTGTTATTTTAACGGATGGTTATTTTTATATGGATGATCCAGCGTTTTTTTAGTGCCGCTTCATCCAGATGTGCTGTTGTAACATGCTCAGCTCTTCGCTGACTAATTAGTGGACTTTAGTGGTCTGATGAGATACTGTGTCAGATTTTACAGGTTTCTCAGGGCCATACAAGCACTAAAAATACATCTGTATCGTTTCACCTAGCTTAGTTAAATGAATATTAATGAAATTAAAAATGGTATAATTTTGCTGCAGCTTTACCCCCCCCTCCCAATCCATACAACTGTATGGATTTATTTTATACTATACTATTAGTATACTATTATACTATATTTTGTAGTGATGTTGTGTCCTTTTTGAAGCTCAAATGCTTCCATTGATTGCAATTGCATGGAAAAGAATGGTATGAAGAATAACATGAGGGTGAGTAAATGCTGACAGTATTTGCATATTTGGTTGAATAATTGTTTTAAAGCTATATATATATATATACATACATACACACACACACACACACACACATATGTATATATATATATATATATATATATATATATTTAGGATGAAGTCAAATAGTGTCGAAAGAGATGAGTTTTCAGCTGTCGCTTGAAAATTGTCAGGGAATCAGCATTTCGGATTGGGTGGGAAGATCATTCCACCAGCCAGGAACAGTGAACGAAAATGTTCTGGAAAGTGATTTTGTGCCTCTCTGTGACAGTACCACAAGGCGTCGCTCACTAGCGGATCTCAGACTTCTGGAGGTAATGTAGATTCGTAATAGTGAGTGGAAGTAGGCAGGTGCAGAGCCTGTGGTTTTATGAAACAGGCCCCAGCTAAAATTGTAGCAATGTTTTAGAGTCAAAGTGAGGATCAGGGAAATTAGCCAGCAAACAGCTACTGCATTGACTTGCAGTTGTTTACACAATGAATTGGGAGAAAATATTTTCACATTGACATGTAAGATTGTTTGCATGTAAGACTGTAGATGGAGAAGTGGGAAAAAAAACGTGATAATCAAATCACGAGACCACTTGAGAATCAACAGATTTCACACAGAACAATCAGCATATGAGCTGAGAGACATTTAATGTATTACAGAAACAAGGAAAGAATGAATAAAAAAAAAAATCAACAATGCTGTGTGAACAGAGAAAAAAGGCTGGCGGAGCAAGACCAACGTGCCTGCACACACACATACACATACACACACACACATTCTCAAGGGGCACATTTCCAAGGAGCTGTGAGAACCTAATCAAGGGTGACTTGACTTTGCTTGGAGGATGTGTGTGTGAGAGCGTGTGCGCGTGTGGAAGAGTGTGAGAGAACCAGGGAATTTGCAAGGGGCAGCACAAACGGTGGGATGATTGAAAGAGAGAGAGAGAGAGAGAGAGAGAGAGAGAGAGAGAGAGAGATACTGTTCCTTCATTAATGAATAACTACACAAGAACACATGAGTAACGCAGTATTAGCACTCTAGTAACTACTAGTAAATAACAAGAAACTCTGATTAATGACTTAGTAAGTGATAGTGCTGAGTCGAATGTGGTAGTTCACTATTAGCTAATCAGTAACTATTATTTTTTCATACCTCCCTAAGAACTACTAAGAACTACTGTATACAGGTTCATAATTAATATGAATAATACATAATGTATAATTAATTCTAAAGTAAAGACCATTGTAACCCACTAGTAATAACTCAGCTATTACCAAATTCTTCAGAAGGAATTACTTATTACTTGGATCAGTATTCTAAAGTGAAGATCATGATAACTCCCTAGTAATGACTGAAATCTTTGTAAGCTTTTGAGAGTTTTGTAAAGTATTGGATAGTAACTATTCAGGTGTTACTACATCCTTCTAAAGGAATTATTAATGTTTTGGATCAGTATTCTAAAGTGAAGATTGTGATAACTCCCTAGTAATTACTGAATTCATTATAAACTTTTGAGCTTTTTGTAAGGTTTTGGTTAGTAATTAATTTTGCTAGATTTGGTAACACT